>OY740810.1:18800369-19162869 GCA_963514005.1 Raja brachyura | reverse complement strand
AGGTTGCCGGCCAGCGAGCCGCTGTGCCCGGGGAGTCTATCCGTGGTCGGCAGCGCCGCCTAGTAACGGGGAGGAGAGGGGAGCGCCCCCGAGCGGCCGGAGGCCTGCAACTACACCGTGCCACGCTGATGTTGACATTGGGGCTGAACATGACCGACTGACATGATGCGCCTTCTCCCCAGTGGCTTCATGAGGGGGAGGGATGGCGTCAACTGGGGAGCTCCATGCGGTTAAAAGATTCTCTGATGGAATAGAAAGTGCTCCAACTGTCAGGCGACTGGTAAAGGGTATGCCTGATGAAAGACTAAATCAACATGACACTCGGGAGAGCGAATGGAAGATATAGAGCATTAAATAGAAGGGACCCTGTATCACTTGTGCATACATTTTGGAGATGAACAGGTAATAATTACAATGTTAGTCTCCTTTCCCAAGGAAGTTTATAAAATGAGTTCAGTATTTGTTCACCATCATAGTTCTTTGGATGACGCTTGTTATTTGAAGAGGAATGGAGTAGCCTAAGCCTTTATAGTAAAATTAAGGGTGGCTTCATTGAATTCTTAGAGGTCTTGGCAGGTAGATGTAGGGATGATCTTTCCCCTGTTAAAGAATCTAATACCAGAACAGGTTCAAGACATGCACGATCAAAATGAGAAATTTGCCTCAGAGTGTCATGAATCTTTGGAATTCTCTACCTTGCAGTTTGGTGGAGGCTGTATTTTGAATTCATTCCATGATTAAGATCAATTTCAGGATGTTAAAGGGGGTTTGAGTACAGGGCAGGAAAACGTTTTAAGGTAGGAGATCAACCATGATCCTATTCAATGGCAAGCAGGTTATAGGGACTAATAGACAATAGGTGCAGGAGTAGGCCATTCGGCCCTTTGAGCCAGCACCGTCATTCAATATGATCATGGCTGATCATCCCCAATCAGTATACCGTTCCTGCCTTCTGCCCATATCCCCTGATTCCGCTATCATTAAGAGCCCTATCTAGATCTCTACTGAAAGTATCCAGAGAACCGGCCTCCACCGCTAAGCTGTGGGCCGAGCATCAAAAATGTGTCTAGAAATCAACTTTTGTGACCCATGTGTCAGAACTGCATAACATTTTGCACAGATTTAGATAAAAATATAATTGAGAAGGAAGCCATAACTCGTCAGTGCCAAAGGTTTCACATTAACTAATTAAACTAATTAGAAAATGAGATCAAAAAAGTAAGCGCCATCTAGTGTCCAATGCCCATATTACACCATGGGGACCCTATTCCCGTGTTATATTTCCTATAATATATTATACAATTTTTTAATATATATGAATATGACGTGAATATGACAGTAATCATATATGTATAATTATATTAAAATAATATAATGAATATAATTGTGAGTGTGTGTTTTGAATGAGTGCCGCATGGGTCCGGCTCCTGAACCAGCCTAATTAATGGGTGAGGGCAGTTCCTCTGGGTTCCCCCGTTTACTGAACCCCACTGACTGCCAGTGTGCAGAGTGAGGGGGGGGGGGGGGTGCACATGGTATTGGGGGTAGGGTGTTGACATGGATAGAAAATTGGTTGGCAGACCGGAGGCAAAGAGTAGGAGTGAACGGGTCCTTTTCAGAATGGCAGGCAGTGGCGAGTGGAGTGCCTCAAGGCTAGGTGTTGGGGCCGCAACTGTTTACCAGATATATTAATTATTTGGAAGAGGGAATTAGGAGCAACACTTGCGGATGACACAAAGCTGGGTGGCGGTGTGAATTGTGAAGAGGATGTTAGGTGGTTGCAGGTGGACCTGGACGGGTTGAGTGAGTGGGCAGATGCAGTATAATATAGATAAATGTGAGGTTATCCACTTTGGCAGCAAAAACAAGGGGGCAGATTATGATCTCAATGGGGTTAGGTTAGGTAAGGGGGAGGTACAGCGAGACATGGGTGTCCTTGTACACTGGTCACTGAAAGTTGGCATGCAGGTACAGCAGGCAGTGAAGAAAGCTAATGGAATGTTGGCCTTCATAACACGACGATATCAGTATAGGAGTAAAGAGATTCTTCTGCAGTTGTATTGGGCTCTGATGAGACCACATCTGGAGTATTGTGTATAGTTCTGGTCTCCTAATTTGAGGAAGGACATCCTTGTGATTGAGCCAGCGCAGCGTAGGTTCACGAGATTGATTCCTGAGATGGCGGGACTGTCATATGAGGAAAGAATGAAAAGACTAGGCTTGTATTCACTGGGGTTTAGAAGGATGAGGGGAAGAAATCTTATAGAAACATATAAAATTATAAAAGGATTAGACAAGCTAGATGCAGGAAAAATGTTCCCAATGTTGGGCGAGTCCAGAACCAGGGGCCACAGTCTTAGAATAAAGGGGAGGTCATTTAAGACTGAGGTGAGAAAAAACTTGTGAATTTATGGAATTCCCTGCCACAGAGGGTAGTGGGGGCCAAATCACTGGATGGATAGAGCTCTAGGGGCTCGTGGAGACGAGGTATATGGGGAGAAGGCAGGCACAGGTTATTGATAGCGGACGATCAGCAAATCATTACAATCATCACAAAACTAGATCGGTTGGGGGGGGGGGGACTCAAATAGAGAAAGCTAGTAGACAATGTGGGAGGCAGGAGGCAGAGAAGGGAAGAACTCAGACGCAACACGTAGGGGGGAAAGAAGAAAAAAATAATAAACAGAATAAGAGGTGGTGGGTTTCTTAAATGTGTGAGCAGAGAGACAGGGGTGTAAAATGAGGGTAGAAGCAATAGGTAGCAAGGTGAAAAGTAAAAGTGGCAGACAAACAAATCCATGGCAAAAATCAAAAAGGGCCACTTTTCAACATAATTGTATAAGGGGTAAGAGCATTGTAAAAACAAGCCTGAAGGCTTTGTGTCTCAATGCAAGGAGCATTCGTAATAAGATGGATGAGTTGAATGTGCAGATAGCTATTAATGATTATGATATAGTTGGGATCACGGAGACATGGCTCCAGGGTGACCAAGGCTGGGAGCTGAACATTCAGGGATATTCAATATTCAGGAGGGATAGACAGAAAGGAAAAGGAGGTGGGGTAGCATTGCTGGTTAGAGAGGAGATTAACACAATAAAAAGGAAGGACATGAGCTTGGAGGATGTGGAATTGATATGGGTCGAGCTGCGAAACACTAAGAGGCAGAAAACGCTAGTGGGTGTTGTGTACAGGCCACCTAACAGTAGTAGTGGAGTTGGGGATGGCATTAAACAGGACATTAGAAATGAGTGCAACAAAGGTAAAACAGTTATAATGGGTGACTTCATTCTACAAGTTTCAAGTTTCTTGATCACTGGGACCTCTTTTGGGGAAGGCATGATCTGTATAAAAAGAACGGGTTGCACTTGAACCCGAGGGGGACCAATATCCTGGTGGGGAGATTTGCAAAGGAGATTTTAAACTAGAAAGGCTGGGGGGAGGGACTCGGGTAGAGGGGGCTAGGGGACAGGGTGTGGGGCAAGAGGCATAGAAGGGAAGCACTCGGACCCAAAATGTAGGCGAGAAAGAGGAAAAAGATAATAAACAGAGAATAAGGGATGGTAGGTTTTTAAAATGTGTGTATTTTAACGCTAGGAACATTGTAAGAAAGGTGGATGAACTTAGAGCCTGGATTGACACCTGGAAATATGATGTTATGGCAATCAGTGAAACATGGTTGCAGGAGGGCTGTGATTGGAAACTAAATATTCCAGGATTTCGTTGCTTCAGGTGTGATAGAATTGGAGGGACCAGAGGTGGAGGTGTTGCATTGCTTGTCAGAGAAGATATTACGGCAGTGCTTTGGCAGGATAGATTAGAGGGCTCGTCTAGGGATGCTATTTGGGTGGAACTGAGAAGTGGGAATGGTGTAGCAACACTTTTAGGGGTGTAATATAGACCGCCAAATCGGGAGCGAGAATTGGAAGAGCAAATATGCAAGGAGATAGCACATATTAGTAGTAAGCACAAGGTAGTGATTGTGGGAGATTTCAATTTTCCAAAAATAGACTGGGAAACACATTCTGTAAATGGGCTGGATGGTTTGGAGTTTGTAAAATGTGTGCAGGATAGTTTTTTGCAGCAATACATAGAGGTATCAACCAGAGAAGGGGCAGTGCTGGACCTCCTGGTAGGAAATGAAGCAGGTCAGGTGACGGAGGTATGCGTTGGTGAGCACTTCGGAACCAGTGATCACAATACCATTAGTTTCAATATAATTATGGAGAGAGCCAGAACTGGACCTAGAGTTGAGATTTTGATTGGAGAAAGGCTAACTTTGAGGGAATGCATAAGGATTTAAAAGGAGTGAATTGGGACATTTTGGTTTATGGGAAGGATGTAGAAGAGAAATGGAGGACATTTAAAGGGGAAATTGTAAGAATACAGAATCTTGATGTCCCTGTTCGGTTGAAAGGAAATAGTAAAAATTGGAAAGAGCCATGGTTTTCAAGGGAAATTGGACACTTGGTTCGAAAAAAGAGAGATATCTACAATAATTAGAAGAGGCGTGGAGTAAATGAGGTGCTAGAGGAGTATAAGGAGTGTAAAAAGAATCTTAAGAAAGAAATTAGAAAAGCTAAAAGAAGATATGAGGTTGCTTTGGCAAGAAAGGTGAAAGTAAATCCAAAGGGTTTCTACAACTATATTAATAGCAAAAAGATAACGAGGGATAAAATTGGACCATTAGAGAGCCAGAATGGACAGCTATCTGCAGAGCCAAAGAGATGGGGGAGATATTGAACAATTTATTTTCTTCGGTATTCCCCAAGGAGAAGGATATTGAACTCTGTGAGGTAAGGGAAAAAAGTAGAGTAGCTATGGAAACTATGAGATTCAAAGAGGAGGAAGTACTAACACTTTTGAAAATTATAAAAGTGGATAAGTCTCCAGGTCCTGACAGGATATTCCCTAGGACACTGAGGGAAACTAGTGTACAAATAGCAGGGGCTATGACATGGATGGTTGGTTAAGAAGGTTCAATCTTTGGGTGTTAATGGCGGAGTAGCAAGATGGATTCAACAGTGGCTGAATGGGAGATGCCAGAGAGTAATGCTGGATGGTTGTTTGTCAGGTTGGAAGCCGGTGACCAGTGGGGTGCCTTAGGGATCTGTGTTGGGTCCACTGTTGTTTGTCATGTACATCAATGATCTGGATGATGGGGTGGAAAATTGGATAAGTAAGTATGCAGATGATACTAAGATAGGTGGTGTTGTGGATAATGAAGTAGATTTTCAAAGTCTACTGAGAGATTTGGGCTATTTGGAAGAGTGGGCTGAAAGATGGCAGATGAAGTTTAATGCTGATAAGTGTGAGGTGCTACATCTTGGCAGGACAAATCAAAATAGGACGTACATGGTAAATGGTAGGGAATTGAGGAATGCTGTGGAACAGAGGGATCTAGGAATAACTGTGCATAGTTCCCTGAATGTGGAATTGCATGTAGATAGGGTGGTAAAGAAAGCTTCTGGTGTGCTGGCCTTTATAAATCAGAGCATTGAATATAGGAGTAGGGAAGTAATGTTAAAATTGTACAAGGCATTGGTAAGACCAATTCTGGAGTATGGTGTACAATTCTGGTCGCCTAATTATAGGAAGGACGTCAACAAAATAGAGAGAGTACAGAGGAGATTTACTAGAATGTTGCCTGGGTTCCAGCAACTAAGTTACAGAGAAAGGTTGAACAAATTAGGTCTTTATTCTTTGGAGCGCAGAAGGTTAAGGGGGTACTTGATTGAGGTCTTTCAAATGATGAAAGGGATAGACAGAGTTGACGTGGATAAGCTTTTCCCATTGAGGATAGGGAAGATTCAAACAAGAGGGCATGACATGAGAATTAAGGGACAGAAGTTTAGGGGTAACATGAGGGGGAACTTCTTTACTCAGAGAATGGTGGCTGTATGGAATGAGCTTCCAGCAGAAGTGGTGGAGGCAGGATCGATTCTAACATTTAAAAGTAAAGTGGATAGGTATATGGACGGGAAGGGAATGGAGGGGTATGGTCTGAGTGCAGGCAGATGGGACTAGGGGAAAATAAATGTTCGGCACGGACTGGAAGGGCCGAGAGGGCCTGTTTCCATGCTGTAATTGTTATATGGTTATATGTAGATTGGGTGAATCAAATTGCCAGGGGTGCTGAGGAAAAGGATTTCTTGGAATGTATGCGGGATAGTTTTCTAAACCAACATGTAGAGGAACCAACGAGAGAGCAGGCTATTCTAGACTGGGTATTGAGTAATGAGGAAGGGTTAGTTAGCAGCATTGTCGTGACCATAATATGGTTGAATTCTTCATTAGGATGGAGAGTGACATTGTTAATTCAGAAACACCGGTCCTGAACTTAAAGAAATGTAAATTTGCGGGTATGAGACGTGAATTGGCCAAGATAGACTGGCAATTGATTCTTAAAGGGTTGACGGTGGATATGCAATGGAAGGCATTTAAAGACTGCATGGATGAACTACAAAAAATGTTCATCCCAGTTTGGCAAAAGAATAAATCAGGGAAGGTGGTGCATCTGTGGATAACAAGGGAAATCAGGAATAGTATCAAAACAAAAGATGAAGCGTACAAATTAGCCAGAGAAAGCAGCCTACCAGAGGACTTGGAGAAAGTCAGAGTCCAGCAGAGGAGGACAAAGGGCTTAATTAGGAAAGGGAAAATGGATTATGAAAGGAAACTGGCAGGGAACATAAAAACTGACTACAAAAGTTTTTATAGATATGCGAAGAGAAAAGGGTTAGTGAAACATATGTAGGTCCCTTGCATTCAGAAACAGGTGAATTGATCATGGGGAACAAGGACATGGCAGACCAATTGAATAACTACTTTGGTTCTGTCTTCACTAAGGAAGACATAAATAATTCTTTTTTTTAAAAATATTTTTATTTGAGGCCATACGTATTACAAATAATATAACAGTTTTTTCAGATATACATATTACATATTTCCAAAGTTATATGAATATTACAAAGCAATATATATAAGCCTCAATTTTTTTTGATAGTGAAAAGAAAAAAGAGTAAAGAGATAATATATGATTAATTTAAAAAGTGTGATTAACTAATATTAATTATAATTTTGATTATGTGAGAAGGAAAAAAAAGGGGAAAAAAAACCCCACAGACATAAATAATCTGCCAGAAATAGCAGGAGATCGCGGGTCAAATGAGATGGAGGAACTGAGTGAAATCCAGGTTAGCCGGGAAGTGGTGTTAGGTAAATTGAATGGATTAAAGGCCGTTAAATCCCCAGGGCCAGATAGGCTGCATCCCAGAGTACTTAAGGAAGTAGCCCCAGAAATAGTGGATGCCTTAGTGATCATTTTTCAAAACTCTCTAGATTCTGGAGTAGTTCCTGAGGATTGGATGGTAGCTAATGTAACCCCACTTTTTAAAAAGGGAGGGAGAGAGAAAATTACAGACCAGTTAGTCTAACATCGGTAGTGGGGAAAACTGCTAGAGTCAGTTATTAAAGATGGGATAGCAGCACATTTGGAAAGTGGTGAAATCATTGGACAAAGTCAGCATGGATTTACGAAAGGTAAATCATGTCTGACGAATCTTATTGAATTTTTTGAGGATGTAACTAGTAGAGTGGATAAGGGAGAAACAGTGGATGTGTTATATCTGGCCTTTCAGAAAGCTTTCAAAAAGGTCCCACACAAGAGATTAGTATACAAACTTAAAGCACACGGTATTGGCGGTTCAGTATTGATGTGGATAGAGAACTGGCTGGCAGACAGGAAGCAAAGAGTAGGAGTGAACAGATCCTTTTCAGGATGGCAGGCAGTGACTATTGGGGTGCTGCAAGGCTCAGTGCTGGGACCCCAGCTATTTACTATATATATTAATGATTTGGACAAGGGAATTGAATGCAACATCTCCAAGTTTGCGGATGACACGAAGCTGGGGGCAGTGTTAGCTGGGAGGAGGATGCTCGGAGGCTGCAAGGTGACTTGGATAGGCTGGGTGAGTGGGCAAATGCATGGCAGATGCAGTATAATGTGGATAAATGTGAGGTTATCCACTTTGGTGGCAAAAACATGAGGGTAGACTATTATCTGAATGGTGGCAGATTAAGAAAGGGGGATTTGCAACGAGACCTGGGTGTCATGGTACACCAGTCATTGAAAGTAGGCATGCAGGTGCAGCAGGCAGTGAAGAAAGCGAATGGTATGTTAGCATTCATAGCAAAAGGATTTGAGTACAGGAGCAGGGAGGTTCTACTGCAGTTGTACAGGGTCTTGGTGAGACCACGCCTGGAGTATTGCGTACAGTTTTGGTCTCCAAATCTGAGGACAGACATTCTTCCCATAGAGGGAGTACTGAGAAAGTTCACCAGACTGATTCCTGGGATGTCAGTACTTTCATATGAAGAAAGACTGGATAGACTCGGCTTGTACTCGCTGGAATTTAGAAGGTTGAGGGGGGATCTTATAGAAACTTAACAATTCTTAAGGGGTTGGACAGGATAGATGCAGGAAGATTGTTTCCGATGTTGGGGAAGTCCAGGACAAGGGGTCACAGTTTAAGGATAAGGGGGAAATCTTTTAAGACCGAGATGAGAAAAACATTTTTCACACAGAAAGTGGTGAATCTCTGGAATTCTCTGCCACAGAAGGTAGTTGAGGCCAGTTCAGTGGCTATATTTAAGAGGGAGTTAGATGTGGCCCTTGTGGCTAAAGGGATCAGGGGGTATGGAGAGAAGGCAGGTAAGGGATACTGAGTTGGATGACCAGCCATGATCATATTGAATGGTGGTGCAGACTCGAAGGGCCGAATGGCCCACTCCTGCATCTATTTTCTATGTTTCTATAAATGGCGGTGCTGGCTTGAAGGGCCGAATCGCCCCCTCCTGCACCTATTTTCCATGGTTCTATGGGACTGGGGCAATGCCAGGCTGGGGGAAGGCGAAGGCACCTTCCACTGACAGGAAAATGCCTAACCCTAACTCGCATCCCTTCCAGAGCTGCCCATGGCTGGAACTGGAGATTCTTTGGGACAGACTGCGGTTTCCAACTGATGTTGTTCCTATTATTAAAATAGGTATTAGAACAACCTGAATGTCCTCTGGTTTTATTTATTTTCCTGACGTGCTTCTGTGCCTATGTGCTGCACTTCCCCAACATTTCTATGGGCACAGTTGCAATCCATCCAACTCTATTCTCTTGAGGTAATTTACCAATTATCTACCTCTTTGCTTAGTGATTGTATTTATATCTTTATTGGTTTCTTCTTCCAAAAGTTACAAAAATCTTGCCAGTCTCCCTGGCTTTATTAGAATATACTTACCCAGTTATAGGGTGTTTACTTTGTAAACCTGGGATGCTGCAAAAATGTGATATAAGAACATAACAATTTGATATAAGAAACACAACAACCAACTTGTATGGAGCATGTTTGACAAACAGAAATAAAACAATGAGCATATAATTTGTTTTGATGGTGATTGAAAGATAAATACTCCAGACGGCATACCAGCGCAGCTGGGGGAGCTGCTGCCAGAGCCAGAGACCCGGGTAAGCAATTATGGCCTGGTGACTCCAAGGAAGAGGGAAAGAATGGCTTGTGAGAACTGTCACCTTCTCTGGGGAGAGTTACAGCCATAAACATAAACTTGGGGAGTTCTGCTCTTTGCGAAGGCCACTGCGACCCAGAACTTCTCAGCCTCCAAATTATTCCAAGCAGTGAAGACATTGATCAATGCCTCATCTCATAATTTGTTGTGCGCCACAGCAATCGGCAGACTGCTAATGTTCTCCGATCACTGAATATGACAAAAAGTGGAAATAGAAACAGGAAGAGATCATTCAGTCTTTCGTGGCTGTTTCGCCATTCAATAAATTCATGACTGATCTTTTAGCTCAGCACCACTTTACTGCACTAACCCCATATCCATTGATTCCCTTAATATCTAAAGAGCTCTTTATCACTATTTTAAAAATGCTGAGTAACTGAGCTTCCACAGTTCTCTGGGGAGAGAATTTCACATAAGATAGAATGCTTCGAGAGGATGATGATGACACAAATTAACTCCAGCCTACCAAGCAGTCTTGATGAGGGCGACGGCCCGGGCGTGAGAGCAGCCGGTCCTTGTCCCGCCTCACTGGATGTTGGGGGGGCTCAAACGTGCGGAGCACCTGTGGTTGAGCAAACCCCCGCTCAGCCGGAAGTATTCATCGGACCCAGGTGCCGTAATCCTTCCCGGGAGCCGGTCACACACAATTCGAGCTGATTTTCCTCGACACCCTTCATCTTCCTCTGAGATGCAGGGAGGCGTGTCCTGTACGGGCTCCTCCTCCACACCCTGCACTTCCTCACCCTGGTCCACCGTCCGGACACCAAATGGCTGTCGGTGTTGCCTTCCAGTCGCGAGGGGGGCCCCCGGTGGGGGTCCCTCTACGCAGGGATTCTCCCCCTCTACATTGGGGACCTGGGGTGGAGCGTATTGCACCGAGGTGTTCCCTGCAACCTGTTTCTCTCGCGGTTCACAGACTCGCCAGCCGCATGCCACTTTTGAGGGCTGGAAGAGTCTGTGTACCACGTGTACATGGAGTGCGTGAGGCTGCAGCCACTGTTTGAATACCGAAAGGGGCTGTTCTTTGCCTTCTGGCTGCATTTTTCACCCACCATCCTCATCTTTGGACACTCTGTGCGTAGGGGAGATGGTAAGGCTGAAATTATCCTGGTTGGGTTCCTCCTGGGCCTGGCCAAGCTGGCCATCCGCGAGTCAAGGCGCCAGGCGGCGGAGGGCTTTACCCGAGCCGGCTGCCTGCCCCTTTTCTGGGGTGAGGTTAGAAAGGGAATACGCTCTGTCCACGGGTACCCTGAGGGACCGCTGGGCTCCGCAGGGTGATGAATATATCCTCAATAAGGATTGTAACATCGTAGTATTGTAGTTTATTATGGATATATGTTTGTATTGTATTATGGTGGTGGGTTCTGGCTTGTTTTATTGTGGTGTAAATATTATTTTTAAATAATTGAATACATTTTTTGATTAAATGTTTTTTTTTAAAAGGCAGCCTTGATCCACTGCAGTTTGCCTACCGCTACAACAGGTCCATGGCTGATACCATCTCCCTGGTCCTACAATAATCTCAGGAACACCTAGATAAGGACACATTAGTCAGACTCCTGTTCATCGACTATAGTACTGCTTTCAATACTGTAGATTGGTTTAAGCATGAAAGCCAATCATAGTAGAATAGCATCACTAACCCCACCTTACTGCGTGATTCATACTAACACCCACTTCTTACAGTAGTCAGTCGTGGAAGCGGTCGCGATGTACTAACAACCTGCTGTCCCGTTATTACATGGGTACTGATTAAAGATGATCTTGAACTTCAGATTGTGGATCTCGCATATTTTCATGTTGTCAGTCAACTTGGACTGCGTCCGTCTGCTGGGTTTTATTTCTGTTTGTCAGTTTTGTTTTCTCTTTGCTTCACTATGGCTCAATCATGCAGAAAGCCTGCGCAGCTTATCTTTGATTCCGACATCGGCGAGCGATGGCGGATATTTGAGATTGATTACAGACACTACATCAATATCGTCCGCCGAAATGAACCAGACACTGTCATGGCTTCACTCCTACTAAACCTTGCGGGACCCGAGGCCATGATGAGAGCTCGGACTTTTGAATACGCTCCAGCCGTTCAAGACGACAACGATCAGGTAGTTGTGCCAGCAGAGTCTATGAATGACCCTAATGTTTTACTGCGTAAATTCTGTGAGATATGTGACCTACCGTCGAACCGCATCTTTGAAAGGGCCATATTCTTCGCGAGACACCAGCTTCCTGATGAGCCGGTGGAGAAATGTATTTGTGATTTACGATACATGGCTCAGGGGTGCCGTTTCGAGACCATGACTATCAAGCTGATAAGGGATAAACTGGTCTCTGGGATGAATGATCAGAAGCTATGGTTTGAGTTACTGCGAAATCCTAATTTAACCCTTGAGCAGGCTGCTCATGCCTGTCGTTTGTTTGAATTTGTCGCTCCTATAAACGAACAGTTTGATTCCGAAAATAAGTCTAATATGATGGGTTTTAACAGACCGCAAATATTGGCCGATAACAGAAGATTTATCACTGAGGCCCCCCAACCAGCGAATCAGGGATTCACCAATAAGCCCCCTCAGAAGTGTCCTAACTGTAACTACGTCCACAACAAGGGGCGAGCTACGTGTCCCGCTTAGGGAAAGTCCTGCAATTACTGTAAGAAAATGAACCATTTTGCCGTCGTTTGCAGAGCCCGTGGGAAAAGACGATATAGCGCAGTGTCTAATCGTCATCTGTTACAACAAGACCAAACATCCTCTGTTTCTCATGACCAGCTTGACTCTGCAACCGAGGACAGTCCAATTAACTCTAACGGGGAGTCACTCCTTCACACAGCTGGTAAGATTCTCGATCCTACAGTTCTGATGTCAATTAATAATAAAGTTGTCAAGGCCAAGCTAGATACTGGTGCAAAAGTTAACGTAATGTCGGTGCACCTTTACAACAAGATAAGAAATAATGAGGCCTTGACTAAAGACAAGTCCACTCTGCATGCTAACGGGGGAGAGGTTTTGTTTCCCCTGGGAAGAACCACTTTTAAATGTATGCTGGAAAAGACTACAAGGAATCTGTCTTATGTTTTGAATTCTGACTCTGTGACTACTGGGCATCCATGCATGCCAAGACTTAGGGCTGATTTCGTTTGACCAGTCAGTTCACAAGCTATTGATATCTGTGGACCTGGTAAAAGAATACCCTGATTTGTTCGATGGCAACCTAGGCAGGCTGCCCGTGACCTACAAGCTATCCATTGACCCCAATGTTGACCCTGTTGTCCGCACACCGCACCGTGTGCCACACGCTATGAGCGACAGGATTGAGTCTGAACTAAAGAAGATGGTCTCCTTCGGCGTACTAGAGATCAGTGAACCCACTGAATGAGTTTCCACTATGGTTGCTACCCTCAAGAAGGATAAAAACGAGCTCCGTATATGCACCAATTCAAAGGATTTGAACACTGCCATCAGGCGTCCGCATTATCCTAAGAGGACTGTCGAGGACATCGCTGCGCAAATCGGACGTGCCACCGTTTTTTCGGCCCTCGATGCAAAGAGCTCATTTTGGCAGATACCGCTAGATGACGAGTCGTCAAACCTGACCACATTTGCCACCCCATTTGGCAGATTCTAATTCCCAAGAATGCCATTTGGCATCAACTCGGCTAGTGAAGTTTTCCAGAGGAACATGGAACTGCTGTTCCAGGGCCTCCCGTGTGTCATCATCGTAGACGATATCTTAGTTTCTGGCAAAGACACAGCGGAGCATGACAACAACCTAAAGCTTATCATGGACAGGGCGCGTCAGATCAAGCTGAAATTCATCCCTAACAAGTGCAAGTTCAGAGTTCGAGAGGTCACCTATGTTGGACATGTATTCACTCCTGACGGTCTCAAGCCGGATCCAAAGAAAACTGCTCCCATCACAGAGATGCCTGCCCCAACCGACGTGCTTGGCCTGCAGCGATTCCTGGGTATGGTGAACATTCTGGGAAAATTCATACCTAACCTCAGTGAATTGAGTTCGTCTCTGAGACAACTGACTCGAAAGGACACTGCCTGGTCCTGGTTCCAACAACACCAAAAAGCATTTGACGCTTTAAAATCGAAGCTGACCATTGTGCCCACCTTGACATTTTTTGACCTGAAGCACCCCGTGACAGTTACCTGCTATGCCTCAAGATTCAGACTTGCCGCAGCCTGCCTACAATCATCTGCCGATGTAACTTTACGCCCTGTCTCCTATGCCCCCCGTACCATGACCGATACCGAACAGCGCTACGCGCAAATTGAGAAGGAGCTGCTACTTTGGTCTTCGCTTGTTCCAAATTCAAGGACTTTATCTTTGGAAACGTTTTCACGTTCGAGACAGACCACCAACCCCTAGTGACCATCCTCAACAAACCTATCCACGCAGCACCTGCACGTCTACAGGTACTAGGCTATTTCAGCGATTTGACTTTAAAACTGTTTACAAGGGCAAAGACACATTCATCCCTGACACTCTCTCTCATGCACCACGGGCATCCAACGAACGATACCCCTACAAACGGGACGAGTATCGGTTCTCAGCATTGACTTTGTTCCCACAAAACAATTGCGCCGTTTAGCCGAACACACTGCCGCTGACACCATCCTCCAGCTACTCTCACCCATAATCAAAAGAGGCTGGCCAGACAGATAATCCAGCGTACCCCCGGAGGTGCAGCCGTTCTTCTTAGTCCGCGATGAACTGGTAATACAGGACGGTGTCATAGTTAAGGGCCACAAAGTCGTGATCCCCACATCGCTACGTGATGAATACTACAAAGAGGCACATAGGGGCCACCCAGGCACCGATGCCACGCTGGCCCGCGCACAGAACATGTTTTACTGGCCCGGCATGACCAAGTACATACGGGACAGGACAGCCTCCTGCCCCATTTGCAACAGCCTCGCACCACACCAACATAGACGACCCTTACTGCAACAACCTCCACCAGCACTGCCCTGGATGTCGCTGGCGGCAGACATTTTCGAGTGGCACAGTTAACACTATTTAGTCCTAGTTGACTCCTATTCTAACTGGTTCAAACTCGACTTGCCCTCTATCACATCACAGATGGTCATTCAAAAGCTACAGAAACACTTCTCCAAATTTGGCGCACCTGTCCGCTTGCAGGCTGACGGAAGACAGTTTACCAGGTACGCCTTCAAAAACTTTGCTAACCAATGGAATTTCCACCACGTTACGAGCAGCCCTGAATACCCACAAAGTAACGGGCTCGCTGAACGAGCCGTCAGAAGCGCTAAACAGCTAATGGAACGCGCCCACCTAGCCAAGTCAAATGTGTATCTCGACCTCTTAAACCGCAGGAACAGTGCAAGAGACAGAATCCTGGGCTCGCCGACCCAGCGACTGATGTCCAGGACAACGAGACCTCCGATTCTGATTGCCCAGCAGACGTTGGTGCCACAGGTGCTGAAGCCAGCTATGTCCAGAAGCGCATCCAGGAGAAACATGAGATATACGATCCCATGACAAGTGCTGCAAAACACTTAAACCACTACTGGCTGGCCAAGTCGTTCGTTTGCAAACCTCTGTGGGACATTCCCATTTGGGTTGTGTTATTGGCCTGGCTCAAGAACCACGATCTTACCTTGTTGACATTGATGGCGCCCCGTACCGTCAGAGCCGCCAACACTTGCTGGCTGTGCATGAGCCACGTCCACCACCAGCTGATCTTTTTGCTCCTCTCTACTGTTCCAACCGTTTGGTGCCACATCCACCACCACTCCCAGCATGTCCCTTACCCCACCACGACCGGCGGCCATGACTAACCACAATACTACCTCTCCCGCATGCTCCCCCTGTCGGTCACCACGCGTGTCCCCTGATGTTTTCGCACCTCCGGGTTCACCAACTCCTTTTAATCTTTCTGGCCAAGGGGAAGAGGGCTTGGTCCGTATGCGTTCGGGCCGTATTAGTAGACCGCCTGACAGATACGGCGGGTATGTTTTAATTCTTGCAACGTGTGTTTAACCATATTCACTCTTTACGGGGAAGGATATAGATTGGTTTATGCATGGAAGCCAATCATAGTAGAATAGCATCACTAACCCCACCTTACTGTGTGATTCATACTGACACCCACTTACTCTGGGCTTAAACATTGAATTTTGTCAATTCTGTTAACCATTGCTGCCTCCTCCCCTTCCCACCTGTCCCTTAGCCCTTGGGCTCTGGCATTCCCTCTCTCTCTCTCCCCCACCCAAGTCGCACTAGCTTCTCATTTTCACACTACAAACAGCTTACAATGGCATGTTTCCTTTATCATCGATACTTTTTTGTATATCTTTCATTCATTGTTCTTTTTCTCTCCACATCACCGTCTATATCTCTCGTTTCCCTGATCCCTAACCAGTCTGAAGAAGGGTCTCAACCCGAAACGTCGCCCATCTCCTTCGCTCCTTAGATGCTGCTGCACCCGCTCAATTTCTCCAGCCTTTTGTGTACCCCCACTTCTTACAGTAGTCAGTCTTGGAAGCGGTCGTGATCTACTAAAAACCTGCTGTACCGTTATTACATGGGTACTGATTAAAGATGATCTTGAACTTCAGATTGTGGATCTCGCATATTTACAAATACTATTATCCCCGTGTGCGGCAGAGGTGGTGACGACGGACGAGAAGCCGAAGCAAAGAAGTGGAAGCCAAATAACCGAATGGAAACAAAGCCGAAACGCCAACTAACCGAAAGGGTGGGACGCCTAAAAGCCAACTAACCGAAAGACTGCATCGCCTAAAAGCAAACTCACGAATGGCCGCTCAGCCGAAACACCACCTACCCGAAACGCAGGGTCGCCTACAAGCCTACGGACCGAATGCCGCTCAACAGAAAAGTCAAATAATGGACATGACGTTGCCGGGGGGCGGGACTTGTCTGCGATTGGTCCAGACCCCCGAGTCCATCACATCACTGTGGAGCGATGAGCATTGTCCCACATCTCTGCTCCACCCGACCCACAACCCGTCACGACGGCTCCATGGGTAAGTTTCCTTCTATTTTTATTTCGCCCCCCCCCCCCCTCCCGCGACCAGGGCTGGGGTTGGAGATGGTGCACGGAACGTGGGCGGGGAGATGCCGTGCTGGGTACGCTTGGCCTCTCCCTCCCCCTCCCCTGGCACCAGGACACTCGATCCTCCCCCCCTCCCGACATCCCCCGCCTCCAGGACGCTCGCCCCCCCCCCACTGCCCCCGCTTCAAGCCCTCCCCCGGCTCCAGGGTGCTCACCACCCCCCCCCCCCGACAGCCCCGCCTCAAGCCCTCCCCCGGCTGCAGGATGCTCACCCCCCCCTCAAGCCCTCCCCCTTCCCCAGGACACTTGCCCTAAACCCCCCCTCCCCACACACAGAACAGCCCCTGCCTCAAGTACAACTTCATCGCCGCCCTGCTGGAGAAAACTGGGCCGGTGGTGGTTTACATCGAGATCCTGGGGAGGTGAGGAGCGAGGATGGGGGGATTGAGGGAGAAGAGGGGAGAGGGAGGGGAAACTGGTGGAGGTGAGGAGGGAGAGTGGGAGGAGAGAAGGGGGTAGGGAGGAGGCAGGTTATGGGGGGAGGGAGTGACTGCGGGTAGGATAAAGGAGAGGAAGGGAGGGGGGAGGGGAGGAGGACAGGGGAAATTAGAGAGAGGGTGAAGAGGAAGGGGAGCGAGTGCTGGGGGATGGAGGAGGATGGAGTAGGGAAAGAGAATGGCGAGGCGCAGTTGGGGGAGGGTTGCAGTGACTCATGTCAGAATGGTGATCTCAGACATCACAACGAGAACTCCTCAGCCGCGCCTGCTCAGTGGTGGAATATTGCGTTGGGGGATCGGGACCTAACGGGTCCCACTTGTATATTACTACACAAACTCTCATCTTGTTTATTTCTATGCGTGGGTGCGTGCGTGTGCCTGTCTGCCTATGTGATCCCAGAACTAAGCCAAAGCAGTGCACGATAGCACTACAATTTTTGGACCACCTTATTCAATTGTCCTGTGGTGTGGTGTATCATGTTTCATTCAGATTGATGTTATATTTTACAAGTTATTCAGATTTTTAATTTTACAAAATCCTACTTTGAAAAAAATTCTTCCATGTGCACTGGCACTTACAGCTGACGTCACAATGGGATCCAAATCCTTGCTGGCTCTGCTTGCAACAATGTTGCAATCACAGAGTCCTGTCAGCTAGTTTTTAAAGTTTAAAAAAGGGAGGCTGCAATTGGATTATTTCTTAAAGTTCCGGCAGCAAGTGCAATTGGAAGGCTGAAGAGGAGGGGGAGGGAGTGCTGGGGGAAAAGGGGAAATGAGCCGCCCCTGCGCAGTTGGGGGGCTATAGGCGAGTAGAGTCCAGGCCTCCCATGTGACAGGGACCCAACGGTCCCACTTAGTCTAGTTATATGCTAAAGACACAACCATGACATTCTTTGAAACGTTTCATCTTCTCATTACAAAATCATATTACCTTTGAATGCAAAATGAACAGTTAACTGGGAAGAATGTTCCAATATTTGTGTTCAGCAAACAACTAACCTACTCAAATACTTGAATTCTGGATGAGTTAAGGTTCCTCGCCTGATCTTTAGAATGTCTTCACATCTTAATCTCCTTATAATTATTGTCCACAAGCCATTTTCCAAGAAAAGTGGTGGGTCGGGGACAATGCAGAATGCAATCCCATCGCGGGATAAGAGAAATTTGCCACAGATTGAGTAAAGGAATGCAAAAAATTACAGACTTCGAAAGCCAAATGATTTAGATAACTTCCACTGGTCCTGCTTCCTGACACTGATCACTCATCACAGATATTCTGCTACCTTGTAACAATTTCATCATTGATAAAGAATGGCTGGGAACTTTTGGAAGTTGCTCAAATTGTGAAAGGATTACCTTTCAAGCACATTCAAAAAATGAATGATTGATGAAAGATCACACAAATGAAAATCATACATGTCAAGCACTTCAGTGGCTGAGGCATAATGGCTTTAGGCCAAGTGTTCGAAGATGGGATTAACATGGATGGGTGCCCACTAATCAGCCTACATGTGGTGGCCAAATGGCCTATTGCCAGGATGGTGGGACTATCATATGCTGAGAGAATAAAGTGGCTGGGCTTGTATACTCTGGAGTTTAGAAGGATGAGAGGGGATCTTATTGAAACATTTAAGATTATTAAGGATTTGAACACGCTAGAGGCAGGAAACATGTTCCTGATGTTGGCGGAGTACAGAACCAGTGGCCAGTTTCAGAATAATGGTTAAGCCATTTAGAACGGAGACTAGGAAACACTTTTTTCTCACAGAAAGTTGTGAGTGTCGAATTCTCTGCCTCAGAGTGCAGTGGAGGCCGGTTCTCCGGATACTTTCAAGAGAGAGCTAGATAGGGCTCTTAAAGCTAGCAGAATCAGGGGATATGGGGAGAAGGCAGGAATCGGGTACTGATTGGGGAAGATCAGCCATGATCACATTAAATGGCGGTGCTGGCTGGAAGGGCCAAATGGCCTACTCCTGCACCTATTGTCTATTGTCTATTGCCATGCTGTGTGACTATGACTCCACATCTTGGAAGATGCCAAATTATTCCTTCCACACATTGCACTAATTATGACTCCAGAATCATAAGATATTTTAATTTTAAAAATGCCAATGACAAGATGTAAATGTACTTACTGTCCAATATTAATTATTATTCATCCTGGCATTTCTAATTCTGAATAGATTTCAAATATGCTTACGGGTTTTATTACTTTCGAGTAAGTTCCTCACTGTGGTTTCATCCAGCATGATGACAGCTCTTCTTTTGTGGTTGGGCGGACAGGAGATAGCCACAGACACTTCTGGCCCAGGAAGAGTTGCTTGGCAACTGCAATATCTCAGGCTCTGGGACATGAATGATCATCTAAGACAACACTGAGCAATCCATTTGCATCTATACATTTGCACTCTGATTGTAATCAAATATGAGGTCAGTCAACAGCTGGATGGGAAGTGTGGATTTAATGAGGACTGGTGCACCAAATACTGCGCTACTAGTCAGTTGTTTGTTCTTTAAAGGGCCATGGTATGTTTGCTCATGTAGCTGCAATTAATGTAACTCGCTACTGCAATATACTCTGTCCACAATATGTTACATAGTTCTCTCCATCCAAACCCATGATCGCTACCAGCTAGAAGGACAAGGGCATAAGAAATGTGCTACCTGGGAATTGCACTTCAAGATGCACACTGTCCTGACTTGGAAATAAATCTCTATAGTTGGATCACAATCCTGGAATTCTCTCCCCAACTGCATGTGGGTATATCCTGGTCCAAGGATTGTGGCAGTTCAAGAAGACCTCCCCATCACCTTCTCAAGGGCAACAAGGAATGGGCAATTAAATGCTGGTTTAGCCCACATGTTTAAAAAAAATCATTGGTCAAGGAGAAAAGATTTGGAAGAAGAGTTTCAAAAAACAGATAGGAAATGTAATTGGCAGAGGCATTCAAGTTCCCACAGTTATGTGCTGCTTTAAAGAATACTCATAACGGCTCCGAGTATCACATTTAAGCAAAAATCAAACTGCTGGAGGAACTCAGTGAGTCAGGCAGCATCTGTGAAAGGAATTAGAGTACATTTCTGAAAAAAGACATCAGTTACTCAGCAGGTCAGGCAGCATCTCTGGAGAACATGGATAAGTGACATTTCAGGGGACATTTGTTCAGACTGATTGTAGGTTGGGGGTGGATGGGGGGGGTGGGAAGCTGGAAGAGCTGCGTTTCAGACCCTTCTTCGGACTTCTTCAGGGTGTAAAGTTTATTGATGCAGTTTGTTGGTATAGACACATGCATTGGATGGTCTTTGGATGTTTTGCAAACCTTGGGCTGGCCATAACCCATAAATTGGAATTAGCCACCATATATATTCAAAATGTTCTCACTCATCATAGACGTTCAGTGCATTGGCATTTCCAAATTAAAGAATGTATTACTCTTTCCTACTGTATAAGGGAGGGCAAAGCCGGCTCTCATTATCCCAGTTTGCATGGTTACCATGCGTGGAGGCAGGCCACCTCTACAGGGACTGCCCTAAAAGAGCCTGCATCTACGCACAGAAGAGGGGCAGTTGACAAAATCCCCAGTGCCTTGAAATTGAACTTGCCTCCTACCACTGCCAAGACCCCAGCAAAAGCAGAGAACAGGAGTGACGACTACTCGACCACTTCGAGCCCCCAATCGCCGGACAGCGACCTCCAGGCCTTTGTCCAGGAGGGAGAGTCGATGGAAGAGGGGGAACAGGAGAAGGCATGGCAGGTGGTTGAAAGGAACACCAAAGAGCCAAGGCTGGAGGGAACAGGCAAATCCAAGAGTCCCCTCCCAGACTGACGCCAGCAATCTCTCCTCAGAGGATGAGTCAACATCGAGGAGCTAACGACAGAGGAAGAAAACAGGTGAGGGGATCGGAAAGGGAAAGGACACGCCTGTTGTTCCCCAGCACCAGGAGACCGGGAGAAATGTAGTGGCCAATGGGCCCCAGCTCCTTGAGACAGGGAGCAGTGCAGTGGCCAATGGGCCCCAGCTCCGTGAGACAGGGAGCAGAGCAGTGGCCAATGGGCCTCAGCTCCAGGATAGCAGGAGCAATGAATCAGCCACCATATCTCAGCTACAGGAGATGGAGGGGCGTCCAGAAGAAGGAGGAACAAGGAGGGTCCCTCCGACAACATCTCCAGCTATGCCAGAAGAGACCCCCCCCCCCCCCCTTGAAGAAGCCAGCACCCTGAAACGGTGCTGCAATTCACCAACGCGGTGGGCATGAGAGGACAGGATGATGGTCAATGACGCCAAAGGACAAAGGAGATAAAACTGGCACCTCTAAACGTGCGCAGTGTGAAGAACTCTGCGCGATGTGTAAATGCCTTGCAGTACCTGGCCAAGGTCAAGGCAGACGTGACTTTTCTCCTGGTGATGGATGTAATGTATCGGGGCTCTCCGCTCCGGCTGATTAATGTGTACGCCTCACCTGTGCGGAGCGAGCGTTGGCCGGTGACTTCCATTTCATCATCAATGCGGCTGGACGATCTGGCTGTGCCGACAACATTTCCAAGCTCCTGATGGAGACGTCAAAGACGCAAATCTGCACGACGCCTTCAGCGATCCTGCAGGCGGGTCCCAGGCGCGGTTGAGACCGGACGGTTCAGCCTCGTCCCGGATAGACTTCCTCCTCACATTAAAGGCCGTCACGGTCGGGCACACCAACGCCACTGACCACTTCTCTGACCACTGCCTCCTTCAGGCTTTCTGTCACTCACAGGAGGGCCGGAAGGCAGGCAGAGGGACGTGGAAGTTCAATGGGAAGCTGTTGACCCCAGAGAATATTTAGGAGCTAAAGAGGGACTACGCATGTTTGAGAACTGAGAGGCCACTCTGGTGGGAAGCAACCATCAACACGTTCTTCATATTTAAAGAGAGATAGATGGGTTCTCTCCATCTAGAGAGCAAGACAGAGTCATTTGCCCAGTCAGATTTCCAGCAACTGCTCCTTCTGCAGTCGAGAGGAGTGGATGTCAGGGAGGAACTTAGAGAGTTGAAGGGCCAGCAAGCTCGGCTCTTTACACCCAAATCCTCCGACATCTTCCGACCTAGGGTCTGCCATGTGGAGCAGGATGAGATGTGCTCACGCTTCTTCTTCCATAAGGTTCACTGGGGTAGCTCTGTGATTAACAGCCTTGGGGGGAGTACGGCTCAGTAACATCCTTGCAGCCGGACATGCTGAGGATCTGCAGATCCTTTTTATACGGGTTTGTACGACAGAAAGGCCATAGACAGTACCGCCTCCCAGAACTTCTTGTCCTCTATCACAGAGGTCTTGGAAGACAGCAAGCAGGAGAGTCTGGACCAACCACTGACGCTGAAGGAGTTGACTGGCTCCATCTGTTCCTTTGACTTGAATAAAATGCCCGGAAGCAATGGCTTACCAGCTGATTTGTATTCGGATCTTTGGGACAGGGTGGGCCCCGGACTTGCTGGAAGTGTACAATGACATGCTTCTAGCCGGTAGCATGTCACATTCTATAAGGAAAAGCAGCATCACTATAATCTACAAGCAGAAGGGGGAGATGAATGATATAAGACCCATCACATTGTTGAATATAGATTACCAGATCCTGTCTAAGGCCATCACCAACCAGGTCAAGTCTGCTCTGGGACGGGTTATCCACCCGGATCTCAGACATACAGCTTGGCACTACTGAGAGATAACATTGCCTAAGTGCAGGACAGATGGGTGGATGCCTGCCTAGTCAGCTTGGACCAGGAGAAGGCCTTTGACAGAATATCGCAGACGTACATGAGGGAGGTGCTCTCCAAAATGGGCTTTGGGTAAGGAATCAGGAATTGGATCCAACTGCTCTACACCGATATCTGTCGTCGTCGTCATCATGGCTATCCCTCGAGGTCGAGGATGATGGTTTACGTTCTGTTGTTTTTATTGACTCTCAGGTGGCTTATGAGTCCAATCCGGGCTTTGCAGCTCACAGAACGAAGATGCCCATGTGTGTGTGTGTTTGTTTAACGTGTGGATAAAGTGGATGAGCTCGAGGCTCAGTTAGAAATTGGCAAGTATGATGTTGTGGGAATTACAGAAACATGGCTCCAAGAGGATCAGGGCTGGGAACTGAATATTCAAGGTTATACATTAGGTACCTTCAGCGGCGCTGCAGTTCTGCCACTGGCCGTGTGCGCGACTTTCGTGCCGGGGGGGGGGGGGGGGGGGAGATACAAATGATGTTTTCTCCTGCCTGTCCAAGATATATTTTCTCGGGCTGCTAGCTGATGCTGAAAAATTGTTCCAACTTGCGTTCTCGGAAGTTTAAAAAAATAAATCGCTGAACAATTTAATCGCTGGAGTAAAATACAAATGTGACTTCTAACGCTGTCAACACCGGCAACGGGACGGATCTCACGTAGGGGACAAAACATAAGGTAAGTCGTTTATTTTACATATAAACTTGCTTCTTAGGATGACTTTAATCAAAATTTCACAAAATTTTTGCGTTCCACAAAAACCCACTCGCAAGATGATTTAAATGGCCATTAATTTACGGGAATTAAACGTTAAATTCCTTCCATTTGGCCTATAAATTCATGACAATGAGATTTAAAAATCATGTTATATTGAGAATTCTTGTGTGAATGTTATTTGGACACTTGGGCTATTTAAAAATGTTAATCTTTTCTTAAGAAATGGATAGATGTTTAGATCTAGTAATTGAATTTTGTAATTAGCTACAATTAGGTAACTAACTAATTATATGATTTAATTTCAGGTCATCCAAGTAAGATTGTTTCATATTTGTTTCAGAATGCTTCAATCTATAATAACTGAAAATTTATTTCAGTTCTCTTAATTTTTAAGAAAGATGGGCTTTTGACTGTCCTCGATCACAGCTTTTGTGTTAAGTCAATGGAAAAGCAATAGGGAACTAGATGCTAATTTCTGAGTATGAAAATGGCCATAACTTTTTTAATACTGAAGATATGAAAGTGAATTGGGTGTCAAATTAAACTTCTTTTTATGCTTTATCTGATGGGATAAATTGCAGACTTGATTATTTAAATCTCAAAATTTAGTAACATTGCTATATACATCCTATCGGAATGACAGACAGGTGGGTAGAGGAGGTAGGATAGCTTAGTTGGTGAGGAATTAAATTCAGGCCCTTGCGCTGGGGGACGTAGAATCAGGAGATGTAGAGTCAGTATGGATAGAATAGGAATTGTAAGGGTAAAAATACCCTAATGGGAGTTATCTACAGCCCCCCAAATAGTAACCTGGATATAGGGTGCAAGTTGAATCAAGTTAAAATTGGCATGTCGCAAAGTTAATGCTATGGTTGTTATGGGAAATTTCAACATGCAGGTAGACTGGGAAAATCAGGTTGGTTCTGGACTCCAAGAAAGGGAGTTTGTGGAGTGCCTCTGTGGTGGATTCTTAGAGCAGCTTGTACTGGAGCCTACAAGGGAGAAGGCAATTCTGGATTTAGTGCTGTGTAATGAACCTGACTTGATAAGGGAACTCAAGGGAAAGAAGCCATTAGGAGGTAGTGACCATAATATAATAAGTTTTAATCTACAATTTAAGAGGGTGAAGGGAAAATCCGAAGTGTCAGTATTACAATTGAACAAAGGGGACTATGGAACCATGAGGGAGGACCTGACCAAAGTTGACTGGAACAATACCCTAGTTGGGATGACAGTGGAACAACAATGGCAGGTATTTCTGGGAATAAATCAGAAAGTGCACGATCAGTTCATTCCAAAGAGGAAGAAAGATTCCAAGGGGAGCAAGGAGCAACGGTGGCTGACAAGGGAAGTCAGGGACAGTATAAAAATAAAAGAGAAGTATAACATAGCAAAGATGAGCAGGAAGCCAGAGGATTGGGAAAATTTTAAAGAGCAACAGAAGATAACTAAAAAGGCAATATGGGGAGAAAAGATGAGGTACAAAGGTAAGCTAGCCAAGAATATAAAGGAGGATAGTAAAAGCTTCTTTAGGTATGTGAAGAGGAAAAAATTAGTTAAGACCAAAAGTTGGACCCTTGAAGACTGAAACAGGTGAATTTATAATGTGGAACAAGGAAATGGCAGACGAGTTGAACAGGTACTTTGGATCTGTCTTCACTAAGACACAAACAATCTCCCTGATGTAATGGTGGCCAGAGGATCTGGGGTGATGGAGGAACTGAAGGAAATCCACATTAGGCAGGGAATGTTGTTGGGTAGACTGATGGGACTGAAGGCTGATAAATCCACAGGGCCTGATAGTCTGCATACCAGGGTACGTAAGGAAGTGGCTCTAGAAATTGTGGAGGCATTGTGATCATTTTTCAATGTTCTAGAGATCCAGGATCAGTCCCTGTGGATTGGAGGGTAACTAATGTTATCCCACTTTTTAAGAAAGACAGAAGAGAGAAAACAGGGAATTAAGCATGCAGGTAGAGCAGGCAGTGAAGAAAGCAAATGGCATGTTGGCCTTCATAACAAGAGGAGTTCAGTGTAGGAGCAAAGAGGTCCTTCTGCAGTTGTACAGGGCCCCAGTGAGACCACACCTGCTGTATTGTGTGCAGTTTTGGTCTCCAAATTTGAGGAAGGACATTTTTGCTATTGAGAGTGCAACGTAGGTTAACAAAATTAATTCCCGGGATATGTTGATAGAATGGAGCAGCTGGGCTTGTATGCTCTGGAATTTAGAAGGATGAGAGGGAATCTTATTGAAACATGTAAGATTATTAAGGGTTTGGACATGCTAGAGGCAGGAAACATGTTCCCGATGTTGGGGGAGTCCAGAACCAGGGGCCACAGTTTAAGAATAAGGGGTAACCTATTTAGAATGTGGATGAGGAAAAACGTTTTCACACAAGAACGGTGTGAATCTGTGGAATTCTCTGCCTCACAGGGGGGTGGAGGCAGGTTCTCTGGATGCTTTCAAGAGAGAGCTAGATAGGGCTCTTATAAATAGCGGAGTCAGGGGATATGGGGAGAAGGCAGGAACGGGGTACTGATTGGGGATGATCACATTGAATGGCGGTGCTGCCTCGAAGAGCCAAATTGCCTACTCCTGAACCTATTGTCTATTGACCTCAAAGGAGAGCGAGATGTTCGTCGTGGAATGTTGCCGACTGGCCCGCTGCAGACTGCAGGAGTACGTGCTGTGGGACGCACTGAAGCTTGATGGAACCAATGCCGAGGCTCTGTGGGGGAGGACCACAGTCTGTCTTTCCGCTGCTGGACATGGGGGACAGGGTGTGGAGGAGATGCCCCTCAAAATAAGAGGCGTGGGAGAGGTGGCGGTGTGGGAGAGGGGGTGCCGCTGAGGGGGGTGGGGTGGTATTGGGGGGCATTGTCTGGGGAGGGGGGTGGTGGGAAGGGGGGGTGCCTGGGGATGGGGGAAGACTCCACTCAGCGGCCAACGTCCACGACACCACACAGCGACTTTCCCAACTCCACATAACGACTTTCCCGACTCCACACAGTGACTTTCCCGACTCCACATAGCGGCTTACCTGACACCACACAGCGACTTTACCGACACCACACAGCACTTCCCGACCACACAGCGACTTTCCCAACTCCACACAGCGGCTTACCTGACACCACACAGTGACTTTCCTGACTCCACCCTTTGCTGACTCAATTGCGCCCCCGGGGATTTATTCTCCAGCGGGTGCCAGAAGAGCCGTTACCTTCATGGTGAATGACAGGCGAGAAGACCAATCTGCTGACCTCACGATTACAAACCTTCATAAACTTTGTAATCTTCCACCGATTGGAACTATACTTGGTGCGCTTGGAGGAGAGGTGAATGGTGAGTAAGGTGGCGCAGATTTTTTTTTTAAAAAGCAAACCGGAAGTGGTCAAGAAGAGTTTTAGTAATAGTACAGATGTCTGATATATATTTATTTCTCGATAAAGTCTATTTTTAATTTTTTTTTTAAGTTTGCGTGGTTGTTAATGATCTATGTCTACTGACTAGCAAAATCCTTGCTGATTTCTTGGCTATTGCAGTAAATGTTTGGAGAATGTGCTGTAAGCAGAGTGGTGCTGCGGCGCTGCAGTTAGTGCTGCTGCTTTACACCTCCAGCGATCTGATATCAGGTGTTATCTTACAGGAATTTGCACATTTCCTTGACGCACCATGCCCTTCCCTGGCTGCTCCACTTTTGTCTACATTCCAAAGTTATGTTGGTAGCTGCAACCTATCGCATAGTAGGTCAGTGACAAAAGAATCAATGAGAGTTGATGAGAAAGCAAGGAAGTATTAACTGCAGGCTTCCAGGGAAGTAAGGGGAGAGGGAATAGGATTGATGGGATTGTACTGCCGGGATCTGGCCTGGACAATGGGTTGAATGTCCCTCGCGTTGTAATATGTAATATTCAATCACACAAGGACGACAGGAAAAACAAATTAACCCAACTACTTCAGCACAATCTGGAAAATTTAAAAACATGAACTAAAAATGGGGCCACACAAAAACATTTTTTAAAAATCACACAAACACAGCTTGAGGAAACTCAAGTCATCTATTAGTGCAAAAAAACATTTCATTTAACAAGTTACAGTACAATCTTCAAAAAGTAACATTGAGCCTTGATTGCTTTGCAAAACTAACCCTGAAGAGGAGTGAAAACATTATATTTCTTTATGAATGGGTTTGAAATCTGCTCGGTGCCTGTTAATGAGCCTTTGACCCTGTCTGCAGGGATTCAGTTTCCTCTGTTACACCCTCGGCATCTTGATGGCTTGGAGTCAATCAGACAGGAACCACAGAACTGGAGAGCACTGAATGCCAGCAAAAGCGACTACGAATTAAACATTTTAAGGAAGAATTGAAAATATACATAAAACTTGTCGGAAATTTAAAAAAATGCCAATGTTCATTCATTCTAGTTGCATTCACAAATCTGAATTAGATTTAATTGAAGGATTACATAAAATGTTTCTTGAGAGTTTGATTGTCTGAGATATTCAGAGTTCTCGCTCCCACCCGAATCATTGCTTGACGAACTGCCATCAGCTTTTGGGAGACGACATTTCACATTTTCCATTGGGTACAGGAAAGCTGGACAAGCCCCCACATCCGCTCCCTCCCTCCCTCCCTCCCTCCCTCAATGGCTGCTGCTGGCCTGTTTGCACACGTAGATGTTGGCCGTGATCAAACACCCGGGCTAGACTCGTTATGTGCCCCACCAGTAGTATCAAGCTGAAGGCAATCCATTAATTGAAGGAAAGCAAATGTTTGAACAGCAAAGTAACTGTGAAATCCACTCCAAATCAGGACCATGCACTTCGTTTTCTCTTTGTCTCTACCGTCCCATGTAGATTCATGCTCGACAAAGGAATTTAACCAGAGAGACACTGCAAGTCCTAATTCAACTCTATGCATGTGCAGTTAGTACTTGAAGCCTTGGCAATGGGATGATTAATGTTAGTACCAATGGATCAGGAAGAGACAGTGATCTGCGCTGAAGTTGGTGGGTGTAATGGAATGTTAGATGGGGGTAGCTGTAAGTCTGATTTTCATGTTTCTCATAGTGATAGCCAGCAGCTTGGGAATACGATTATGTGCTGCTGGTGGTTTATTTCAGGGTGTAAAGTTTATGTTTGCAGTCTACCCATTCGAAAGACAAGCTTTGGTTGGAATTAGAACGGAATGATGGTCATTCATGCGGCACACTAAAAATTTGACCAGGCATTTCCTGGCATGAGTTGTGCCTGCCTCTCTAATGCCATGTCAGAGTCAGATGCACATTGAATGATGGCACATCCGGTGCGACGCTCCTTGTAGGAAGTCTCCAGGGAGATTGGGGTCATGTTGCTTAAGGGTGACAATCGTTGCTGTTTCCAGGATGTTTTCATTGTTTAATGCTGGATTGGGATCTCAACAAATCTCACACTTCCATCCTCCAATTGGCCCAGAATCCATTCCCTGCATTCCCCTCATTGACTTAATTTTGCCTTAAACTGCCAGAAGCCCCAAGAAAGCCCAGGTCCCTGCACCCAAGTAAGCTTCTGATCGTCGACTCTAATTCAAGTCTCCCGAAAGCCCAGACTGACAGCCCCTTCACCTAATCAGTGAAAGCACTCACCCCCACCCGCACCAACTCCGATCCTGTGCTTCTATCATCAACGCTCCCCTTGAATTCCAGACTCAATCACCAACCTGACCCACCACAACCTCCCAGTCTCCATTAAAGAACCCACATATCCTTTCTGTCTTCCATTCCCACCTTGGTCCAGGAAGAACCTAGGATGTAAAGGCAACTGTCCAACCCCAGTTCAGAAGCGAGGCTTCACTTGCTACTGATGTTTACTGCAATGGGTTCCTGGCTCAGGGGATGGCTACTTTACCAAATAACCACCATATAACACGCCAATAAAAGACTAATTTTATCAGCACTCACTGCTCAATTTAAGTCTGTAGGAACTGCAGATGCTGGTTTAAACTGAAGATAGACACAAAATGCTGGAGTAACTCAGTGGGACAGGCAGCATCTCTGGCGAGAAGGAATGGGTGATGTTTTGGGTTGAGACCCTTCTTCAGACTGAGAGTCAGGGGAGGGGGGTTGTATCTGCTGGGACACTGGTAAATCAACTTAAATCTGCGAATTAGCCACAAGAGGGGAGTAGAGTGCAGTTACTGTTTACATAACTAAGTGCAACACAGGCCCACAATATCTGTGCTGAACACAAATCCAAACAACACAGGCCCATATGTCTGTCCTCCAGAGACACAGTAAGTGAAAATTAGGGGGTGAACCAGATTGCAATAAATGAATGAATAATCGAGTGAAACTGGTTTTAAAAAAAGGAACATTTCAATGGTTTGTAGGTAACTGAAAAACTGTACATTTGCATATCTTCATACTGGTGTTAACACTCTCCTGTGTGAACAGATGAACAATCATGTGGCTGCCTCATTGAACCAATGTCCCAGCAGATAGACACCTCCATTTACAACAGGGATCTTGATCAGCTTTGGTCCATGACTTCCAGCATCCGTGTCACTGTTTGCTCCATTAAGTTAATGCCATCAGCCTGGCACCAACACGTCACTCGCTAAATGAGAAGAGACGGGAAATTTGCAGCAAGTTGGCCGAGCTAAATGAATGGGAACCCCCCCCCACTTTTCAATGCTATTGTGATGCCAACAATCAGCAAAGAAACAATGGCTGCTCTGCTGGTGGTGAGGAATTTGACGAGGAAGTGTCAGGAAGGCAGAGATGTAGAAAACCTAATTTACAGCAAGTAGTTCCCTCATTATGAATGGAATTAGACTGGGACTTAATGACCACCCAAAGGTTCCATCAAGACTCTAATGCAGGGCACTGACATGTACTCAGTTAATACAGGAGACAATAGTACAAACAGGAGGCAGGAAGTACCAAGGGAAGGGGTCTTAATATGTATTTCCAGTCTTCGGAGACTGATCACTGTAGGTTGTGAATGGAAAGTATCAGGTCCACCAGGCAGAAGGAAAAATGTTTTTAATCATGCAGTGTTCACATTTGAACTCAAAGTGCAGCAAATTTTGCTGTGTGATTCTTGCAACTAGAAAAGTGAAATGTGTTAAGAGAGAGAGCAAGAGAGATCAAGGAGAGAGGAGATAGCAAGAGAGAGAGGAGAGAGAGAATGGCCTGAGCAACAACCCAAACAAATCAGAAAAAGTAATTACACAGTTCATACTCATATTATCACAATATACAGAATACAGCTTTTATTTTCATACTAAATTTGGAGTAACTTAAAAAAAGACATTCAACGTATTTAAATAAAAAACTTTACACTTTCAGGCTACACCCAAGGAATATTTCTTTAAGCTCTATGACAGAATTATAATTTTTTTTAAATCATATATATTTTTTTTAAAGATGAGATGCAGGTTTGGTAATCGGAGTAACCAAATTAATAAAATAAATACAGTTCTTGTCGTTCAGGAGTTATTTTGATGGGCAGTTTTAGGGAGGGCGATAATGGGATGCTCATCAAAATTTCTCGAGCAAATTTCAAACCTTGGATCCCACCCTATGATAGAACCTGAGAAAATACCCATCGTCCATTACAGTACAGCATGTCATTACACAATGATAACAGTAAGGCATTGCATCATTCAGCCACAGCAAGCAAACACAAGGCTTTGGGATCTACTTGACCTGGTTTCCTTTCCAGTACTTGAGCTCCAATGACATTGGAGAAACAAAATAGAATGGGCAGATACAGTCTCTAGAATCTAACATATTGAAGAGTTTAAAAATAATTTTAAAATCCCAGTTATTTAATTTCAAATTCGGAACTTTGTTGTTTTATATTTGATACTTGAATAAGAAAGGTATTTATGCAGACAACCAGGGCAGCAGGTAGCAATGCCAGAGAGGGAAACTATGACTATAGAATGGAAATGAGATTCTTGGGGACAAAGATTTTATGCATTCAATACATCACTCCTTTCTTCTATGTCTTTAGCAGAGGCGTTAATCCATTTGTAGTAATTTAACATAGGCCCGTGTTAAAATAGGAAAGAAACAGGAATGTCAAACATATTCAGCAGTTGTTCACTAACACTGACATCACAGATCACATAAAATGCCAAAAAGTTGCTTCTTAAACAGCTTGGGGTATATGTTGGATTGTGGACAGGTATTCTCAAGCAGAGGACTGGTAGACTCATACACAGAGCCAGGATCCACCCTTCCTCCTGCATAAATACAAAAGGTAGTGGTGCTGTCAACAGAATTGCTGGGTCATCTGTCTGTTTCCAGTCTCCAAACAGATGCTGTACCACACACTGTCTACATGTCTACTAGGCATTTCAAGAGATTTAAGATAAAATTCACAGAACTGCCAACACAAGAACCAGGTCAGCATTATCCAGCCATGCTTGTGAATTTCTTTCTAGCTTTAAATTAATTCCCTTGAAGGTAATTCTTACAGATTTCAACAGATTTCTGTTGTTGGTCTTTCTGTTTCCCCATAGGAGCCTTCTGAGATATTCCGTGGTCTTGCTAGGTATAAGCTATTGGGAGCAACAGAACAGTGTGGTCAGATCATGGGTTTCTGTCCAAGGTGTGTGTCCAGTTTTGTTAATCCTGCTGTATTTTTTAGGGAGGGGGGAATGGGAAGTTGGCAGAGAGATTGGGGAATTTATGTTGAGAGGATGGGAAGATAAGAGGCAGGGTCCTCCACAGAGGAAACGCAGAAGGTCCAACATAAACGCAATGTTATGCTTTTGAAAGGATTAAATATTATGCTAATGAATATGGTAAATAACATCATTCATCAAGGTAAAAAAAACTTTAAAATCAAAAATATATTACAGTTAATTCAGAATTTCACTCATCAGAATGATTCTCACAAAATTAGGAGCTTCAAGAACTGACAGAAACAGATTCCACAGATTCCCAAAGCCCTGCTTTTATTCCAAAGCGCATTATTATAAATACAAGTCTCCAAACATTCCCAAGCTGCCAATTGTGTAGAGTAAAATCCTGTAATCTTCACATGCTCCCTATTTTGCTTGTGTGTTTTATAATTTAAATGTTGCCTGTTGGATTTCTTTGTTGTAAAATTTATAAGGTTGTGCAGCAGTCAAATGAAAGATATGAAACTTAAAACTGGAAAAAAATTAATAATGGGCAGGAAATTTCAAAGTGTACAATAGATGCATAACAGTTCTCAATTTCTTTGGATTTTTCAGTATAAAAAAAACTATGTCTTTTGGACTATGCTGATTAATTTAGTGGTTTTATTTACAACATGATTTACCAATAGCCCAAAGTGCAATTTTTATATTATCTTTTTCCCTCTACCCAGCTTCAGAGTCGATGCACACAAAGTATGGAATGTTCCCTCGGTGCTTTGGCAATGTATTACGCACAACATGCCACCTTACAACCAAGCTCCTTTGCTTGGATTTTGGAATAAAGAAGGGAAACTCATGAAACACAACAGTTAAATGTTTTTAAATCCCATGTAGCTTCCACACTTTCTCAGATGTTAAATAACAATTAGGAAGGCTGAGAAACTTTAAACACAGGAGGTGCAGCAATGCCATCAATCCCAATAAAGATCATTTTCCAAATACATTGACGCTCCTGGTGTTGCATCCAACTGTATCTCAAAATCTCTCAGTACTTTCTACCCCTCATATTGCAGCAGACAGGATCTTACAAAACATTGTCATACTGAGCTAACAGCTTTTTTTTCTGGTCAAAATTAAAATGACGACTCGCCAGTTTCTACTGCTAAATGATGAAATTGTTCTGACGATGGGGCCTGGATCTGAAACATTAATTGTTTCCAGGGATGTTTTCTGACCTGCAGAATGTTTTCAGCATTTTCTATTTAGTGATTTATTTATTATGCATTTTATTGTGACTTTGGGCTGCAAACACTAACATTTTCTAATCATTCCTAATAGCCTGTCCACTTTTCATGTGTATTCAGGTTTGTTGCACCCCCTGCAAAATGCCCCATTTGTTTTTTTCAGATCATTCAAGCTGATTTTTCAGTAAAACATCCAAATGATAAACTGTCAATGTGAATTAAATGTATTCATTCTAAAATATGATACAAATACACTAGACGGTAGGTCTTGTGATTGCAAATTCTCATGTCACTGTATGTCAGAGAAAACATTTCAGGCTGGAGGGAGATTCTAAATGAACGCAAGAAGGAATAAGATATTAATTTTACACTGTGGTAGCATTTCGAACGTTTGATTACATTGGGATATGAAGTGGAGGGGCAAGATTCAATTCACAGGATTGGGTAAAATGTACAACATTTTAAAAGATTAGACTATTTTCAGAATTTAAACAGAAATGAATTATATTAATTGCTATTTTGTGATCAAATCAACCTCATTCTTTCACTTGGTGTGAGGGAGTATGAAGCAACACTTAGTGCTTTTAGTGACCAACAGGGGGAGATCAACCCTATAATATTTCAAATGTATCATGCCAATGTTAGTTTAAAATACTTGGAAAGCTTGTAATGTTTCAGTTTCTGGATTCTAACAAATCAAACATTGATAAAGGTTATTAAATGTCAGTCATTATCAGTGCACATTATGGTAAACCAGGATTGGGAAACGGTTAGCTTAACAGTGTGCAAGAAAATGTTTTTGTTAATCTATCTAAAACTCATTAGAAATAATAACAATTCCTCAACAGAAATGTTTTCTGAATTACTATTCATGTGGCGCCAGTAAATAAAACCTAGCAACTACTTACAACTGCTAAACGGGTTCATTAGTCATCTTCCAAGGAACCACAGCTGAAACTATGCCAAACCAGAGGCTTTTAATAGTTATGGAACATGTTTACACTACAACTTAATTTTAAAGGTGAAATATAACTCTGGAGTTGGAGCCAATCTGATTCTGGAGAGAAACATTCAAATACCCTGGAGGAGGCAATCTCCCATCTGATGTGGTATGCTGATCAAATATAAAATGGCATCAAACTCAGTTTTCCCAAAACCTGGGCAAGCCTTGTTCAGCCTTCTGATGAAGTGAATTGGCATTAATTTAAAATGTTTAAACCGAAAGCGGCTGCATGTGCTGCTAAAGCAATCCTGACCACATTTAGCTGAAGGGGACGTATTTAGGATCATGTGATATTAGCACTGGTGGATACCACATGATCATCATTCGTCACTTCCCCCAGCACAGGCTTGTGGGTTCCAGCCCCCGGGAGCCCAATTGTAATTGGCACTGTCCTGACTTGTATCCACCCATTTTTGAAATAGGGCCGTCAACTTTTCAAAACTGTTCTTACTTCACATGGGATTAACAATAAAAAGTGTGCATTTTTCATTTTCTTGAGTAATTTTATTTATTGTTATCATTGAGCATTATGATGTATCTCCACCTTTATCACATCCTTAAAATGTTCAAGTAGTCAGAGAGCAAAACCGAACATATTAGCCAAGCTTTGTTCATGTATCCTAATGTTTTAGTATCCTAACATCTCTTCAAATAATTTACAATCAAATTTTGTCTGGTTACAAAACTCATGGGTGTGCTGGGGTGGGGATAGATTACCACATGAAAGGTGCTATACAATGCAAGTTGAGATGAGCTGTTTGGCCAGTTTGTGGTAGTTGGTATGAAGAAACTCTCCAGAGCATGCTTGGCCAAGTTTGGCGACCCTATTCCTAAAGAAGCACCATGACAGACTGAGGCAGTTACCTGTCACAGCATCTGCTGCAAGTGCAGTGCTGGCTGATCAACAAAAATCTGAAAGTTCATCTCATGGTCTGCAAATCAAATGAGTTGGCAGGGGTAAATGTGATTTAATGATAGATACATAGATGAAATACATCCTGCTTTGTATAGGTGAATCTAATTATTTATTACATATTTAGGGAGAGGAGGAAGTAGAATCTGCAGCCACCAGAGCCGTTGCCTCAATTAATCTTTTTCAGCGGTCCAGGTTCAAACCTGACCTTAGATGCTATCTGTGGGGAGTTTGCATGTTCTCCCTGTCACCACGTGGTTTCTCCAAGGCATTCTTGTTCCCTTGCACATCCCAAAGATGAGCGGAGTGCTAGGTTAATTCATTGCTGCAAGTTGTCCCTAGCGTATTGATGACTGTTAGAATCTGGGGCTGAGAGATAGTGGGAATGTGGGGTGAATAAACCACTTTTTTTAGTTGCCAGAACTTTCTGTTTATGTTAAGTCTATACATTCGCAGTGTTTGAAGTGAGACCCATGTTCCAACTAATGAAAGACGGTTTTGTTTGGGACTGAGATCGGCGGAGTCTTCCTCAACACACTGGAATCCATCACCACACACAGTGGAGAAGGTAAACACCCCAATTTAATTTAAGCAAAAGTGGATGCAACAGCTAGGTGCCTGGTATATGTAGATCTTCCTCAGGATACACATCTTGTGCTTAAAGAGAAAAAGTCATTCACAACCTGGGGTCCAACAGCACCAGAAACCCAATTTTTTAGTTTCATTCAGTTATCAAGAAACAAAAAGTTCAACCGGCAATTTAAATTTTAGTGTATGGCTTCAGTAAGTTGAACGCACCAAGGGGATGATTATGATAGGAGAGCATAATAAAATCAAGATCAAATAAAACAAATTGCCAGAACAGGAAGGAAAGCAGGCGGAACAGTTTATAATAATCCAGTGATTTGACATAGCTCCACAGGGATAGAGATTGGATGGATTAGGTCAAGGAAAGTAGAAAAGGAGAGGTTTAATATATTATATGTACATTTGTATTTAATTGCCCCCATTTATGTGGCTATCCACTAAACTCTCTGCTCATTTAAAATCTACTAAGGCCAAGGGGCACAAGTATTTGCAAAGGATATGCCTCTCATCCTGACTTTAAGTTAAAGCTACTCAGCAAGTCCAGTTTAATGATGCATACATTTCTAGAACCTCCACAAGTACAAAAGAAAGAAAAACTGATGCTGTGTTTCATGAGAATTCCAAATGCAATGTTAGTCTATGATTTATATGACAATTGGGATCATTGGGATAAGAGGAAGTTTACAATTACATAACGGGCCTTTTAATTTGAACACCCTCAAATGTACCACATTCCTGCATAAAACATGCATCTATTTTTTTTGAAAAAATTCCAAAGTAGTTTCCCTATAACTGAGAAACCATATTTTAAAACAAAAATTTAAATATAAAGAGAGCTACCAACCCCATTCATAGTACACACCTTGTTCAAACAAATTTTCATACAACTCCCAAAGATAGCATATTGGAGAGTGTCTATGCCGTGTATGAAAATGACAAAATGTTCTGAACCCAACATAAAATTGAGCTTTGACTGTTGGTATTTTGACCTTGCTGACTATTCACTAACCAGAAATGCATGCAGAAGGCATATTCTGCAACTAGCTGTGCCTGCTACTGCACACTGAAATCTGTTTTAGTGCAAAAGGAAGGAATGTGGTAAAGATTGCCTGTAGTGGTGTCTAACACTCTTTTCCCTCTAAGCTCGAACACCTGCTCCTTTTTCATACAGTGCTGAAATACACAACCTGCCCCACAAGTTCACTATCAAAAAGTAAAGGTCAATCCATTAAATAAAATCTCATTAAGTGAAATACATATTATTTACAAACCCACACTAGGACTTGGTAGCCAGAACGATACACCCAATGTTGCTTCAGTTCGCCGTATGAGACTAGATATGGTTCGGAGGGAAATAGCCCTACTACATCAGATTTTGTGCCACAGCTAAATAATCAAAATACCAGGCAGATGAAGAGGTCATCCAGTTGATTACTCAATAGAGACTGGGAGCTTTTCTCCAATTATAAGCTCTATTATTGAAAGTTAAGGGTTTAATTGCAATATAATTGTAAAAATCCTGTTAGAACTCTTCCCTTCTAAATGCCCACTTATCTTTAAAACTCAACTTTCAATAAAGGGTCAGTAAACTCTCCCAATCCAACTGTGCTAGGATGATATGAAATACTTTTGTCGGGTGTGTTTGGCCACCTTTGGCATTGTACTTGGTAGTAAATTGTTTTACGAGAATTTGAGGAGTCATTACAGAAATATGTTTCATCGTGGAGGGTCACAATCAAACTTCAACAATGGTCTTCACCTTTTCTTGGCTGGGTGCATTCTGACAAAACCATAATTGTTTGGGGAATGTCAGTCCAGGCAAGTGTATTGTGTGGCTAACTTTAGTTAGTTGAAAGCAAAATCCATGTGAATATTAATGATTAATTGGGATTAAATATATTTTCCCATAACACATTAGGCCTTTCGGATTTCTCGGTATCTCATGATTTTAAAGAGGGAAAAACATAAAATTTACAGTTTCTGCCTTAAACTTAAATAAAACCTGATTTCTTAGTCACTTTGCAATCTCACTATTGTTTCCTCCTTTCTCATATGGACCAAACTGATCAACACTGGGCGAGGTCTTTGTATGACCCAGCCCAAATTAAGCTCTCGGCTATAAGTGCAATGAGCTTAGAGGGTCTATATAATTATTATGTTACAAAATAGAATTAGTAGTTTTCTCACCCTTTCCCTTTCTCCATATTTGATTGATTAGGGATATCTCTTGTAAACATTTTTACAAAGGGTCCTGATCCATGTATGGTGGAACCCTCTGTATAAAAGTGCTAGGCCTTCCAAATTTATTGCTCACCTGAAAAGGTATAAGCCCTTCCCATACCATCTCACTCCCGAATCCTTTCAAATTCGCTACTGTCACACACACCATACATTCAGTAAACGCTCTTTTAAAAATGACTAAATTCTTAGATTTCAAACAGTTTGCAAAATTAGCAAAAGGTTTTTGTTTTAAAAATAAAAATGACTTGGAACCTGACTTTTGAAACAAAAAGCTACATTTTCTTTTAAAAATTCTTAAGAAACGTATTTCACCATCATTGTTCTCATTACTGCTGTTCCTGTCCTGTGTTTGTACTGTATAGTCATAAATTTGAACATTAAAAAGAGTTACTTACACCAAACTATGAATTTAAAAAAATCATAATTTAACGTTACTTTCTAGTTGATTAATATTAGAAGTTGACCAATGCTAATACTGGGAACCTATGGCATTGTCGAGATAAGTACCTGTATTAGCCTTCGTCGCTGATACATTTATCAATTAACAGAATTTGCACTGACAGTCAGCAAGCATCTCACTTTGTACCAAGGATCAATACTCAGCAGTAACCAGTGCTTGAAGAGTGTAGCATAGATCAACTCCCACTTAAGATTCTAGCAGTGATTTCCTTTGTCTAAACTGTAAAACAAGAGGTCTAGCACTGTTCTACTAAGCTATTTCTGAATTAAAGTAAAAAAAAATCCTTCTTGCCCATTTTTGTTTAAAAAGGATGAGGAACTACTAATAGAAGAAGATTTGTGCCCCTTTACCTTGCCCGTCCCACCCATCTTCCTGTTACCATCATTTGGTTTAGCTTTCACACAATTGGCTTTTGCTTTCCGCAAATAAATCCTCATTTACATTCAGCCTCTCAGACTCTTCATTCACCAAAACCTTGGAACAATTTTCTTCAGGTTGGTTGTCAAAGTGCTGCGGGTTGCTGTTTTCTTCGAACTCCATGCTTGTGTTGGCGGGATCTTCCAGGATGCCCTCTCCACAACCAGGATCGTTTGATCCTTCGGACACAAGGCCGCTGGTGTCCCTCACCCGAGGCTTGCGCCCTCGTGTGGAGGGGGTGCCATTGCAGCCATCCTTTTTAAGGTGCCTGTGCAGGTGGTCTGAGCGCACGAAGGTCTTGAAGCAGGAGTCGCACTGGTAGGGGCGGAGGCCTGTGTGGACGCGCATGTGATTCTTCAGGTCGTAGTTATGCGCAAATGCAGCCCCGCACTCAATACATAAGTAGGGCTTCTCTCCCGTGTGCTTCCTCATGTGAACTTTCAACTTGTCCTGTCTGTGTAACAAAACAGAAAGGTTAGAAAAGCTAAGACTTTTCAACACAAACCTAAACGAAAGTGAGCAAGTCTCTGGACTATCTATTTGACAAGTTTCATTTGATCCATGTTCTCATACTTTACACCATGAAGATGGGCTTCAGTCTTTCCTTTAACCCAATTCCACAGACCCAGCATCAGAGTTGAGGCATGTTACATGAGATAATTAAATTCTGTGCCTTTTCTAAACAATAAAGTTTGTTGGGCCTGTAAAGGATGACATGACATTAATAAAAGTCTGATAAAATACCAGAAATTCCAGATAATAATGATTTAGGAAAATTATTTTAATAGACAATAACTTAATATTCAGAGTAGATGGACAAGGTTGAGATGGGACCAGCATCTCAACGTGTGAATGGGGAGAGGTATTATGACAACAGGTTCACACAGAACATTACAGTGGTGCAGCTGATAGAGCTGCTGCCTCACAGCACCAAAGACCCGGGTTCAAACCAGACCCTGGGTGCTGTTGTGCCGATTTTGCACATTTTAGCTATGACCACATGCGATCCCTCCCACATCCCAAAGATGTACGGGATTGTCAAGTCAAGTCACTTTTATTTCTAGTGCACATTTAAAAAACAACTCTCGTTGGCCAAAGTGCTTTACATTGGTGGAGGTACTAACGTTATACAACATTGGTATTTTAGGTTAATTAGCCTCTGTAAAATTACCCTTAATGTGTAGGGAGAGGATGAGAAAACGGGCTAACATAGAACTAGTGTCAATGGGTGATCGATGGTTGGCTTGGACTTAGTGGGCAGAACAGCCTATTTCCATGCTCTCTAAAAACAAAACTACTGAAACCACAATTGACCGCTTGTGCAAAGCCTCCAACAGCATAGTAAGCAAGATCTCTGCCCATATTTCTTCCACTTGGCCTGAATATTCTTGATCTCAGGCTTTTAAGTTTTAGCTGGCCCTTTAACAATGTTTGCCAGTTTGAGAATTACTGGAGCTGCTGCCTCACAGCTCCAGTGACCAGTGTTTGGTCCTGACTCGGGTCCTCTCTGTATGGAGTCAGCCCAATTTCCCGGCTTTCCTCCGAAATCCCAATAAACATGTGGGTCGGTTAGATTAATTGGTCACTCTCATTTCCCTGCAGTGTGCAGATGGCTAATGGAATTTGAGGGAAGGGAGGCATTCATGCGAATGTGAGAATAAAACAAGTCAGGGTAGAATTTGTGGAAAAGTGGGTGTTTAATGGCTGGTGGAGACTATGTGGGCTGAAGATTTTTTTGAAGCAACGAAAAGTCTCCTGGAGAAATGCAGGGTGCAGTCAGCTACCAGTTCACAGGCAACAGATCAGCTCGATTAAGTCAGGAACTCTCTTCACGTGCAAATGAAAACTTAAGCTATCAGAATAAATAGAAGCTGCAGTTCCAAATGAATTTCTGGAGACTCCTGTAGATAAGAGATAATTAATCGGGGTGGGAGATTGCAACCTTCACATGGCCCGCCCTCTTTCAACGAATGCAATCAACCCGCCGTGCACAATCAAATAAGATCAAATAGAACAAGTTGTCCCACAACCTTAGGCTGTGCACGCCATACGCAAGAAGAAGAAGAAGAAGAAGATAATTAATCTAAGCAATTTGTACATAGCCCATTGTCAGTAACATGCTTTTACAGTTGACTGTATTCTAATGACTTCTGCAAACATGGTTGAACAATACAGTGGCTTGTTCCTCGTCTCCACCCGCACTGCCCTCTAATAGGCACGTTTTCTCAACACATGGCAGTAAACATTGCGTTATGTTACCAAACCGATCACACATTCCTGCCTAAGATCCTTACTCCCACATTGTCTTGCTCAAAAGTTCAGCTGTTGATGTGACAACACTAGAAATATTCTTTAGATCATTTGTTTAATTTTGCTGGATTTCTGGTTCTGGGCATCATAAGTAATTGAGTCATAAAGCTCCAGAAAAAAAAATATTTAATTCATTAAATTTTATTGCTCAACTTGTTTGGTGAAATCGGTGCCTGCGAAAATATTCTAATTTACCAGTAAATGGCGGTTCGGTGGTGCAGCTGGGAGCGCTGCCGACACATAGTGCCAGAGACCTGGGTCCAATCCTGATCTTGGAGTTTGTACTTTCTGTCTGTGATGTGTGGGTTTTCCCTGAGTGCTCCAGTTTCCTCCTATAGAACTAGTGTAGATGGGTGATCGAAGGTCAGCATGGACTCGGTGGGCAAAGGGCCTGTTTCCATGCTCTCTCTCTATGTACAACACTGCTAAATCTCAGATAGACCCAAAAAGCTGGAGTATCTCAGCGGGGACAGGCAGCATCTCTGGAGAGAAGGAATGGGTAACGTTATTGCTAAATCTCGGCTACATGTCTTATGATACAATACAACTTTATTCATCCCAGGAGGGAAATTGATCTGCCAACAGTCATAAAAACACAAAATACATCAACATGAAATTAAGTGACGAGTGGAAAGGATTGGGATGTGCAATGATTGGGGTGAGAGGGAGGGGAGTCAGTCTCAGTCTACCCCACGACAGAAGGGGGAGGCGTTGTACAGTTTGTCTTCAACGGGACATCTTGTGAAGTACCAGTTCTCTTCAAACCATACTCGAATTCCCTCCAGTATGAGCAGGAGGATGCAACACAATCCCTTGATCAGTGTAGGACAACCATCTCCACTCCTGCTGCCGGTTATAAACACTAACGGGAATCAGCAACTTCTCTGGGGTTGTGTGAGACAGTTTTCTAATATCACGAAACTATCACGCTATTCAACGCAGCTTATGTTTACCACAACAAATCTGACAAGAAGCATGCCAATAAGAGCAAATCTATTCATCAGACGAAGACCACACTATACAAAATAATACAAGCATGAGAAAACATGACTTATTCCACTCATTCTATAATAATCTGAATACCGTTATTGCCTGCATATTACAGCTAAAAATCTTGAATTGAATGGGACCATCACTCAGAGTAGAGATTGAAGCAATGGAGATTGCAATGCTCTCTATCTCCCCCCCCCCCCCCCCCCAAGGTATGTTAAAGATCATGTAATTTTCATTCAAAGATAAATAGCGAGGCATGATTGTAAGAATTCTAAGATATTCCGATAAAATGACACATGCTTCACTGATTTACGAAAATAAGATGAAGTTTAGAGAAACAGCGTGGAAACAGGCCATTTGACCCACCGAGTCCGCACCGACCAGCAATCCGCACACACTGACGCTATCCTACACACACTAGGGACAATTTACTATTATACCAAGCCAATTAATCTACAAATCTGTACATTTTTGGAGTGTGGGAGGAAACCGGAGATCCTGGAGAAAACCAACGGGGAGAATGTACAGACAAGCAACTATCACCCGTGGTCAGGATCGAATTCGGATCTCTGGTGCTGTAAGGCAGCAACTCTACTGGCGTGCCTCCGTGCCAGTTAAATTTTATATTCGGTAGAATACTAATACTAGTAATGATATTTTCATTCAGTTCTCATTCATTCGCAAATAATGCATTGAACGAGCAATTCCCCAGAAAGTCTTGACTGTGAATCCTCCATTGCGACTCATATCAATATGATTCAATAAAACAGAAAATGCTGGAAACACTCAGCAAGTCAGTCAGCGATTGTGGAGAGAGAAATTGAGTTAACATTCACGTTGAAGACCCTTTGTCCAAACTGACATTTTGTTCCTCTCTCCCCAGAAGCATCCCAACCCACTGAAAATTTCCAGCATTTTCTTCAGGTTTCGAGCATCTGCAGCATCTTGGCAATAATTGTCCTTCCACAACGGAAGCTTCTGAAACAACATGGACACAGTGCAGGCCACATAATGGTGAATCACAAGACAAGTCACCTGCTAACCCATTCATAGTCCAGAGAGCCAAGGTCAGACATTAGGCAAGGGAATAACAGAAAGGTCCCAATACAGGATGGAGTTAACAAGATTTAAAGAACAATGTTAGTGGAGTCGTTTTCTGCAGACATTTCAATAATTCTGGGATGACTGAAAAGGCACAAATTCTGAAGGCCTCATCCATTTTCGCTTTAAGCAAAGTGGAGAAAGCAATTCATGTTGTCCAATGGGAAACGACTCAACAGCTATTTCACTTTTGGTCTTGGACTAATCTGTTGCAGAAAGCACACTCAACTTGGCATCCACAGGAACCATAAGAGATAAGGTCAAAATGGTATGATAAATCCAGGAAATAGGCAGGGATCATAACATGAACAATCACAGAACATCATATTCACCGTAACAAATAAAGGAGGGGGTCTTAAAAAGTGGCCCAAAGAAGTAAATAATGCGTACTTGAAGAAAAGACAAGGCTGACTCCATTGTAAATATTCTCAGCCAAAGATCCAAGTTGCTGCTTTATCTCAGCTTCCCCCTGAAGTACCCATCATCATAGTTTGAGAGATCATTTTTAATCCACAGCAGTTAATATCAGTTCTGATCTGAAAGTGGAAACTTGCCAACAAAATGCAAACAAACACAGTCCTGGAGTAACTCAACAGATCGGGCAGCATCTCTGGAGAATGTGGATTGGTGACATTTCAGACTGAAACCCAAGGAGGGCAGGGGTATCTGCAGATCGAATTTTGTGCCAGGTTTAAGGACTGGATCTTCAAAAAATATATTCCTCAGTTAACCAAAAGCTGTGTTGCCTTCACTTGTGTCTCCTGAGGTATAAACGATGATCCTCGTTTTCCACGATCTGGCCACGAACATTTGCGGTAGGAGGGTAGGATGTAGGATGTTAGTGGGGCTGGAGGGCTTGAGTTATGAGGAGAGACTGGTTAGGCCGGGAGTATTTTCTTTGGAACTAAGTAGCAGCTTAGATAAGATGAATAGTCAGAGGCTTTTCCCCGGGCTTTGTCCTGCCCCATCTCTCTTGCAGGTTTCTTTACCCGTCCCCCACCTCTCCCACCCAACCACAATCATTTTTAAGAAGGGTCCAACCTGAAACATCACATCCACATTCACCAGAGATATTGCCTGATCTGATGAGTTACTCTAGCACTTTGTGTCTTTTTTTGTAAACCAGCATCTGCGGTTAAATGTCTTTCATTGTCTTTTAATCCACTAGTTACTAAAGGTGTAGTAATGACAGTCAGTGAAGTGATATGCTTCCCCTGTGAAATGTAGGGGATGAGAAAGGGTCAAGTGTTGCTGATGACTACATTTATAGGAAATAATCCAGCTCTGGCTCCTCTTGGACCAACTGGATCTGTTGGAGTGGCAATTGGACTCACTGAAGAGCATACAGGAGGCAGAGAGTGTCTTACCAGGGAAAAAGACATGGATGAAGATGAGATCAGGGACGGCTATGTTGTTATGTCTAAGGCATATTGATGACGGAGGTGTTGAGTCTAGAAGGTGGATAAGTCATCAGGGCTGATGGAATCCATCCCATGATGCTGAGGACGCAAAGGAGGATATTGCTTGGTTGGGGGGGGGGGGGGGGGTGACCAAGATCCAATAGGCGAGGTCCAAAAAGATTGGAGAATGTCAATTATGTTCTTTTGTTTAAGAGTGTTTCATGGTAGGCCGGTCCAGATGATCTATGGTGAGTTGATATTGGATTTAAGATTGACTTTTCCATAGAAAACAGAGGGTAGTTGTGGAGGGGCATTTCTCTGACTAGAGGTCTGTGACAAATGTTATTCCTCAAGGATCGGTGCTGGGATCTCCGTTATAAATGATCTGGATAATAATGTGAAATAAACAAAGTGCCAGATGAGCAGGTCAGGCAGCACGTGTGAAAGGAATGAACGGATCAGGATCCTTCTTCCTTCCCTCCCACAGATGCTGCCTGGCCCGCAGAGTTCCTCCAGTACTTTGTTCGGGATTTGAGGCACTGGTGACCATGGGGATAATGGATGTACTATCAACGGTGGCTGACTTTGGTGGAACGTCAGAACGACTGGGAAGGCGGATGAAGGCTGCAGCAGAAAAGGGTCCCCGGTCGTCTTGGACTCTATGCCACTGGAATCTGAACCAGATCTGTCAAGGACCGTGTGGTGGCTGTCTGTGCACCAGTCTCCCCACGTTAAACAAAGTCACGCACAGGCGTCCTCCATGAGAGGACAGTCGTACTCGTTTCAAATGACTGCCGATGATGATGAGTGGATGTATTCTTTCAAAATTCCATAGATCCCATAAGATTAGAAGGGCAGCAAATGTAACTATTATTTAAGAAAGGAGAGCAGAAATAGGGAACTATGGATCAGTTAGCCTGACATCAGTTGCAGGAAAATGCTGTAATCCATATTTAAACAGGTGGTAACAAGATACTTGGGAAAGATTAGCGCAGTGCAATTAATGAAAGGGATACCATCTTTGACAAATCTGGTAGAGTTTTGTGAGGTATCTAGTGGGGTTGATAAGAGCTGATGATTTATATTGGGATTTTGGATTTGTATAAGGCGTTTCAAATGATGCCATGACATTATAGACAATATCCACGATAATTCTCAACAGCAGTGCTCTGCAGGGATGTGTTCTCAGTCCATTACTATGCTCCCTATGCACTGATGACCAAGCAGCCAAATTCTGCTCCGCTCTGCTTCTGACTCCGCTCTTAAAGGTAGTGGAGTCGGGGAATATGAAGAGAAGGTAGGAACAGGGTATTCATTGGGGATGATCTGCCATGATCACATTGAATGGAGGTGCTTGCTCGAAGGGCCGAATGGCCGACTCCTGCACCTATTGTCTATAACTCCTACATATTCACAAATAACACCACAGTCGTGGGCCAGATCTTGAACAATGAGAAGACTGATACAGGAAGGTGATAGAGAACGTAGTAACATGGTGTCAATAAATCAATGACTTCCTCAATGTCCGCAAGATGAAGGAGCAAGTTAATTGGCCCTAATCAACAGTAATGAAATGTAGGTGGTTTGGAACTTCAGGTTCCTCGGCCTAAATATCACCAACAACTTGTCCACGTGTATTGAATCTACCATCATTATATCAAACCACTGCCTCTACTTCCTCAAAAGGCTTTGGAAGTTTGGCATGTAGTCATAGAGTGATACAGTGTGGAAACAGGCCCTTCAGCCCAGCAGCACTAATCCCACCTGCCTACGCCTGATCCATATACCTGTCCAACTGTTTCTTAAACGATGGGATAGTCCCAGCCTCAACTACCTCCTCTAGCAGCTTGTTCCGTACACCGACCACCCTCTGTGTGAAAAAGTTACCCCTCGGATTCCGACTAAATCTTTTCCCCTTCACCTTGAACCTATGTCCTCTGGTCCTCGATTTCTCTGCTCTGGGCAAGAGACTCTGTGCATCTACTCGATCTATTCCTCGCTTGATTTTGTACACCTCTATAAGATCATCCCTCATCCTCCTGCGCTCCAAGTAATAGAGACCCAGCCTACTCAACCTCTCCTTATAGCTCACACCATCTAGTCCTGGCAACAACCTCGTAAATCTTTTCTGAACCTTTTCAAGCTTGACAATATCTTTCCTATAACATGGTTCCCAGAACTGAACACAATTTTCTAAATGCAGTCTCACCATCATCTTATACAACTGCAACATGACCTCCCAACTTCTATACTCAATACTCTTACTGATTAAGGTCAATGTGCCAAAAGCCTTTTTGACCACCTTATCTACCTGCAATGACCTTCAAGGAACACTGCACCTGCACTCCTAGATCCCTCTGCTTTACAACACTCCCCAGAGGCCTACCATTCACTGTGTAGGTCCTGGTCTTGTTAGACATCCCAAAATTCAACACTTCACCAATTAAATTACATCAACCATTCCTCAGCCCACCCGGCCAATCAATCCAGATCCTGCTGCAATCTTTCGCAATCATCTGCACTATCTGCAAAACCACTCACTTTTGTATCATCAGCAAACTTGCTAATCTTGCCCTGTATGTTCTCATCCCAATCATTAATGTAGATAAAATGACAAACTAACGGGCCCAGCACCGAACCCTGAGGCACACACCTAGTCACAGGCTTCCAGTCCGAGAAGCAACCTTCCACCATCACCCTCTGCTTCCTTCCATGGAACCAATTTGCTATCCATTCAGCTATCTCTCCTTGGATCAGTTGGGTGCAAATGTTCATAAGCTATATCAGTGACTTGGATGCGATCAAGTGTCATATATCCAAGTTTGCTGACAACATGAAATGGGATGGAATGTCAGTCATGAGAAGCTTTGTGTTGAGGGGGTGGTGGGGGATATCGACCGATTAAGTAAATGGGCAAGAATATGACAGATGGAATATAGTGTGGAAATCTGAGAGATCATTAAGGGTGCTATCCTACACACTAGGGACAATTTACAGAATCCAGTTAACCTACAAACCTGCACATCTTTGGGATGTGGGAGGAACGAAAGAAAGAGCACCCGGAGAAAACCCATGCGGTCACAGGGAGATCGTACAAACTCCGTACACAAAGCACCCATAGTGAGGCTCAAACCCGGGTCTCCAGTACTGTAAAGTAGCAACTCTACCGCTGTGCCAGCGTGTCGCCCCAAATACTTGCAATAGAAGGAATGCAGTAGTTCTCCAGATTTATTGATTATTTCCTGGGATAACAGGATTGTTGTATGGGAAAAGGATTAAGCAAACTGGACCTACAGAGTCATATACCATGGAAACATGTTCTTCAATCCAACATGTCCAGGCCAATCAAGATGCCCCATCCAAGCTAGTCCCATTTGTCCACACCTTCCCCCTACTCTTCTGAGTTTAGATGAATGAGAGGTGATCTCATTGAAACAATCAAACTTCCTGCTGGACTCAACAGGATAGATATGAAGTTGATGTTTCTTCTGGCTGGGATGTAGAAAGCAAACCTTTAATGCATAATTGGAAATTAAGGGATTGGTCATCCAGGACGTAGCTGAGAAGTTTATTCACAAGAGTGTGGTGAATCTTTGCAATGTACTACGCAGGAGTGCTATGGATGGTCTGTCACTGAGCATATTCAAAACTAAGATCAAGCCACATTTAGGCATTTAGGGAATCAAAGGATATAGTGTCAATGCGGGATATTGGCGCTGCGGTAAAAGATGTTATTGAATAGCACAGCGGGCCTAAGGGGCCAAATGACCCGCTCCTGCTTCTGTTTTTAATGCTCTTACTAAGCTGACCAAGTGATCAGCTTCCTTTTGAAGTAGTGAAGTGTGTAACCTCAGACAGTTAGTCTTGGAAATTGTCTCGATGTTTAGATTAATGAGAGATTAAATGTGGCAAGGTTCCTGCTTTCAATTAACATAAACCACACGAGGAAATGAAGGGATAAAAACACCAAGTTTAAGAACACAATACTTATAGCAATATATTGCTCTACCTTGTGAAGCGGACACTGCATATGTTACACTCGTATGGTTTTTCTCCTGTGTGAGTCCTGATGTGACGTGGCAGTTTCCCAGCTCCCTGAATCACCTTCTCACAAATCGGACACTTCTGGAATGCCTTTGCTCTCACTTTCTTCTCGCCTTTTTTAGACCAGGAGGAGTAGCCTTCAACCTCGAGGGAATAATTCAAGTATGATTCAAGCTCATTCTCATCTTTTGGCAAGTTCTTGGTGTCATATGTTTCATCAACTGAGTTTATGATCTGCTCGAGGATGGCTCTGGAGGAAAGGGCCTCGTCCTCTTCCTTGATTAGCTCCGGTTTTACATCTTCAGCAGGCGTGAAGTTTGGATGCATAGCTTGGTGATCCAGAAGCCCTTCTTCCTCCGGAACGTGGAACTCACCATAGTCTCCATTCTGTGAGGGGGAAAATGAAGGGCCGGTGACATCCTCTCTCTTGAGCCACGCCACCGGTTTGTCCACCATTTCCGATGGCTGCTCATTTTCCGTCATTTCATCGTAGGCCCCTTCAGGCTTCTGCGCCAGCTCTTCACTAACTCCGTTTTTAAAGTGCACTCTTGGAAAGTCTCTCAGTTCTAGACCTGCCCATTGGCCGTCAACGTGTCCATTTGCCGGACTGCTTTGGAAGTACTCTAGATATTCTTTTGCTCGAAGGAGGTTTTGCTGATCAATTTGATCTACGTAATCTGCCATCTCCTTGCTGGTCAGGGCATTCGATACAAGGAGATCATGGCAGACGTTGCTCACACATTGGATCTCCAGTAGTCTTGCTGCATTTAAAATCTCATTTACATTCGAAGTGCTTATAGTCAGGGTTGCCGTGTATGCAAATTCCAAGAGTGCGGAAAGCGCTTCTGCCGAGACAAAGTCTATTTCGTAAATATTCTGTTGGTCCACAATAGCTCCCAGTGTGAAAAGCTTCTTAAAGTACTGACTGCAGGCCGCAAGGACCGATCGATGGGTCCGAAATTCCTGACCGTCCACGATGATGATAACATCACAGAGATAACCATAGTTCCTCTGCTCATTAAGACAACTGAGAATATCACTGCTGTGATCTGGGAATGGGATACCTATAGGGCCATCTACTCCATTGGCCATTTTCATGGACAAAAGTCTGGAAGAGAAAGAAATTCAAAAAACAATTAGCAGCAGAATTGTGATCATATGCAATGTTACAAACATTAATAAAGTATTAATATATAAATAAGACATGCAATCTAACAGTGCTTTTAACGTAAAATGTCAACATGCTTAACAGATAATGAATTAATTGTGAAGTGAACTAATGGTTATGAAGAATTCGGCTCCTCTGCACAGAAGCTGGTCACACAAACAGCGCTGTGATAAAAAACAAATAATGTTCCTTTTCCCAAATTACTCTGGCCTGGTAACCAGCAAGAACTTCCCTACTCTTGTAACTTTTGGGATCTTTCACATCACCTGGGAAAGCAGGTTAATATTTCCAGATCAAAGATGGCACCCTGCACATTTCTAAATTAAGAACATGGCCTCCTCCATGGCCAGAGTGAGTCCCACCGTAAATTGGAGGAGCAGCACCTCATATTTTGCTTGGGCAGTTTGCACCCCAGCGGTATGAACATTGACTTCTCTAATTTCAGATAGTCCTTACTTTCTCCTCCCCTTCTCAGCTCTCCTTCAGTCCACTGGCTCCTTCTCTTCCTTTCTTCTTCCCGCCCATCCCACCCTCACATCAGTCTGAAGAAGGGTTTCAGCCCAAAACGTTGCCTATTTCCTTCGCTCCATAGATGCTGCCTCACCCGCTGAGTTTCTCCAGCATTTTTGTCTACCTTCACAATCAAGTGCTCTATTGCTACGAACCGAGCCTTGCCTGAAGCCTAGATAGCACACCTTTGGCATGCTACAGTGCTGCTGCATCTGTTCCAAAGAGCCCAACTTCATAGAAATAATACCAGATAAAGCAGAAGGCTGAGATAGATAACATCATTCTGGGAACTGTTGAGGGGCCTCTCGAGAGCTGTTATTGCAAATAACTACCACCAGGATTGCTCCTTCAAATTCTTCAGAACCTGTGAGCTTCAAATGACACTGACATGCTCATATGTGTCATAAAACACAGTACTGAAGAATAAAAAGCTTTCGAGCAGATCCAGCACTGAGGAGTTGCAATCTCTGAATCAAGTTAACATGCACACCTTACAGAAGCAAGAGATTAGAGGAATATGGAACCATAGCCCACCTGAAACACTCTGAAGCCTTGCAGCTGGTGCCAATAGTTTATTTAAATTCAATTCAATTCAAGTTTAATGTCATTGCACAAATACAAGTATAGGTACAACAAAATGCAGTTTAGCGTCGTTCGTAGTGATAGCGATATAGAAAAATAAATACAGAGTGCAGTGGTAGCAATACGGAAAATAAATAAATACAGGGTGTAGACAAATCTATCAGCGGGACTCCGAGTTCAGCAGTCTGATGGTGTAGTTGAAGAAGCTGTTCTTCGTCCTACTGGTGCGGGACCTGAGGCTCCTGTACCGCCTCCCTGATGGTAGGAGGGCAAACAGTCCATGGTTAGGGTGTGAGGGGTCCTTGATGATCTTCCCGGCCCGCTTCAGGCACCGTTTTCGGTGGAGGGCATCCATGGCAGGGAGCGGGGCACCGATGATGTACTGGGCGTTTTTCACCACCCGTTGTAGTGCCTTCCTGTCTGCCACGGTGCAGCTGCTGTACCATACCGTAAAGCAGGTGGTCAGGATGCTTTCGATGGTGCAGCGATAAAAGTTCGTCAGGATCTGGGGGGACAGGTGGGCTTTTTTGAGCCTCCTCAGAAAGTAAAGGCGCTGCTGTGCCTTTTTGATCAGCTTTGAGGTGTTGAGGGACCAGGACAGATCCTCCGAGATGTGTACCCCGAGGAATTTGTAGTTGGAGACCCGCTCCACCTCAGTCCCGTTTATATGGATGGTGGTGTGTCTGCCCCCTCTGTTCTTCCGAAAGTCAACAATGATTTCCTTAATATGATTTCAATCCTGCCGCGTGCCTCCTCACCCCACCCCTCAAACCCGCCAATCAGTTAAGGCAGTTACCTGGGTAGACTGTGATGGTTATGATTCTTGTATTTGACAATAATCGTCCTTCCACTGGGGACGACCAGTCATATGGTTTATCTGCCGGCTATTAAACAGCTGAGACAAGATACAGTGGGAGGCTATTCAGCCCATTGTCTGTGTTAATCAAGGCAGAGCTGTGCAATCTCCTCTCACCACTTGGACTGTAGCCCTGTATGGGTCTTTAATTAAACATCCAAGTACTTTTTAATGTGGTGAGGGGTTCTATTCCTACCACTTTCTGCATGAAAACAATCTTCCCTCTAATCTTTCCACAAATTATTTTCACTCTGTGTCTCTGGTTTTTGACTCTTCCACTGGAAACAGGGTGTTCCTCGTTACTCTCTCTCTAAGCGCTCCTCATTTTATATACCTCAGTTAATTTTTTTCTCAGCTTCCACCATTCTAACGGAAACCATCTATCTGGCAATCTACCCTCACAGCCACAACTTTGCAATTATGGCAACATTCAAGCAGAACGCTGCTCTCCCCTTCCACCATAATCACCTCCCATCTACAATCTGGTGACTAAAGCTGTGCAGTAGTGGGCATTTTGAAAATTCTGCTAAACATTTCATATTGTGACCTTAAAATGGATCAATGATTACACAAATCTTCTTTTGTTGTTATTTAGCGCACAATATACTGCATTTAACAGCCTCAACGAGTTGTTTATGTATCCACAATAGTGCAGAGGGTCTTCAGAAAGTTGCTTCAACAGAGTCACCTCATGGTCAAATCCAACTACAACATCATGGTAGTTGATAGAGCAACAACAATGAGTAAAGACACACAGTGCTGGAGAGCCTCAGCGGGTCAGGCAGCATCTCAGGAGGACATGAATGGGAGACGTATTGGGACAGAACCCCTGACTCGCAACAATAAGTGGTCAGTTATGGTGCAACCATTTGGTAAATCTGAACAAGTACAATCATAGAGAAATACAGCAAAGGAGAAGTTAATTCTGTCCAATGTGCCCACATCAGCAATCTATCCCCATTGCAATGCAATTTGCCCTTCCAATATTTATTACATTCTCTTTCAATCATTCTATTGAACTGAATTCTTAGAATAAAGGGGAGGTCATTTAAGACTGAGGTGAGAAAAAACTTTTTTACCCAGAGAGTTGTGAATTTATGGAATTCCCTGCCACAGAGGGCAGTGGAGGCAAAATCACTGGATGGATTTAAGAGAGTTGGATAGAGCTCTAGGGGCTAGTGGAGGCAAGGGATATGGGGAGAAGACAGGCACGGGTTATTGATGCGGACGAACAGCCATGATCATACCGAATGGCCTCCTCCTGCACCTAGTTTCTATGTTTCTATGTTTCTATGAATTCTATCATCATTTCAAGCAATGCATTCACAATAACCTATTGTTCTAAGAACAAAAAAAACAAATTGCTGGGGGAACTTAATGGGCCAGGCCGCATCCGTGGAGGGTTGGCCTTCTGAAGAAGGGTCAAAACCCGAAATGCAATGTAGAAACAAGGACCTGCAGATACTGGTTTACCAAGGAAATACCCAGAACATTGTCCATTTTCCAAAACAGATGTTGTTTACCCTGCTGAGTTCCTCCAACAGTTTGTTGAAGATTCCAGCTTCTGCTGCCTCGTTTGTCTTCACTGTATGAATACATTTCTTCACATTATATCTGGAAATTTGCTAATCACATTAAATTGCCCAAAAGCTAGAAATCTGCTGGGAATCTGAAATGAAATATAAAATGCTGGACCTATTCACCAGGGGCCATGCAGCCTCTGCAATGAGAGAAACAGAGCTATGTTTAAGGTCAATGACCTTTCATCAGAGCCGGGAAGACCTAGAGTTAAAACAAGTTTTGATATGAAGACGCGGGGGGGGGGAAGAGGGGGCACAAAAGAAGGTCTGTGATAGCATGGAAAACAGGGAGAAATTAAATGACAATAGGACGATGGTGCAGAGTGAAGGAGGGTGGTTAAGGGCTTTTTGTGAATAACAAAAGGTTGATTGACCCAGAGGAGGTATAAACTGTTGAAGCAGAATAATTCTGTGAAATTATCTGACAAAAAAAAACCTGGATTGTGGAAATGTAAAAAACAAAAACTGGAAAGGCTGATTGTCTTAAATGGTTGATCTCAACGTGGAATCTGGAAGGCTGTGGATGCCAGGTCAGAAGACAAGGTGCTACTCCTCAAGTTGCATTCGAAAAAAACACAAAGCTGAAGACAGAGAGATCAGAGAGGGAGTGGATGACGAATTAAAATGATAGAGAACTGTAATTCGGGATTTGCACTTACAACATCGAATTGCAGATGCCGGCTTACAAATAAATACCCAAAGTGCTGGAGTAGGTCAGCTGGTCAGGAGAACACGGAGGGGTGACTTTTCAGGTTGGGACCCTTCTGCAGATTGAGGGCCAGGTAGGCCAGGATGGAAAAAACAAGGTGGCAATTTGTAGTAAAACCGTGTATCCTTTGATCAGAAATCCATTGCAGAATAACAATTTTCTCCTTACTTGCTTGAATGAAACCATTCCAGCTTTGACAAATCTCCTCTGGACTTTTTTACTCAAATTAAAATATCACGTTCTTAAATGAAAAGCTTCATTACGATCCAATCTGGTAAATCAATTCTGGATTCTCTCTAAAGCATCAAAGCTTTTTCTAAACAAGAGCCAGAACACTATATTCCTGCTTAGGCCTAACTATTGTTTTTCTAAAGATTTAGCATCTTCCAGTTCTGAAGGCAATTGGTTGCACTGGATTTTATTTAGGGGTATCAGAGTAAAGGGGGCTGAATACGTTTGCACGCCACACTTTTCAGTTGTTTATTTATTAAAAAATTTGAAAACGATGTATCATTTTCCTTCCACTTCACAATTATGCGCCACATTGTGTTGGTCTACCACATAAAATCCCAATAATATACATTTACGTTTGTGGTTGTAACGTGACAAAATGTGGAAAAGTTCAAGGGGTATGAAAACTTTTGCAAGCCACTGTATATATATGCGCACACACACACTCAAAAACAAACAATAATGGTCCAATAATAACAATAATAGCCCATGATCATTGCTTATTGGAGGTTGTAGTGGTTGCAGCGAGATGTGATCACAGCCGTTAAAAAAAGTGTGCTTTATGTATGAAGATAACAAAGGATGTCCGTCCGGGTTTGTGCCCTGAAAGAGCAGCTTTAAACTGCAAGTCCTCAGCTCACTGCTCCTATACTGCGCTATCGGCACCATGTCAATTATCACATCATTTAGTTACTTGACAGCAGTGGCACAGCATGTTTCAAAACAACCAGACCACAATGGAAGATGACTTTACTCTGCACACTGCCAGAGGGCATTCTGGTGAGATGAATTCCTGACTTCACTCACTCCTATGTGGGTCTCTTAATATCAGTCGCTTGTTCGTAATTTAAAGTAGCTCCCATGTTGAAATTATTTGATAAGCGAATTGGTCAGATGAATGATCCTGACCTGAAACATCATCTGTCCATTCTCCTCCACAGATGCAGCCTGGTCCACTGAGTTCCTCCAGCACTTTGTTTTTTTTTTGCTACTCGTGCTATTCTGAAACGTCTCTTCAAACAACCGAACAGCCAGTCATTGGGATACAAACTGTACTCTCCTTCAGGTTCAGCACTGCACTGTTGCAGCCTCCAAGCAACTTGTACTGCACCTCAAGGTATGTTTAAAATGCTTCATGGAGTCATAGAGTGATACAGTTTGGAAACAGGCCCTTTGGCCCAACTTGCCCACAGTGGCCAACATGTCCCAGCTACACTAGTCCCGCCTGCCAGCATTTATTCCATATCCCTCCAAACCTGTCCTATCTATGTATAAATCTTCAGTTTAATGTGAGGCAGGTTTCTTACGCAGGAAACTGCATTTACGCAGCCTCCCTAACAATACTAAAACCTCTCAAGCCTTGAAATGTACCGAGGAAGAAGAAGCAGCGTTTTTTAATGATGTAGTGCACCTGGTGTCCTTTTAGAGTTAACCCAGATTTAGGAAATCAAAAGATTACAGATGCTGGAAATTAAAAATAAAACACAACAGAGTGGAAATGCTCAGCGGGTCAGGCAGTGGAAAGTGAAATACAAATAATGTTTCAGGTCAAAGTCTTCGACCTAAATCTTTGACTGTTTCTTTCCCCAGACCTGCTGAGTATTTCTCGCATTGTCTGTTTTTATTAAGCTACATTTAGGCCCATGGCAGGTTGTCCAGATGGTTCTTGCCCACATTCCACAAACCTTTGCACATCCAGAACCAAACAGGGAAATAGGATAATTGGGATAATCTTTCCACCTTTTTCCCAGAAATGTAAAGTAAATTTAGTATAGGTCCACCACAGATTTTCCAGTACCTTTGCTTCTAGAGCCTTTCTGAATTATCCATTTTGTTAGACCAACAGAGGTCACAACCTCCGATAGGAGTCAAACGGTACCTGAACGGTCTGCCTAGGACGCCGAGTTATCGTCACGCAAAGTCGGCCTCAGAAGTCGTCTATGCAAACACAGCTCCGGCTCTGGCAGACCCAGACCCCCAACGGCAGGGGGCAAATTTCACCCACCGATCGGCCACGGAAGTCCCAATGAAGTAGAGATCAGCTGCCTCACCCGGCCTAGGTGGTACATTTTCAGTGGGACTTCCAGAGGGGATTTCACGTCTCATAACTTTGTCCAGGTTAAAAGGATGTGCCGTAAAATCGGTGGTGGACCTGTATACTGTTTGAATTGAAGTAAAGAACAGAGACGAGAAAAAAAATCTTTCTATTCAAAGGATAAATATAACACATAATCATTACTGAAATGTTTCTTTCAGATGCTCTAATGTATTGAGCTTTGCTTTAAACTGGGCTGAGGGGGATTGCAAGTACAGGCCTGCCCCAACTTGCAAATCTACTTTGGCCACTTTATTTCCTAGGCCCCAAGAGGTTGAGCCAGATCTCGGCCGAATCCATCAGGAATAATGCAGAGAAAATGTGTAGGAAGGAGTTGCAGATGCTGGTTTACACCAAAGATAGACCCAAAATGCTGGGGTAACTCAGCGGGACAGGCAGCATCTCTGGTGTGAAGGAATGGGTGACGTTTCGGGTCGAGGCCTTTCGTCAGAGACAGGCAAGCCTGGAAGCCATTGGAAGTTTGGTAGAGTCTGGTCCAGGCAGTGAATGAACAATCGTGCTTCCCCTGACAACAAAGAAACCTTTCTGAACAAAAAACAAATCACTAATTTCTTTAGTTTGCTGCTGGTCCTTGGCACTCACGTATCTTGGCTAGTCTGACATTAAACAACGATGCAAAGTTAAAATAGAAGCTGGTTTGAATGATATCATCAGACTGGTGATTTAAGCATCTAAATGTGACTTTTAGCTGCTCTGGGGTAACCAACTCAAATACCCTCTACCTAGCAAGTAGAATGTTACAGTCATTTTAACAGACACGGCTCCATCTAGATTGTTAAAATCTAGATTTTATATATTTTGATATGAGGATTATATCAGAGAATGATTCTGGGCAGGTCATGTGTTTCTCCTTAGGTCAAACTAATGTTATCAATGATTTGAGAAAATGACAGCAAGAAGTGATTATAATTTCCCATGGTTGGAAATGCTGGTTCCTAATTAGCTGAAGCACTGAACCTAAGCAAGCCTTAGAGCCACTGTCATTGTTACTGTAGCAACATCCTTGCACATGTCGGTCAAATGTTCCGCCACAATCGATTGAAGGACATGAGGAGAGAAGGACAACTGAGCTGGCTTTAACGCACATACGGCATGTGTTAAGATGCAGCCGATGAAACGTCCGGTTACCTGACTAATTTTAGTTTTAGTTTTTTAGTTTTAGAGATCCAGCGCGGGAACAGGCCTTTCGGCCCAAGGAGTCCGCACCGACCAGCGATCCCCGCACACTAGCACTATCCTACACACACACTAGGGACAATTTACACTTATACCAAGCCAATTAATCTACAAACTTGTATGTCTTTGGAGTGTGGGAGGAAACCGAAGACCTCGGAGAAAACCCACGTGGTCACGGGATGAACGTACAAATTTTGTATTCTTAACAATGCAAATATGTTAGATTTCCACACTGCAAATCATGGGTTTATGACGTGACCAAAGCCCACAAACTTAGCTGAGGATTTATGTTGTTGTTTACAAGATCTTGCACTTCAAAATAAACCAGTGAAAATAACTGTGAAGCAGTCTGGATGTCCTCAGGACTGTGACATTTTCAAGTAAGTGTAAACTGCCTTGTTTTTCTCTGTTTAAGAAGGAACTGCAGATGCTGGAAAAATCAAATGTAGATAAAAATACTGGAGAAACTCAGAGGGTGAGGCAGCATCTATGGAGCGAAGGAATAGGTGGCGTTTCAGGCTGAGACCCTTCTTCAGACTGAAGAAGAAAGGAAGAGGCGGAGGCAGTGGGCTGTGGGAGAGCTGGGAAAGGGAAGGGAAAGAGGGAGAAAGCAAGGACTACCTGAAATTGGAGAAGTCAATGTTCATACCGCTGGGGTGTAAACTGCCCAAGCGAAGTATGAGGTGCTGCTCCTCCAATTTACAGTGGGACTCACTCTGGCCATGGAGGAGGCCCAGGACAGAAAGGTCGAATTCGGTATGGGAAGGGGAGTTCAAGTGCTCAGACACCGGGAGATCAGGTTGGTTATTGCGAACTGAGCGGAGGTGTTGGGCGAAGCAATCTCCAAGCCTACGCTTTGGCTCACTGATGTAGAGCAGCTGACATCTAGAGCAGCGGATGCAATAGATGAGGTTGGAGGAGGTGCAGGTGAACCTCTACCTCACCTGGAAAGACTGCTTGGGTCCTTGAATGGAGTAAAGGGGGGAGGTAAAGCGACAAGTGTAGCATTGTTTGTGGTGGTTTGGGTGGGAAGGGACGAATTGACCAGGGAGTTACGGAGGGAGCCGAAAGGGGAGGAGATGGGAAGATGTGGCCAGTGGAGGGATCCCGTTGGAAGTAGCGAAAATGTCGGAGGATTATCTGTTGTATGTGACGGCTGGTAGGGTGGAAGGTGAGGACAAGCGGGACGATGCCCTTGTTACGTGTAGGGGAGGGATAGGGAGTGAGAGCAGAGTTACGGGGTATAGTAAGAGACCCCGGTGAGAGCCTCATCTATAGTCGAAGAGGGGAACCCCCATTCCCTAAAGAATGTGGACATCTTCGATGCCCTGGTTTGGAACACCTCATCCTGGATGCAGATGCAGCGTAGATGCAGGAATTGGGAGTAGGGGATAGAGTCCTTACAGGAAGCAGGGTGGGAATAAGTGTAGTCTAGATAGCCATGGGAGTCAGGAGGTTTATAGTAGATGTCGATCAGTAGTCTGTTACCTGCGATATAGTGAAGTCTAGGAACGGTAGGGAGATGTCGGAATTTGAGTGCCAGATGGAAGTTAGTGGTGAAATGGATGAAGTCAGTGAGCTCTGTATGGGTGCTGGAGGTAGCACCAATGCAGTCGTCGATGTAGCGGAGGTAGAGCTCGGGGATAGGGCCACGGTACGCCTCGAACATGGATTGTTCAACGTACCCTATAAAGAGGCAGGCATAGCTGGGGACCATGTGCGTGCCCATAGCTAAACCTTGGATTTGGAGGAAATGAGAGGAATCAAACGAAAAGTTATTGTGGGTAAGGACCAGCTCCGATAGGCGGAGGAGAGTATTGGTAGACGGGGATTGGTTAGTTCTGCGGTCGAGGAAGAAACAGAAGGATTTAAGACCCTCCTGGTGGGGGATGGAGGTGTAGAGTGACTGGACATCCATGGTGAAGATGAGGGAGTGGGGGCCTGGAAAACGGAAGTTATGGAGAAGACGAAGAGCATGTGAGGTGTCTTGGACTTGGGTAGGGAGGGATTTAACCAGGGGGATAGGATGGAGCCGAGGTATGTGGAAATCAGTTTGGTGGGACACGAACAAGCAGAAACAATGGGCCTGCCAGGACAGTCAGGTTCGCGGATCTTGGTCTCTGTTGGTCAAGCTTGGAGTTCATTACTGCTGGTGGAGGAGTCAAGTTGTTGCTCCACCTCTGATAGCCTACCTTTCATTGTCCACATCCTCGTTTTTGTCATTTCCTCCTTAAATCTTTCTTCTTCCCTCTACAGAGCTGCCTATTATAATATTTTATGACTTTTGATTGATCGCATGCAACTTTGGATAATGAACGAAATCCTTAACCCAAAATGGCTGGCCCTCAATTAGATTTTTAAATCATTTTCTGATGGCACCTTAAGCTCCCTCTTCAATTGCCTGTCCTAATATTAACCTCTTCGGTTGGTGTCAACCTCTGTTTAAAAAAGCCCTGATGTGTAGAGTCATGGAAAGTTTGACGACATTAAACACCACCAAGAAGGTGCTCTTCTTCACTGCTGACTAATTTTCACCAATGCCTGGTAGCTGATCTGTGGTCTCTGAGTAGCTGATGGAGCTGCAAGGGAATGGAAAGTTTTCAGTCATGGTGATTTTGTGGTCCCATCCCCTGGGTATGTCGTCACCAGTGACAGGAAGTTGCAGAGTAGGTTTGAAGGCTGCCGGAGGTTGGGGGCTTTCATCCTCTCCTCTAGGCTGCTTTAAACCCAAGCAGTGTTAATGTAGCATTGTAGACGTCCCTTTCCATTAAATTAAATTGCTATATGCATACATCAATCCAAAACTAAGATGGACATAAAATACTGGAGCAAATCAGCTGGACCAGCAGCATCTCGGGAGAGAAGGAATGGATGATGTTTCGGGTGGAGACTATTTTTCGGGTCTAAAGAAGGGTCTCGACCCGAAATGTCATCCTTTCCTTTTCTGAGTTACTCCAGCATTCTGTGTCTATCTTCGGAGTAAACCAGCATCTGCAGTTCCTTCGTAAACAATCCAAAACTAAATTGGGTCAAGAGCTAACTGCAAATAATTTCTATTTTAATCTCTTTCCATGCTGGGGAAGGTGGTGGTGTGGAATGGATTCATCAGCCATGGGTCCAGCCTGGATCACTATCCAATAAGTGCATGCCCTCGATGGATGAAATTCCTTATGAATGCCTCGTTACAAAACTCACCATCTTGCTGAATTTACAATAGAGAGAACCCTAGGCAACAATGGACTTTGGTCAGTGCTATAACGTATGCTCATGCACAAGCCGAATCTACTCAGCGAGCTCCCACAAAGGGCAAATGACAATCAGATATCTGCCCTTTGATTTTGAAAGTGGTTTTACCACAGAGATATCACACCAGGGATAATGCATCAACTCTTCCTCAAATTATTGCCTAGAAGATAAGTTATTTATATTTCAAAATAGACTTTATTCAATTAATAAATAATACAATACAGGAACCGTGCAAAAAAATTCATCCAACATTCTCGGAGGCTTTACACACATACTGTTTAGCTAAATGACAATTTTACCCAATGTACGTGCCACTCATGTGGCCCACTGGCGTGAAATGCCTCCCCTTATTTTGAGTGCCATCTCCACCACATCCTGCCCCCCATATCCAGCAACGGAAGGACCCTAGACTGTCACCCTCCCCCATAGAGTCTTGGTGCAGAAGATAAGTTATGTCCATCTGAGAACATCTTGGTTTAACACCTGAAGTAAAATTTCCTCAGTTATGCACCACGTTATCCTTCCAACAAGCTTCTGACAAGGGTGAGAGTGCAAGCACTGAGCCTTAGCTGATGCCCACCATGCACAACCCATAGTCTAAAGGAGAAGGGCTTGATTTGCTTGCTGTTCCTTCTCTTCCTATGATAACAAAATCTTGCCTTCCCTGCCCTTTTGAATTGTGAAGATAAGGTACTCATTATTTGCTAATCACAGTTTGGCAGATTGAGATGTGGCTTAATGCAGTTAGTGCTGTAAGCAACCTTTCACAGGTAGATGGCATCCAACACCAAGAGCCACAGTCCCAGGTAAGGAGCCCGGCCAGGGGTGGGGAACCTTTTCATTGTGTAAGGCCGGATTAAGTTAGCTGTAATCTAATAAAGCCCCATCCAAGAAACCTCAATTAGGTATACTTCAAAATGTACATTATTTTGTTAAAATAGCCCTCATGATTTAATTGTGGCCGTCAGTCGGGGAGGATTATTTTGTTGAATCTTCTTTTATTCTTTGGTATTTTAAATACGTTCATGTTAAGATTAAAATAAAAATAATAAAAGATGAACAAAAACATATTAATAATAATAAAAAGATTTGTTCTACAAAATTTGGATTCATTCAAAAGGCCGCACTTAATGGCTTAGAAGGCCGCAGGTTCCCCACCCCTGGGCCAGGCATTTAATTTGGAAATGATGAGAGAATTGTTCTCTTGGAGAAGATTGTGAACGTTTGGAATACTCTACCCTACAGTAAATTGGATACTGACTCAATTATATTTTATGTCACATGTACCTAGGTGCAGTGAAATATAACTCAGTCAGTACATTCAAGGTTGTGGTGGATCTTTGAGATGAGGGAGATCAAAAGGCATGGGGATCTGGCAGGAACGTTGAGGCCAAAGATCAGCCATAATCCCATTGAATAGCTACAGGAAATATGGAAACAGGCCCTTCAGCTCACCAATTCTGTACCGATCAACAAGCAGCACCCATCTACACTAATCCCACTGTACTCTGCCTACTTTCCCCTCTGCTTCGGACCCCCTGATTGTTCACTCACCTCCACACAGTGGGCAATTCATAGTGGAAGTGAGGTTTATAGTACTGATCACTGTGGAATAATGTAGCTTGGGCTTGCCTTGGATCAGTGAAAGTGTGACATAACAAAGTTAGAAAGTATTCACATTCATTAACAGCATGCAGTATATTTCTGTGAAGGCCGCTTTTGAAACAAATTCTCAACAAGAACTTGCATTTATATAATGCAGTGTAAACAACCTACGGTGTTTCAAGGATAGTACATAAAGTCTGAAGAAGGGTCTCGACCCGAAACGTCACCTATTCCTTCGCTCCATAGATGCTGCCTCACACGCTGAGTTTCTCCAGCATTTCTGTCTATCCAAGCAAATACCAAGGAGATTCGGAGGGGTGACGAATAGAGAGGAGTGCATGCAACATTGAAGGATGTATGCAAAAGGTTAGCCGAAGAAGAAATCCATTTTAAGCACGTAAATTGCCTCAAAATTCGAGTGCATACATAATGGTGAGTGGCATTGGTGAAGAGTGCTAATGATGATCTTGTTGGGGCGACCTCCACTGCTAATTCTGGGGGGAGCCAAATGGCTGTTACAAATTAGTTTCCTTCACTTTAGAGACATACCGTGGAAACAGGAGGACTGGAAGCTATATTGGAGAGGGGAAATTGGGAGGCGACATGTTTAGAGGACGAGCTAGCAGAATTGGAGAGGCAGTAGCAACATTGTAAAATGGGACGAACAATTGGTGCAGAGGTGGGGATGTGTCAGTTGAAAGATGAAAGGTAAGTTAAGGGACTTATTAGTACTAATCCAGTACCATGGCAGAATACTTTAGTGGTAATAGAATCAATCAGCATGGAAACAGGCCTTTCAGTCCACCGAGTCCACCCTAACCATCAACAGAAATGTTATACTAATCTTACGTTAATCCCTTTTTTAAAAAGTTGCACGGCATGTTCCAGAAATGGTGGTTATTGCTTTCACCCTGACAATAAAAAAGTCAACTTTTAATCACATAATGCTGCAAAATACAGTGACATGAAATTTAATTTCAAGGCAATTATGAATGCATGCCTGCTGCAAACTATCAGCAGCAACAGCTCAGCTAGTGGACTGTTTTTAAAATCCAATCAACTCTCGCTAACATTTGTGTAGGAAGGAACTGCAGCTGCTGGTTTAAACCGAAGATCGACACAAAAACCTGGAGTAACTCAGCAGGTCAGACAGCATCTCTGAGAAAAGGAATACGTGACGTTTCAGGTCGAGACCCTTCTGAAGGGTTCTGAAGAAGGGTCTCGACCCGAAATGTCACCTATTCTTTTTCTCCAGAGATGCTGTCTGACCCGCTGAGTTACTCCAGCTTTTTGTGTCTCCTTAACATTTCTTTGTTTAAATTGGTCTGGCGCTAAATGACTATTTGCCACATTTCTCACTTCTGCAGGAGGATTTCAATTACAGGCGACCTTCCTTTCATCCGGTGGACAAAAAGATGGGTTGAAAGGATTTCCCTCTGTGCTGTAAATTTTCTATGATTCTGAATAAAAATCTAAAGCCATCATTTATTTTACTGGCGTATACAGGCAGACTGTTATAATCGTATATAACCAAAGTTTAAAAAAATTATGTACTATGGTTTCCTCATCTCAGTAAAGTCCTGGATACCTTCAGAACTGAATTACTTTGACCCAATTACTTAAGTGGAAGTAAACAACACAGCTACTTTTTTTTCTCCACACAACAGCATCCCACAAGTATGACAAATGATTAATCTCTTGCTTGGTCAAGCCAGGAAAAAGACCGCCTGATCATCTTGCTAAGGTCTGTGTAAATCATCCTCACCCCCACATGTCACATCTGTAGAAATCCTCAGTGCATTGAAAATCTGCAGCTTGAAGATGGAACTTGAGTCATTTCCACTTCTCCTGTTCACAAGTGCCAAGATGGGTGGAGATGGTTCTGAGATTACCCGTTTAGGTTTATTATTGTCACATGCATCAAGGTACAGTGAAAAGATTTGATTTGCATGCAGTTCAAACAGATCAGATATGCCATACATAAATACAAACAGTTCAAATTCAAATACAATAGAGCAAAGGGTGCAGAATATATTTCTCAGCAATGTAGCACATTGTAATGCATTCATTTCCTCAGACCAATGTCCTCAGTGAGATAGAGGTGAATTGGACAAAGCCTTAGCTTGTGGAAGGACTGTTCGGAAGCTTGATAATGGAGGGGAAGAAACTGTGCGGGCATAAAATATGGTTAAAAATAAGACAACTTTAGAGGCGTTTTGCCCCAGTGATTTAACTCAGGACGTCTCCACTAATGCTGTTCATGCTTTAAGATCACGAGATTGCAAATCTCAACTGCTGCAGAAAATATTCCGATGATTTACTCCGAGATTGCCTTTGGCAGTTTTTTCACATTGTCAGGAATGCCAAGATGTAAAATATTTAAGAATGCAACCCATTAACGTGTCAACTACACTGTTAATCTTTGCAATAAAGCGAGCAATGTAACATGAGCTGACGGCATGGCATTACAAAATTAAGTGTAATGTAAACAAGAGAGGGACAGGTTCTGTACTGCGTCGAGCCTGCCCTCGTCAGGAGATCGAACCCACACAGGCTTGGGTATGTGGATGAGGGGCGAGGTAACAGCTCAACGTCCCTGCTCAATTGGCAGCGACACTTAACCTTGTTATACATCACTTTAATAAACGGATGAAATTGCTGGGTGATTTTTTTGTCTCTCCCCATAAGTTTCAGGAAAATATTTGCCTGCAGTGTCAGAGTTTAAGGCTGAGCCTCGCCACATTCTCCTCGCAATAAAAAAAAAAAATGCATTCATTGCTCCCAGTCTTAGAGTCATAGAATAATACAGTGTGGAACCAGGCCCTTCGGCCCAACTCGCCCACGCCGGCCAACAATGTCCCAGCTACCCTAGTCCCACTTGCCTGCGCTTGGCCCATAACCCTCCAAACCTGTCCTACCAATGTACCTGTCCACCTGTTTCTTAAACGATGGGATAGTCCCAGCCTCAACTACCTCCTCTGGCAGCTTGTTCCATACACCCACCACCCTTTGTGCGAAAAAGTTACCCCTCGGATTCCTATTACATCTTTTCCCCTTCACCTTGAACCTATGTCCTCTGGTCCTTGATTTTCCAACTCTGGGCAAAAGACTCTGGGCATCTACCCAATCTATTCCTCTCATGATTTTGTATACTTCTATAAGATCTCCCCTCATCCTCCTAAGCTCCATGGAATAGAGACACAGCCTACTCAACCTCTCCCCATAGCTCACACCCTCCAGTTCTGACAACATCCTCGTAAATCTTTTCAGAACCATTTCAAGCTTGACAATATCTTTCCTATAACATGGTGCCCAGAACTGAACACAATATTTCTAAATGCGGTCTCACCAATGACTTATACAACGGCAACATGACCTCCCAACTTCTATACTCATTATGGACATTATGGACTGTCATTAGACTCCCCAAAAATACACAGGACACCAATGTGATTTGATTAATCAATTAGCAAATACTAATCACAGCAGATTTGTAAAATGTAATTGTTAATGATTTGGTTGTAATGCAAAATTCTGCCAGAGTCCAAAATACCAGTCTTACCTTTCACTTTCCAGACATTATTGCTCATTCCTATTATTGTCTCATTCCTACATTATATTTCAGATTTCCAGCAGCCAAAAGTTTGTTCATAATTTCTATTTGTTCCAAATGTATGTTTGCACTGGGTGGCAGTGTGCACCATCTAGAACATTCACTGCCTACCTGCCTAGATTACTCTGAGAGCACTTCTCAATCTTGAGTGTCCAGCACCATGGGGAACAAAGCCTTCAGATGCTAAGGAACTCACCATCTGCAGTCGTCCATCCATCTCATGGACAATCCTGACCAGGAAATATATAGGAAGGAACTGCAGTTGCTGATTTAAACCAATGATAGACACAAAATCTTAGAGTAACGCAGGATAGGCAACATCTCTGGAGAGAAGGAATGGGTGACGTTTCGTGGAGAAGGGTCTCGACCCGAAAAGTCACCCATTCCTTCTCTCCAGAGATGCTGCCTGTCCCACTGAGTTACTCCTGGAAATATATTGTCAGGCTTTCATTGTCACTACCTGTAATTCCTGGAACTCCCAACCCTGCCCCCATTCACCATAAGAGCTGCAGTATTTCAAGAAGGTAACTCGTCACCACTTTCTTGGGGGGGATTCAATGAATGGCAATAAAACCTGGTGTTACCAGCAACACCCACAGTTCAAAAAAGGATATACCGGTACTTTTAAAATATCTAAATACCTAATGGCTGCAGAGGTAAAATGTATTATTTTGTGCAATGTTGCATGATGTAATAAAAAGTACTTTCAGCAGAATGAGAAATGGGGAACAAGATTTTAATAATTGACTAATACTTTTTACTGAAGTTATTTGGTGAGTTTAGAGTCTTTTTCTGAGTGGAAGATAATGGACAGATTTTGTAAAACTCCTGAGCTTTTAATAACCAACTTGCTCTCATATTATCTATTTCTCTTTGAGCTGGCTCTCAAAGCAATCCATCAACCACCATCCCTCATTTATTTGCCTGCAATCCATTCTCTTTCAAACACTCATCACCCCACCTTAAATTTCCTACCACTTAGAGGACAGGCAATTAACCCTAATGCCCAGTACATCTTAGGAAAAAGGAAGGAAACTGGGAGGAAACGATGTGGTTCGGGAGAGCATGCAGATTCTGCCCAGAAGCACTGAAGGGGGCAGGGTCGAACCCTGATCACCAGAGCTACAAGACTGCGCCAATGTTACTTTATTATGGCAAAATGTCCATTGGAAGTTTAGCAAGCACAACCTGAAACCCAGCCAAGACTAGGAGAGCAAAGGCTTGGCAAAGATGTTCATTGTGTTCAATGATGTCCATCATTATATCACATTGAAATGGGAAATGACAAAGGGAAAGAACAATTTCCACAGATGCAGACACAGCCTCCCAGGCTGACTGATTAAGGACTGGACGAATGCTGGCATCTAGGGGTAGTTACAGGGATGGAGATAATTACAAAAGGTACAATAGGGGTGATACATTCTAAAACTTTGGGGGAAAATAAAATGAGAATCATAAATTTGAAGGTGAACATATAAATGGAACAGAGTGAATTGGTACGCAAGTACTGGAGTTTTGGATTGCCTCAAGTCTGCTGAGAGTAGAATGTGGAGTCAAATGAGGAGTTAGAATGAGGAGGTCGGCCTGCTAAGAAGGTAACCTGTTTCCAAAGCACGAGATCAGGAAGAGTGGAGGATCATTCCAAAGCCATGCTTCTCCAAGAAAGGTTTTACTGCAATATCTTCTAAAGTTATTTACAACTGTGCTAATCAGGGTCCTCTCGCGCCCTGGTTATTTTCCCTTCTCCCGCTCTCATGGCAGAAAAAACTAAAACTTGAAAGCATGTATCACCATATTGAACACCAGCTTCTTCCCCACCATTATCAGACACTTGGAACGGACCTTTCATATACTAAAGATGAATTCCTGCCATCTCAGTCTACTTTATTGTGGCTCCTGCATTGCTTTTATCTACACTTTCTCTGTAGCTGTAACACTATATTCTGCACTCTGCTTATTTTGCTCTCTTGCTTGACCTTTGCTGTATGGTAAAATTTGCCTGGAAAGCACACAAACAAAGTTTTCACTGTATCTCAGAAAACGTGACAATAATAAATCAGTAAAAGGATATAGTTACTTATTACCCTGGTACAGATTCCTTTTTGTCATACTTTGCTACCTTAATTCTCCAATATAGTGTTGCAGTTGTTGATCTTTGCCCGGCATCACCTTGGTAACCAGAGTGCGAAATTTGGGGCGGAGGTCTTGGCAACAAAAACTAGTCTTCGTTTATTACAACCCAAAGTACTTCAGTTGGTTTCACTATTGCGTGCATTTTATTAGACAGGTTTGAGTGATTCTCGTAGTGATTGGGAAATTATGTGCAGGAAATCACAGATGACTCTCACTGTGGCCAAGTGGTATTCAACACGTTGCAAATAAATTAGCTGGCTCTGGAGTTAAAATAAGCTGCAGTCACAATGTAGAAGTTAAAACAAAAAGTTGAGCAGTGTCACTTATTTCTAATCAATGTCCAATGGTCGATCATCTAAACTTTGGTGGGCACTCTTCTTTCCTAATTTTAGGCATCCGTTGTCAACAGCTAACTCTCCAAAAATCGTGCCTCAGTTCCAACCTTGGAAGGCATCCCTTATTTCCTCTGTGAAGGTTTTGTTATTTCTCATGCTTGCCATACCGTGAAAGATTGGTGATCTTTTGTGCAAATGAATCTAGGTCCAAAGAGCTGGTATTTATTCCATCATCATGTTCTTTGCAACACCTCCTTCTATCATAAGAAAATATAAGCACACGCACTCACTAAGTGTTCAATCAAGCTTAAGTGTGACATTTTCCAATATACGGCCAATTAGTATTATCCAGGTTCCAAACAAGGCCAAGAAGGTAATAGAGGTTTGACGACTTTGCTGGAAACATGTCCGAGCAAGAGGTAGATCTGCCTGGAACATAGAACAGCAACTGCGGATAACACTAACCTAATGCTTGGAACACCATTAAGTCAATGAGCCGTATAGTATAATTTATAGTATATTTATAGTATAAATGGCAATGTTATCAATTATCTAAAAAACATAGGAAATTAATCCAATATGCTGCGAGCGAGCAGTAGTCCAGGATATTACTGTTGGAGTTCATCTGAGCAGTGCCTGTGAATCATATAACAAAGCAGTCTCGGGCAACAAGATCTTGTCAACACTCTCTCATGTGGGAATGAGTAACATACAACTTCCAGCACATAAATTCCAGGCAATGAGCATTTCCAAATCAAGGTCCAACTCTTCACCCAGATAATATTGCTCCAAATGGCCCTGTCCACGGTACAAGTTCATTCCAAGAGCTCTCCTGAGTTTGCCCTGATTCGAACTCGGAGAATTACGGTAATGGCCGCTCGTCGGTACTCGGGGCTCTCGTGGACATTTTTCAACATGTTGAAAAATCTTCACGAGTCTTCCTGAGCTTACCTGCCGTTAGCGAGTCTTACGCCGTTAGCGTTACGAGCCGCTAAGAGACGTCCCCGAGCTCCGACGTACCCACTACGTTCATTCTCCGTGCTTACCACGAGTTTGATTTTTTTAAAACTCGGGAGAGCTCTTGGAATGAACTCGTACCGTGGGACAGGGCCATAAAACTCCCCAGGGGTTTGACCCAATATAGGGTTTGCTGATTCTGCTGCTTCAGAGCTTCGTTTGAAATCCACATTGCAAGTTTCCTCCCACATTGCAAGGATGTGCAGTTTTGGTTGGTTAAATGACCACTGTAAATTGCTGCCGCTTGTCCAGTTGGCTGGTAGACTCTAGGGGGATTTGATGGGAACATGGGAAGAATAAGCATCGGATTGTTGTAAAAGGGTGCCAAAGGCCTGTTTCTGTGCTGCATGACTCTACAAGTTGCACTTCAGCTAACCCATCCCTGAGAGAAGCCAGGCCAGCATAAATTGTGCAGTGTACATTCTCTGCATTATATCATGGGATAGAAACATGTCTGGGTTAAATGGGCCTGAAGAAGGGTCTTGACCCAAAATGCCACCTATTCCTACTCTCCAGAGGTGCTGCATATCCTGCTGAGTTACTCCAGCATTTTATATCTCTCTTGGGCTAAATCCATGATGTGGTAACATGTGCAGTAGAACACCTTGTGCCATGCATACACTGATGGTGGAGGATGAATTTCCATTCACAGGAGGAGGCCATATTTTAGCCCTTGATAATTATGTGGTGTCTGGTTCATTGCCCTCTGATGAAGTTCATTTTGCTGTATAGACACTGACATAAGGCACTCAAAGAATAGTGTGCCAGTCTTCTTTGGAAAATTCTATATAACTTTTTATTGCTTGGAGAGCAGTTGCTCACTTGACACAATCTTTAATGAGCCTTAGAGCAACAGACCCTGTAGTTACTATACCACACTGCTTATTTTTCCAAACAAAAAGGGGACATAAAACTGATTTAACATATGTCCAAATTGAGGTAATGATTTTATCTTGAACACTAGCTTGGAATACAAAGACAATCCCCTGTGGGTAGTTTGTTCATGCAGTGTTGACTTTCTTCGTCAACGTTAAACTGGACATAACATAAAGTGGACTTAATTGAATGAAAACCTTCACCCTTTCCAATTGAGTGTATAAATCTTAAATCAATCTAATTGGGGCTACTTTTCAATCTCAAGCAAACTGGTGGAAGAACTCAGGGGGTCAGGCAGCATCTCTGGAGGGAATGGACAGACAACGTTTTGGGTCAGGACTCTTCTTCAGATTTTATTATCTCCACAAAGATGGATAGTTTTATCACTCCTGGGTACCACCATAACGCTATCACCAATCACCCTGTGATTCTTTCTCCAGTGCCTTGTCACCAGTTCTGCACTATTCTGTTTCCTATACCTTCATTGCACAAGGTAGAAAATTTCAACTTATAATAGATTGGTTTGGCATCTAATTTCCTGCATGGGCTTTTTCACTTTTATCCCTGTGTATAAAACCTTACACAGCCTGACATTCCTCCAGTTGGCATGATGTATTCTTATTAAATATATATTTCGAACACATTCTAAATCCCTCCACCCATGTCTTCCCCATTAGAATTAGTTTGTTCACACAACCAAAGATGCATGGGGCAAAGAACTTCTTCTATGCCATACAACTCTAATCACCAAAAGTGGCAGCCTTGCCTTGTGACCCTAACGACGACCACAAACTCCAACAGAACTAATATTCCCAAGTCTTGCCAGAATATGTTCTCAACTTTAAGATCTTTAGTATTAACAGCTCTTTCCTAAACTTCTTATCATTTGTGTTCATCCCTTAATGGAGCAGCTTGACTCACAATAGCATCTTGATTATTATATTTTATTTAACCTTGACACTGCTGTTTAATTTAGTAGCATTTTTGATATTTAAAATGCACTCCTCAGATTGCAATGGGTTTTCCACTCTAATTGATTTTCTTCCTTTGGGAGGCAGCTTGACTAACATTACTTCAGCCCTGCATATACTGGCTATGTGTCATTCTTTCTACAGTTACAACATCTTGTACGCTGATGTTGACTCTCATTACAATAGTAGCAGTGCTACTACCTGGCCTGTTTTTTTCTGAAATGAAAAAGTTGATTGTTGACCTATAGAAACCAGGGGGTCAGGAGGTGAATACAACCCTGCGCTGGTGCTAAGATGGTTGACAACTTCAAGTTCCTTGGCATTCATATCCTCAGCAAATTAACTGGGTCCATGCAGTGTTGAAGAAAATGTATTCAGTGTATTTAGTTTCCTAGGCATCCGAGAAGATTCTCTCCAACTTCTACAGATATGCTACAGAAGGTATTCTGATGGGTGCATCTTAGCCTGGTATTGGTATCTGCTCTGCTCTTGACCACCTAAAGAGAGTGCCTTCAGAGAGTGGTGAACACAGCCCAATCCATTAGGCTCATCACTTCCCTCCATGCAGTTTATCTTCACGTTGCATTGAATTAGGAAAGCTGGAAATATCTTTGAGGATAACTGCCACCCTGGTCATTCCTTTTTCTCTGTTTTACCTTCTGGGAGAAGATGCAGAAGCTTGAAAGCCTGGACATCTAGACTTAAGAACCGGTTCTTCCCCATTGCTGTCAGAATCCCAAACTAATCACCTTTCACACTCTCTTCCCAGAGGTGCTGCCACGTACTTTACCTCATTTGGTTATTCCGTTATAGTATTTCAGTATTCTTTTGCACAGCTACAAATTGCACTACAACCTATGCATCATTCTGCTGCTTGAGCTCATTGTCGTATTTGTCATTATTGTTCACATACTGCTTACTCTGGGAGCTTCATGCAAACAAAGAATTTCATTGCACCTTGGTATACACAGAAATAAATCTAACCTACATGATCTGGTCTCAACATTGGAGTTCCTACCGTTGATCAGAATGCTGTGTTTGTCCTAATATTCTATGTTAATTCAAATGCCTCAGTAATTTGAGGTCATTTCCTTCCATGTAGCTACATTGTATGTCTGTTTATGTTGGAATGACCCTACTGAGTAACTTCAACTAAATATGTTCAGTTGGTAGATTACACACAATCTTATCTTACAGCGTGCCATTCAAGAATGTGTTGAAGTTGTAATGTTATTACAGATTTTTTTTTAAATGACTATGTAATTATAAATTATCTCTTTTGATCTCAGATTATAGGTTTCAATTTATAACTTAATTTCCCATGGCAAGGTTTGAAATGGTTTTGCAGCTTGTCTATTACATTACTAAATGAGACATGCCAAACTTACTTGCACCGTGGGACTAGTAATCTAGCCTTATTCATCAATGTACATACTCCAAGCATTCTTTTCACACACATACCTGTCACGATAACACTATTTTGACAGGATATAACTATCTTATGGTAACTCAATATCTTTGTTCACTGCTGATTTTGATGTTTCCTTGAAGCCATTATAATATATTTATTCAGTGGGGTTTTAAACTTTAATAAAGTCTGTTGCTCTATGTATTTACAGACTGACATACAGGAGACCCAAGAAACTCCAAAATGTTTGGTGCAATTTATTCCAAGCCTCTTTGTCCACTGCTTCTGGAATTTTCTATTTTCATATCGCAAATGAGAGGGCAGATGATAACAAACACAAACCTTAAAAGATGATGGTGTTAAAGCAACACGATTGGCTGAACCATACCACATTGTTTGATCTTTGAGGAACTTTCAATTAGTTCCGTTCTCCTTGTTCTTTTCCCATAGTCCTACAATACATTTCATAGTCCTAAAATACAATACACAGTCCTAAGACTTTAACCGATGTCACCAATGCACTGTGGACCTATCAGGATGCATCAAAGCTTGGTTCGGAAACAACCCTGCCCAAGACTCCAAGGAATTGCAAGGAATTGTGGATGTAGCCCAGTCCATCACACAAAGCAGCCTTCCCCACATCGACTGCATCTATTCTTTACCTTGCAAAGACCATTTTCAGCCTGGTCATTGCCTCTTCTCCCCTCTACCACTGGGCAGAAGCTATAAAAGCTGGTAACCATGTGTCATCAGATTTAGGAGCAGCTTCTTCTCCACTGTTATCAAACTACTGAACATAAGCTAAGGTGTAGTCCTGATCCCCCACCTTGTCCCATTTCAGAACCTGCACTTTTTCTGTAACTGTAAACCAAAAACATCATAATATGCAGTCTGGTATTTTACTATTTGCACTACCTGTTGTTCTTGCTTATAGCTTGATTGTATAAATACTTGAGCAGAGCAGAAGGGGTGTCAGGTCTCAAAATAGTTACAGGCATGCCAGGGGACCTTTGGTAACGTAAGCACACATATATACAACAATACGTCAAGGTCACCAAGAGCCTTCGAGGTTCTGAACTAGCAATGTTGTTAGTCACAAAAAACTTAGAAGAACGTATCTGTTCAGGCCACTCCAGATGACAAAACGGAGTTTGCGTTATGTAGGAATGGATTCTGATTCCAGATCTCATTCCACCAGGGCTGCTACAACATCAGCAGCAAGGGTATTTACATTCCGCTAGACCACATCCTTACGGCTGCAGCATGGTCCAACAAACGAATCTCTAAACATTTATAATAACCCATTGCTAGACCAGGGGTATTTGTCAACTCTATTTTACGTTCTAGTTATACTTTCATCCAGGTGAGAGATGTGAATATTATTACTTCATTTAAACAGCATCAGCATGTTTTAAATCTATGTCATGACTGTATGCATTATGAATGTTTTTCCTTCATTTGTCAATGAAGCAGTTGTGGTTGTGTAGACTCGTTTCTCACGGCATGAAATCACAGAGCTTTGAAGTCTTCACGTGGTCACTCACGTGACTCCGAAGTAAAATAGTAAGATTAAATGAGAACTTACTAGTTTGAAGTTTGATCTTTATTTTATGAGGAGTTACGATGAGGAACTACATGCCCTCCGCTCCCAACACTTATAAATGTCATCTGGTAGTTCTAGTCTTCTGTTATCTTACTATTACCTGTGATTTCACACCGCTGCTTTGAAGATTGACGCACGTGCAGCTGGACAGGGTTCTGCACGTAGTCCCTCATCATAACTCCTCATAAAATAAAGATCAAACTTCAAACTGGTAAGTTCTCATTTAATCTTACTATTATTGTTGAATCTGCTTCCTCCTTTCTTCCCGGTCAGAGCATCTTGGTAATTAAACTTCATGGTATCCTATATAACGGTGGTCTCTGGTTATTAGATTCCTACCTGCGTAAATGGTTTCTCCCTATCATTGTCTTGAATACCCATCTTCTCTTGAGCATCTCTGCACTCGAGCAGAAGAGAACCATATTTGAGATGTTCCACAAAATGTTGGCTTGCAATAAATCATCAGTGTCACAAATGAGGCCTACACTGGGGTGCAAGTATAATGTGTACTGCAGAACCAGTAGTACATGGGGGAAGTCTCAGGGACTATCAGGAGAATTAAACATCCAAGAGTATTGACCACTAGTGTACTCTATTGCACACACTCACTCCCATTAAAGATGTTGTTTTCGTTTTAATTATTTTAGGTTACAAAATAGTAAGACCAGCCAAACTATTCTGCTGAAATGTGGAATTAGGCCTTTTGAAAAAATAATAGTTGCTTTGATTTATTCAGGAAGTAATTTATGATGTGTATCTTTAAAGTTATAGAAGTCATAGTCAAACAGGATGAAACAGGCCCTTCATCCACTGAAATTGTGCGCACCATCAAGTATTTATTTACACTAACCATTTTTTAAGTGTACTATAAGCACTTTTATATTCTCACATTTCCATCAATTCCTCCCTCCAGATTCTATTACTCTCTGACGTCAATTCATAGTGGCCAATTAACTTCTTAACCTATAATGTCTTTGGTATGTAGGAAGAACCAAAACATCTTAAGGAAGCCCATACAATCACAGAACATGTAAAATCCACAGTGCAGGAAGTCAGCTGAAACCCAGGTTACTGGAGCTGGGAGATAACCCTGATACATGATGTGCCACTGTGCTGCTTATTTCAGCTTTAAAACTTTAAAAATCTTTAAACTAACCTCAATGCAGGGTATAAGGGCTGGCTGATTTTATTCGCTAGGACTTAAATAACCACTCACGGGGGAAGCAGAGCGTCAGGCATTATTCAGGAATGTAATGGTTTTATCTTGTAGTGGAATCTGAGGACATTTGTGTGTGAGCCACACTTTCTTGATACATTTTCAATGGCAAAGTCCTTTTGCTTTAAAGTCATCAAAAGATACTGCATGGAAATAGACCCTTTGATCCACAAAGTGAGCACCGACCATCCATTTGCATAAACCCAGTTTTATATTCTCCCCATAACTTAATCAACATCCCAGATTCTATCACTCAACAGCAGAACAGAGGCCAATTAACAAACGCACTCACACGTCTTTGGAATGTGTGTGTAAACCGGGGTTTTGGGAGAACTCGCACTGTTGTGGGGAGAACACGCAAACCCTACATACAACACCCAATGTCAGGATTAAATCTAGGTCGCTGGCACGGTGGCTCTAACTAACTGCATCACTCTGCTGCTCATACATTCTCTGGGGATTTATGTATTGTATCCAAGCATTTGATAAATATTAAAAAAGATAACCTTGAAATTGCATTAGCGCCTGGGATATCCTCCAATAGTAAAGTGATAGCAATATACTAAGAATATTTAGTTCACAAATGTGATTTTTATATGTCTAGTGTAACTTGAGAGTGTTCTTGCAGTAAAAATTTCATGTTCATATCAATGTACTTTGTATATAATCATCAAGAATCATCTTGCTGCATCATCTGCCATGAGATGCTGCTACTGTTCAGATGAATCCTGAGCCTGCATCAAGATGACTCCATAGACCATCTCCACTAGTCTCAGATAAAAAGGGTTTTTTTAAATAAAATGCATTAAAAGTAAAATATCATGGACTTATTTAATAGTTGCAATCATCTCGTTCTTCTTTGTCCATAATTGATTTTCAAATCTTCTTTTCATATCTGATAGTTTGCAACAGGTCAGTTTACCAAGGCCTCCATCTTCCTTGAGAAGCCACAGGCAATTACACGCTGGGATTTATCTTGTAAATGGCACCATTTAATCTCCTGTTCCCGATCTAAAGGTATACACCAAACATAGGCCCATGTCACACATCGGAGGAGCCCAGAACTGCTCACCCTTTGATTTTGTGGTGCATGGTATCATCCAGTGCCCTCCAATGTACTAAAGCTTCCTGGCCATACGTTCCCACCTGCCGCCGCACGCACCTGATGATGTGGTGCTTTAGGGACCAACTTGTTTTTGCACTGCTGACAATTAAGAAATACAAACTGCTGTGCTTAAAAAACCACTGCAACGATTCCCCGACACCTGGGAATGCTCGTATTATGCATCAGGACACAGGCAGATTAAATGGCAGAAGCAGCTCACAGTGTATGCCCTTGCCTTCTCAAACAGTCAGTTTTCCTGTGGCTTTCTGACAGCCAGGCAGGTGGCTTCTAAACAGAGACACTGAGACCAATCCAGTGACAACTTCTTATTGGAAAAGCAAACAAGGATGTCAGTGCACAGACAAGTGAGTGTCTCTGGTAGCTTATGTGGTAGGTCAGAAATCAGCTTTACTAGATGTTCAGCTTATTAAAGTTGTATCATAAATAAATATAATAGCTGGACAACATAAACCATTAAAAAAAAAAGATATTCATTTTCCGCAATGTGGCTACAGATTATTTTCCCCATAGGCTTCAAATGGGAATAAATATATCAGGTGTGGATTTTTCTGTGATTATACTCATCACCTCACTACATAACAAATTTAGGCCTGTAATAGAGGAATGGGTTTCATTCTGAAGTTAATCTTCAACAGTGGAGCCTTCTTAGCTACCCTGGGATCATAGACCCTCAGAGAGCTTCAATTTAACAGTCAATAACCATCCAGAGTGGAAACGGGTCTTTCGGCCCTCCTAGTCTGTACCGAACAGCAATCACCCATACACTAGTTCTGTCCAACACACTAGGGATAATTTACAGAAGTCAATTAAAAACCTGCATATCTTTGGAATGTGGGAGGAAACCAGTGCACCCGGAGAAAACCCATGCAGTCATAGGGAAAATGTACAAACTCTGTACAGACAGCACCCGTACTCAGGATCGAACTTGGGTCTCTTGCACGGTAAGGCAGCAACTCTACTGCTACGCCACTGTACTGCCCCTATACCTTGCCAGAGTCTGGAGAAGTGAAACTTTGGATGGAAACCAGACAATCAACAAACCAGAAACCTGATTTTTTTAATTTTTAGGCAGCTACTTATTCTACGAAACTCTGGAAACTATCCTTGTGAAGCCTGTCAAAAATTGTCCATTTCTTGAAGGCTAATGGCGCATTCCAAGATGGGAGTGAGTCCGCTGATCTTTGATTCGATGGTACAATGGTGCAGCTAGTAGAGCTACTGCCTCACAGCATCAGAGAGCCTCATCCAAAAGACATGCAGGTTACTGGGTTATTTGGCTATGGTTAAATTGTTTGAGATGTAGGTGAGTGGTGGAATCAGGTTTGAGTAGGGAATTGATGAGATTGTAAGGAGAATTTAAAAAATGGGGTTAATGTAAACTTTGTCTGTTCTAGCGCAGACAAAATAAAAGCAGGCACATGCAGACCCAAACTTCAGAATAAAGAGAGCAGGCTGGTACTTTGAAAAATATTCCTTTCCTCTTAAAGAAAAACATATACCGATACTGGAATAGTTATATTGATTTGGTTATATGCAGACTGGTATTATCGGTAGCTTCACCTCAATTATCACCTCCCTGCTTGGTTTACACATGGTATTTGCGCACTTTCGAACGCCAGGCTGTAAGCCATCATTGATGCTCTCACTAACGCATACGGCCTCACACTCAATATCCAACACACACAAGATCTTCTCCCAACCTACACCACATTGCTCTCTGACAATAAAAGTTGATGGCGAGATGCAGGAAAATATGGACAACTCAATAGCCACCTTCTGCTAAGGCAGACATTAATGATGACAATTTTCACAATCCTAAATGTGCCCACACAGCTTTTGGTTGATTGAAGAAAAGACATTTGAAGATCAAGACCACAGTTCTTGGCATAAAACTCATGGTCTGTTGGGAAATAGTGATCCTTGCCCTCTTCTATCTTCTCAGATCAGAGATAATACAGGCATCTCATGGCGAAAGAAAAATACCACTAATTCTGTCTCCACAAATCTTCCAAATTCATTGGAAAGATCAAGTCGATGTCAGTGTCCTGTCCCAGACCAACATGGCCAGTATTGAGGCCCTAGCCACACTCAGTTACACCAGGCAAGCCACATCACTCACATACCCAATGCCACCAGAGATCCTATTCTAAGCTCAGTCACAGAAGGAGATTGACAGGTGGGCAGAAGGACACACAAATATATATGTATATAAATATAAATACATACGTGTGTGTGTGTATATATATGTGTGTGTGTACAAGCTCACGTGTATGTATGCATATATTTGCAACATTTCAAGTTTGCAACATTTTGTGAGCTATTACTTTAAAGATACACATCACAATGAGCATCGATGTCCTAGCGCTGGCTGCTTAATTTAAGACCCCGTGTGGCCAACCCAACTTTGTAAGACATTTCCTGACACATTCCACCTCCAACAGGGAAGAAGAGGGGGTATGAGATTGCTTCGCTGGGTACTGGCAGGGATCCAATGTGTATTTATAAGATATCACATCTCGAAGGAGGATAGATGGTGGATTGCAGCAAACAGATCGCTGAAACGAGGTGCCATTCCTAGCAGCAACTTCCACCAGCTGCACATCTTGCATCATGACACCCTTTGTGCTTGAAGCTGCCAGACTGGTCCACCCTCCGTGGTGTGACGTCTGGCTGCACTGCAACAGTAATCAGTTCTTTGCCAAACACCCTGGTGTTTGCCAACCTATCACATCATCATTAGGTACTTTTTGATTACTTCTGAACTGTACTGTCAACAAATACCTTCAGATGTCAGGGATAATCCACTTACAGCTGTAGTGCAAAACAAATAATGTACTTTGGTTGAGTTTTGTCTAGTTTAGAGACTCAGCGTGGAACAGGCACTTCCTCCAAATGAACGTGCCAACCAATGATCACCTGTATACTAGTTCCGTCCTATTTGCCACTGCGCCACTCTACCTCTGGTGTATGAGTGGGTTGTGCCAGCTACATTTGGTCACAAAGAATGTTGCTTGGTTTACAATACGTGCTAATACATAATAATTAGATGGTGGTATTTTCATTGGAGTCATATGGTACAAATACAAATCGAGTCACTGGGGTGGATTTAAGGTGCAATTTATAATTCTCCAAGATATACGTTTCTAATGGGCCATTACCAACTACAGCCATCACTGTCCTTTTTATTTTACAAAAATAAATGTAATCAGTTACTGCAAGAATAATACATACAATACAAAACAATACCAAACAAACCCACCACCATAATACAAAAACACCCAATTATCTAAACAAATATTCTTAAATATCAAATACATTCTTAAACAACTATTTCACCATCCTTATTAACAATGCATTCCACACCTCTCGGTGCCCAGCGGACCCGCTAATGCCCCAGGGCATCAGTGTCCTCTTGGGTCCACACACAAGAAAGTTACGTGGCAATGTTTGAAGATGAGCAAGTAATCTTCCTTTGGCTCTGATTTCCACTCATTTCTCAACCAAACTTTTAACAGATTGTTTATTTCATTGCTACCTCCGAGAGCCCATACACAAATTGATCCACTTCTTGCATTACATCATTAAAGTGCTAAAGAAAATGTAGCATCATCAAAATATGGACAATGCTCATCTGTCCAATTCCAGTTGTAAGGAGCTCCTCCCTATTGCATTTACATTAATTACACACAACTCAGTTGTGGGTTAAGAATAATGTGTTCTTCAGTGGCAAAGTTGTTCAGTCCACGTTGGGGGCACACGTAACTTTTCCTCTTGGGGTGCAGCTGAAGTTTATTTGGTACCCAAGTGCTGCGGGGTAGCCCTTTTAAGTCACGGAACTCAACCCGTGTCAATCCGGGTGGTTCTCCTCATGATCCAGTTGTCCAGCATGGAACTGAATCCTGCAAGCCAAGATCGTCATTACTTTATTTAGTCAGTTCCTCTGGGTCCTGGGCTGCACCACTGGTTGGCAGAATTAAACAAACAAAAATCCCTCTGGAGAGGCCAAAATGCAGTTTGGTTTCTTTCAGCTGGAAGAACGTTTCAGTTTAACTAAGACAGAGAATTGCTGACTTTCAAAATAAATATACCATTGAGCCTACTCTGAAGCAGCTTTTGCTTTTAGCTACAGTAATGGAAAACATAAAAGCTCCTAATTATGTCCATTAGAGCCTACTAAATATTTGATGCTATATATCCTTTAATGGCAGTTTGTGTCTGTGATCAGCCTTTAATGTCCTACTGACAGAAGCGCTGCTGTTTGATTGTGGTGTTCTCTCCAGGGACCTCACTGCAGCATACATTATAACTGGTGAGCAACATGCACTCAAATGAGCCAGGAACAGGCTGGACGTGTGTAACAAGTAGTTTGCCACAGGGATCGGTGCTGAGTCCACTAGCCATATTAACAATTTTGATGTGAATGTGGGTGACAAAGTTAGTTTGTGGATTAATCTAAAGTCGTAGTGCTATAGTGGATAGTGAAGATGGTTGTCAAAGATTATAATGGTATCTCGTTCAACTGAGCTAGTTGGCCGAGCGATGGCAGAGGAATCAGACAAATGCATTTTAGCAGAGGAATCAGATAAATGCATTTTGGCAAAACAAGCCAGGGCAAGACTTGTACAGTAAATTATAGGGCCTTGCTTAGTGTGGAACAGACAGACCTGGGTGGATGGAGTGGGGTGTGAGGGATAGGTAAATAGTTCTTTGAAAATGGTAACACAAGTGGACTGTGTGGTGAAGAAGATGTTTAGCATGCTTGCCTTCATCGGCCAGGTTAAAGAGATCAGGAGTTTGGACATTGTGTAACAGCCGTACAAGATGTTGTTATGACCATATTTGAAGTACTGTGTACAGTTCTTGTTGCCCTTCTATGGAAAGGATGTAATTAACTGCTTTAAAAAAGGGACCCGAACAGCATATTTATCACACAGTAGGCGAAGCTTATCTGGAATTAGCTACCATAGAAAATGATAGAGGTAGAATTAGAACATTTATAAGACACTTGGACAGGTACATGGATAAGAAAGGTTTGGAGGGATCTGGGCCAGGCATAGGAAGGTGGGACTAGCTTGGTTAAGGAACTTGGTTAGCATTAACTAGTTGGGCTGAAGAGGCCATTTCCATTTTCTCTCGCTCCATAACAATAATTTGAACTGTGCTACCGCTGTCTGTGCACAGTAATCATATCCGATGCACTCTCTTCGGAAATCCCATTTTCCAACAGTTAGGCGTGTGATATCCAGTCAAGGGCCTACTTCTGGTCGAACCTAACTAAGCAAATATACATGCTCCTGCTTTGTGAATATAACCAGCTGGTGTTCCACATCGCAGACGCAGCAAATGATACCGAGTCACAATTCTAGTGGGTTAAATGTATTGCCGAGTGGAGTAAACGGACGTTTCCAGTGAAATAGTTACTGTGCCAATTTGATTAGCGATTGTTACTATAACGTGCATTTACATGGCACTTTTCTTTACCATTTTGTCAAACATCCTGATTCACAAGTGTGTTTTTGACTGCCTTTTAAAGTCAAGATGCTGTACAAATATTAGGAGAGATGACTAAAAGACTGCCATCTGTTTTCTCAATATCACATTCCAGCTGTGGCTGAGTGGAGAAATGCCGCTGAATCAGAAGGATACTATTTTTTTGTATGGCTGTATGGTAAATCAAATATCACTGTAATTGGTACATCACCTTATATCACCTTAATTGGTACATGACAATGAAAGATCTTGAACCTTGAGAGTTGCAGACAAACACGAGTGTAGCATTGTGAGACTGATTCTCACTCAGTGATAGTTCTTCAGATGAAAAATTAAGATAAGGTCCTATTTTTGATGGAGAATATTAACAAAATTCAACAGTATGATTTCAAAGAAGATTCTGTGAGCTCGCCTTGATCTCTGGCCAGTCCCCGCCATTATCACACCTCTTTGTGGGAGCTTGTTCTGCGTAAATATTTTCTGCATTCCAACAGCAACAGGACTTAAGAAGTACTTTGTTGATTGTGAATGCTTTGAAACATCAAGATCTAGGAAGATGTTTTTTATTAAATGAAAGGGGAAAGAAAGCAACTCATGAGTTTCTGATGAGTTAAACTTAACTCTTTCTCTCCTTAGTTGCTGCTTGACTTGCTGAAAAATTGTAGCAATTTCTCTTTTAAATTTCAGATTTACTGCATCTGCTGTTTTATTTCCGTGTGTAAAGTAAATACATTTCTAGGATGTGAACATCATTTGCATAGCTAGTGTTATAGTCCATCCCTAATTGCCTTTAAGGTAATGGTGAGTCACTTTCTAGAATTGTTGCATTTCTTCTGGTGAAGGTATTTCCATCATCAAGGGTGTTGGGTTGTTCCAGGAATTAAACTCAATGACAATGACGGACGTGCAATTTATTTCCAAGTCAGAATAGCGGAGGTACCTGCAGGCACTTCCATGCACCTGCCACCCTCGTCTTATTTGATGGTAAATGTCACAAGTTTGTTATTGTTGTCATAGGAACTTAGGGAAGAGCCAGGGTGCATTCATCAGTGAACAACCTCACTTGCGAACTTATGAATGGAAGGCCTTTCATTGATGGAACAGATGAAGATGGTTGGACAAGGCTTTGAGAAACTCTTGGGGCAAAGGCAATTTTTGACCAAGATACTTGATGCAAAATCAACTTGAATGCCGCCTTAAATATCAAGGGCAGTCACTATTGCCTCGTTTCTAGAATTCAGCTCTTTGGTCCAAGTTTGGATAAAGCCTGTGATGAGATAAAATCCAAACTGGCCATCGGTGGGTTAGTAAGTGGCTTGATTGCATTGCCATTGATATCTTATCACTTGGTAACTGAGGTAGACTGATTGGGATTAATTAACCAGTTTGAAATTATCGATTTTAATTGTTTGGTAAAATGAATTTATACAACCAATTTTCCATATTCTAGGTATATGCTCGTGCTGTATTTGTGCTGGAACTGACTGGCTAGAATTTCGCTGGTACTAGGAATCATGCATTCAGTATTGGTATATTCTTATCATGTGCACAGAGATACAGTGTAAAAAAATTGTTTGCATGCTATCCAGTCAAATTACATTAAACACGAGCATAATCAAGCCATTAAACAAGTACAAGAAGTGCAAAGAGAAATATACCAGAGTGCAGTATACAGTGTTACACTGTTACAATTACAGAGAAACTTGTGTAGGTAAAAAAAAGGGCAAAGGCTACGATGAGGTAGGATGGGAGATCCTTTCAGTTGTCTGATAACAGCGGGGAAGAAGCTGTCCCCATTGGTACATGTTTTCAAGCTTTTATATCTTCCGCCTGATGGGAGATGGAAAAAGGGGGAACGACTGGCGTGTAAATAGTCCTTAATTATGCTGGCTGCTTTTCCAAGTTAGAGCAGTTTAGATGGAGTTGATGGTGGGGAAGGCGGGGGGTGAGTGAGGCTGGTTTGTGTGATAGACTGGGCTACATCCACACTCTAAGCAGTTTCTTATAGTCTTGGACTGAGCATTTACAGTCTATTATAACTAGGGTGTTGTTACCGTATGATAACATTTAGTACATTCAGCGTTCACAGTTGTTTATTGACAGCACATGAAGTGAGTGGTGGAAGACTGGTATCTCGTCTCATGGGCATTCAGGCAAAAACGAGGTGGACTATCTACTCTACATGATAGGCCCAACAAGGTTGCAGAATCTCCAGCCTTATCTTCAGCCCTTATGTACTGGACTTCACCATTGTTGAGGTTCTTTTTAAAAGATTAAACCTTGACATTTGATTAGCAGCATTTGCCAATCGTGATTTTGGCTGAAAATGCAAGCTCAGGTTTTTTTTTAATTACTCTCTGAAAATCATTCCTTTAATGGACAAAAGTGGTCCTGAACCAAAATCACATCTGATTATAGGGTGGGAGTAGTTCTGAATCACAGCCCATGAGCGGATAGATCTTGCTACTCAGCGCACCATTTTCTCAAACATTATGGACTGGGCTGTTCGAGGCCACCTTTTTTAGTTACTGCATATTGCACATGAAGTACACACTCATTGACAAGATTATTTGCGGAGCAATACAAGTTGTCTCCAGTGACCCAGAACAGAATATCCTTTTGGATTTGCTCCATTATTTTGCACTTTCCTCCGTACTCTTTCTGTTACTTTCTTCCAATAGTAAAGGGCAAGATTGAATTTTGCTGAGATTACTTCAGTGGGCACCGAGGTGAACACGTTCCATAACTTATTAGCATTAGTGCAACAATGCATATTACAAGTTATTATTTTTCCTAGATAGCAGCATTGCTCTGCCATGTGGAATTTAAGTATTGAAATGACCTTGGGGAAATTGATTGGAGTTTCCCAGTTGCATGCAAGCTTCATTTTTTTCAAAACTGTCAACACTGGAACTTTACTGAATCATTTTACTGCCTTTTGGATGAGACATTAAATGGAGGCCCCATTAACTCCTGTATACGTCCCTTTGAACTATTGAAAAAGTTAAGTAAATAAATCTCTTGGATTCACAAGAGACTGCAGATGCTGGAATCTGGAGCAAAAAATAAACCGCTAAAAAATAAAATCAATCTGGGCTGTCCTGATGAAGGATCTAAACCCGAAGCCTTGACTTTCCATTTCCCTCTACAGGTACTTCCAGGCATGCTGAGTTCCTCCAGCAGATTGTTTTTCCCAGATTGTGTCCTTTCCAACACTAATCTAAGCCAACATCTCTTGAACCAACCATCTGATCATCCTGCTGTGGCTGTTCAGGAGAGCTTACTGTGAACATATTTAGTAGCACTGAAAAAGATACAACTGGATTGTTTGAAATATTTGGAAGTCACAAAATGCATGTTATTATTGCAAATTGATTGTTCATTCTCATTGACCCAAAGATGGCAGGAGAATGTTCACTCCCAAACAAACGCAAATGTATAAAGTGAAGCTACCATTAAATCCAACACGATTGAAATATTTAAAATACGTGATGGGATGCTATGCTCAGGGCTGGGCCACTAAAGTGCACAGATCTTTCAACCTACCACAGATGCTCTGGAATTCTCCCAAGTGCCAATACTTTCTTCCTGCTAAACTATCTTAAAAAGCTTTGCAGAATACCCTTTGCGTAGATCAAATATTAACCACCAACGCCAGCGAAGCATTAATTGGCCAATAATCCTATAAGATTTCTTGAGTATCCTCTACAACCTGGGTTTACAGTTCATATTTATGATAATATTCATAAATGTTATCAATTTTCATCCATTAGACACTGTTTGAAGCACAAATTTCAGTATAAATTCCTGAAAAACTGGGGGCAGGAGCTTGCAGACGTGTTATAATCAGAGTTTATAACAGCAACGGTATAATGTAAAATGCTGAGAGGAACTGAACCTCAGGAGATTGTTCACTAGCCAACGTCATCCAAGTGGAAATCCAAAGTATTGATACCTAATCTGATTATTACCAGACGGTTTGGAATACATGGTGGTTTGCTAATGTAGCTGATGCATCAAATGAAAATTATCTTGCAATTGTGAAGCTAATCAAAATATATAAACCAACACATTCCCACGTGGGTGTTTTGGTGAGGTCGCCAAAATTAGTTACTTGCATTTTTGAAGTTTGCATGTTAAACGGCTGCAAGTTATAAACTTTCAAAAGTGACTCTCCCTAACCGCCAAGCAATGTTTTCACTTCACCAGTGGTTGGTGACCAGAGGAGAGAGGAGGCCATTGTTCTTTCCCTTCTAAAAGGGTATCTTCACAACAGCACTTTCCATTGGAAGTTTTCAACCGGTCCTAAAGTGTCCATCTCTACTTCTGAAGCTCAATGCCAGCCATACAAACAAAAAAGGATTGCTCCTGCAGAGAATGTTATTATAAATTTAAAATATCATCAATTTGCCAATTTGAATGAGATATGGTACATTTTTTGATCCAAAACGTTTCCTATCCATGTTCTCCAGAGATGCTGTGTGACCTGCTGAGTTACTCCAGCACATTGTCTCTTTTTGTATAATTAAGGCCTAACTGGTTCACAAAGCCCTCTTAAGGATAGTACCGTGGCGATTTTACCTGGTCTGTCCTATAAGTACACAGCTCAGGTAAACAACTCTAACTTGATCTGAACCCAAGGACTTCTCTTTTTTTTTCTCCCCAGTTCTTGCCACGGGGCAACTAAATATAGAACCCTATCCCAGGCATGCAGCACTCCTCCCTGCATGTAGAGAACAAAAGACTTGCTAAAATGTAGTTGGTGTTTTTAAGCATGATAAAGTACAGAGCCAGCTGTGCTCGACCTGAACCAAGCACCATTTCCGTGCCCAATCTGACTCAAAGTTTGAGGCTCATCCAGCAAGTCAGCCTTCTGTGACCAATTCTTCATTGCCTTTTGAACTGACCAAATAAGTCATACATCCGAGGGATATACCTGAAACATCAGACTTGCTTGCGGCACGTCACCCCAACAATTAATTGTGAAAGTGCGTATTGGCTCCTGGTAATTAGAAGAGCTACCTTTAAAGATGCAGCTTGGAAGCAGGGTCTTCGGCCCACCGGCCACCCATTCAAGCTAGTTCTATGCTATCCCAATTTCTCATCAAACATAAGGGGCAATATTACAGAGGCCAATTAACTTACAAAACCGCACATCTTTTGGACATGGTGGAAACCGGAGCAAATCCACACAGGGAGACTGTGAGATATAGTATATCTTTTAATAAAACTCAAGTATTTAAAGATGAGCGTCTATAGGACGCAACAGGAAAACTGAGGAGGGTGGGTGATATTTTAATTAAAATATCGCCAAATTGATCAGTTATGCCCCCAATGTTTGCTGTTTACAACTGCAGGATCAAAAGAGAGAATGAAGATCGAGTTGATTTTAATTTGAATGTTAGCTGCGGCAGTATAGATATTTCCACTTCTTTTTAGGTTTACTTTAGAATGCAGCACACAATGAGTCAACTTCCACCCTCGGGGTGGTACACTGTATAATTTCAGGCCTCTGCCTCTGGGGTTCTTCCTGCCATTGTTTCAGTGTGCGTTTTTGGATGATAATATCTGAGGTCTGTTTTCAGTCACTCACACAACAAAATGCAGACTCAATGTTTCAGTTTTTTCCATGAGCCGACAGGTCTTGTCAACCAGAATATGGGAGCAGAATTTACAAATGAGAATAGAAAACTGGTATCAACAAGAGTGACAAAACTGTCCCCAGCTATGCCTGCTTTTATGTTGATTGCGTTGAACAGTCTTTGTTTCAGGCGTACACTGGCCCTATCCCCCAAATCTTTCTCCGCCACATCGACGGCTGCATCTAGGTGGCCTCCTCCACCTGTGTGTAACTCATGGATTTCATTAACTTCATCACTAACTTTCACCCTGCCCTCAAATTCTCCTCGACTATCTCGGACACCTCTCTCACCTTTCATGATCTCTCTGTCTCCATTGCAGGGAACAGACTATCGATTGATGTCTATCATAAAACTACCGACATCCACAGTTAACTGGACTACACTTCCTCCCACCCTGCCTCTTGCTGACACTGTTCTCTACTCTCAATACATCCATCTCCATTGCATCAGCTCGCAATATGAGGCTTTCCTTTCTCGGACATCCAAGATGTTCTCTTTCTTTAGTAACTGTGGTTTTCCCCTTCTGTCATATATGGATTAATCACACGCATCTCCTCTGTGTCCCGTAGTTCTGCTCTTTTTCACCGTTCCCCCAGACGGGCCAAGGGTAGAGTTACCCTGGTCCTCATCTTTCAACTAAAGCACTCCCCCTCTTTCTCCCCCACCCCCTCCCTCTCATGCCCCACCTGGACTCCCACCAATTTCTTCCCACTCCCTGCTACTTTCCGTCCCCCTCACAATCTGCAACTCCTCAAACCTGTGTCACACATACTCTTCTTATCTCTCGCCGTTGTTCCAATCATCTGCCTGTCAAAGAACACCCCTCGCCTGTGTTGATTACATGCCACACTTAGACCTGACTCTTTCCTTTTCCAGCTTTCCTCCGCCCACCCCTCCTTTCACAGAATTAGTCTGAAAACGAATCTCGACCCAAAATAACACCTGTTCATCTTCCCCAGAGATGCTGCCTGACCTGCTGAGTTACTCCAGCACTCTGTGTCCTTTTGCATAGATCAGGTCTAACTGATTCACTAATGCTGTTGAGTAAGTAAACTATGCTCATTAGTAAACTGCTCGGGTACACAATTATAACCTGATCTCAAGGAATTCTCTTTTTTTTCCCCCAGTTCTTGCCACAAGGGCAACTATCCAGAGAATCCTGGCCCAGGCACGCAGCATGCAGCACTCCCTGCATTGTAGAGAAAAAAGACTTACTAAAATGTAGTTTTAGTCTGAAGAAGGGTCTCGACCCAAAACGTCGCCTATTGCCTTCGCTCCATAGATGCTGCCTCACCCGCTGAGTTTCTCCAGCATTTTTGTCTACCTTCGATTTTCCAGCATCTGCAGTTCCTTCTTATACTAAAATGTAGTCTGTGTCTTTAAGCATGGTAAAGAGCAAGCTATGCTTGACCTGAACCAAGCACCATTTCCGTGTCCAATCTGACTCAAAGCTCTGGAGCTCATTCAGCAAGTCAGCCCTCTATTCTCCGCAGCCCTCTATGATCAAGTCATACACCCGAGGGATAAACCCTAAACGTCATCCTTGCTTGTGGCACTTTACCCCAAGAATTAATTTTAAAAGTACGTATTCGCTCCTTGGAATTGGAAGCTTTGGAGATACAGCTTGGAAACAGGGTCTTCGGCCCACGGAGTTCACGCCGACCAACGATCGCCATTTGTGCTAGTTTATGTTATTCACTTCATCATCCATTCCGCAAATATAAGGGGCAATTTTACAGAGGTCAATTAACTTACAAACCCACACATCCTTGGCACATGTGAGGAAACAGGAGCACCCACCCGGAGGTAATCCACGCAGTCACAGGGAGACTGTGCAAATTCCACACAGGCAGCACCCGAGGTCCAGATCGATCTTGTGTCTCTGGCACTGTGAGGCAGCAGAGTACAAGGGTTTGTGATATAAAAGAAGGCTTTAAGTCACTTGTCTTTAACTCACTCTGGGTGAGTAAAGATTTGGATTTTCCCAGCACAGCTCCAAAACCTAGGAAACATCCCAAAAAGTCTTAAGGCCAATGATGCACTTTCCGTAATGTAGAAAATGAGAATTTGAAAATAGCAGTGGAATCATGACCAAATTTTCCAAAGAGAGTATGCTGCTTGCAAGGTTTGGCAGGAAAGTAGCATTGACCAGGTCTTGCAGTGGAGAAAGGGACAAGTTATACAAAAGTGATAGTTGTATATGGCTAAGAATTAGTACGCCAGAGTCCTCGACTGATAATTCATTGATAGGAGGTCTATCCCCACATGGATGCAGGGGATTTAAAATTCAGTTAATTAAATTTCTGATTATTTAAGATAAAAGCTTGCTTCAATATCGATACCACAAAACTATAGAATTATCAGACAAATCTAACAGTGGTGGTTGGGCAGTGGTGAAGAGAATGTGCAGGCCAGTTTGCCTCCGAGTGCCATTAAGTCATGTGGTAGCACGTCATACAAGCACCATGCAGACAAATTTGCAGCCACCATTTTAACATTGAGAATGCCCTCCCATGTGTTGTGTGACTTTGCCATGATGTTAAATGGGATTAATTCAGTAGGAGCTGAAAGCCTGAGATTAGGCATCCATGGCCATTAGCACCAGATGAATTGTATCCCACCATTGCCTGACGTACCCTTCACTCCACTGGTACCAATCAAGCAATGGTTTAATTAGTGTGTGCAGGAATGGCATTAGCAGTACCTCCTTGTAGATATTATCCTGGTAAAGCTGCAAAACAGGATTACAAGTATGCAAAACAGCATGCATTGGATAAAGCCGTGCTAACCCTCAACCAACAGATTGAAGCTCTGCAATCTTGCCACATCTATTCATCCGTAATGGTGGAAGATGAAACAAGCAGCAAAAGAAGGCACCAAAATTATACCAATCTTCAATGATGCTAACACCCAGAATGGCACTGGCAAAAGTGAGGCTAAAAGATTTGCAGTCATCACCAGTCACCAAGTAGTAATTTCTGACTGTAATTCCGTTGGAAAACCAAAAAAAATCACAGAAGCCAATGTTCAAAGAGTATGATTTATTCCATGTGACTAAGAAGTATGGTAGTTGAGATCATTGAATACAGTGAAGGCAACGGGACAACGTCCTTGTGTTCAAGACTTGTATCCAAGACACATGCAATCTATTCCAGTAAGGTTAATTTACTGGCATCCAGCCAACTCTGCATAAGACTGTTCCCATACATCCTGTTCGTGGAAAGCAGAACAAATCTCAATCAGCCAGCAAAGTAAGGAAGGTATTGTTATCTGCCCAATTGGGTGACACAACCAAACACATGCTCAGTTTGGGTATTATCATAAGCACACGCCTTAATGAGCCATGCCACATGGCTACAGAACAGTGTCTTGACATGGTCGTGAGCAACATGGGGACCCCACAGGGGACGGTCCTCTCTCCCTTCCTGTTCATCATCTACACCTCGGACTTCAGATATAACTCAGACTCCTGCCACCTGCGGAGGCTTTCAGATGACTCTGCAATCGTGAGCTGCATCAGTGAGGGGAGGGAGGCTGAATACAGAGGTGTAGTCAACGACTTTGTTGAGTGGTGTGGGCTGAATCACCTGCAACTCAACACCGACAAGACTAAGGAGTTAATGGTGGGCTTTAGAAGGAGAGGAACACCCCTGTCCCCTGTCTCCATCAATGGTGTGGATGTGCAGTTTACCAGAGGTTACAAATACCTTGGAGTGTACTTGGACAGTAAACTGGACTGGCCCAGGAACGCTGAGGCCCTGTACAAGAAGGGACAGAGCCAGCTGTACTTTCTGAGAAGGCCCCGCTCCGTCAACGTCTGTAGTAAGATGTTGCAGGTGTTCTGCCAATCGGTGGTAGCCAGTGCCATCTTCTTCGCTGCCGTGTGCTGGAGCAGCAGGGCGAAGGCCGCGGACGCCAATGGGATTAACAACCTCATAAGGAAGGATGGTGGACGGAGTTGGATTCATGGGAGGTGGCCTTGGAGGGGAGGATGCTCCTCAAACTGCGGAGCATCCTGGACAATACAACTCACCCCCTCCATGACACAGTGGTCAACCTGAGGAGCACCTTCAGCAACAGACTGGTTCCACCAAGATGCAGGACTGAATGCCACAGGAGATCCTTCTTCCCTGTGGCTATCAAACTGTACAACTCTCCCTCCCTTCTGCCGTGGGGTAGACTGAGACTGACTCCCCCCACCCCCCCCCCTCCCCTCCCTTCCTGGAATAAAGTTATATTGTGTCATAATAAAGTTATAGAGCAAAAAGCCAAATCTTAGGGACAAAGTGGGAGACTACCCTTGAGGTCAGCAACATTTGACTGAATGTGGTATCTTGGTACAAGTGAAGTCAGTGGGAATCAAAAAGGATACTTTCCTCGCTGGCTGAGCATTTTCACAAGCTTGGAAAGGTGGTAGTGGCTTAAAAATCATCTGACTCGAGGGCTCTTTAGTTCCTCAGGGCAATGGCTTGGTCCCAATTAACATCAGCTGCTTCATCAACTAACCAACTTTCATCGTCAAATTAGTTCGCTTTTGATTACACAGAAACATAGAAAATAGGTGTAGGAGTAGGCCACTCAGCCCTTCGAGCCTGCACCGCCATTCAATATGATCATGGCTGATCATCCAACTCAGTATCCTGTACCTGCCTTCTCTCCATACCCCCTGATCCCTTTAGCCACAAGGGCCACATCTAACTCCCTCTTAAATATAGCCAATGAACTGGCTTCAACTACCTTCTGTGGCTGAGAATTCCACAGATTCACCATTCTCTGGGGTTACACAACGCTTAATTGCATTTACAACTCAACAACTGAAGCAGACCCAATATGAGGCAAGTAATATTGATGCCACCAAAGTTTCAGATAATGACCATCTCCCACAAGAGAGTCAGACCATCTAAGCTTGACATCCAGTAGCATTACATTTGCTGCATCCCCATCATCAATATCTTGGGGGTCACTGCAAAAACTTAACTAGAGCAGCCAAACATTCTGCGATTACAAGACAGACCATTCACAAGTGGGTCGCCTCTGTCCAAAGTCTTTCCACCATCTACACACAAATGAGGAGCAATTATGTTTTGCAACTTCATAATAATAACTTGAACATTTTGTATTTAAGTGTTTTTACAAGTGAGAACGTCACATTTTGTGCAGTAAGTAAAGCTGTCGTTTGTGATTGTGACTTCTTTATATTTAGGAAAATGACACCAGAAGGCATTGCTTTGAGTTGCTGAGTATCCACATATCATGCTTTTATCAGGCGAGGAAAGAAGTAGAAAAGCACCAAGCTAGATCATTTGTACTCAGTAATGCTGATTTTATGGATAAATAAAGACTAGCAATAGCAAAGAGCCTATTTCCAATCACAGCATTGTTGCAATGTTTCATCAGAAAGAAAAACATTGCAGCACTTCTTCAAATGGAACAGGCGCGTTGGCTGAGGATTTGATGGAAATAGGCTTGCTGACTGGTTGCATTGTGGCTTGGTTCGGCAACTTGAGCGCCCTGGAGAGGAAAAGACTACAAAAAATAGTAAGCACTGCCCAGTCCATCATCGGCTCTGACCTTCCTTCCATCGAGGGGATTTACCGCAGTCGCTGCCTCAAAAAGGCTGGCAGTATCATCAAAGACCCACACCATCCTGGCCACACACTCATCTCCCTGCTACCTTCAGGTAGAAGGTACAGGAGCCTGAAGACTGCAACAACCAGGTTCAGGAATAGTTACTTCCCCACAGCCATCAGGCTATTAAACCTGGCTCCGAAAAAACTCTGATAACTAATAACCCATTATCTGTATTTGCACTTTATTAGTTGATTTATTCATGTGTATATATATTTATATATGGTATATGGACACACTGATCTGTTCTGTAGTAAATGCCTCCTATGTTCTGTGTGCTGAAGCAAAGCAAGAATTTCATTGTCCTATCATGGACACATGACAATAAACTCACTTGAACTTGATTTGGTGCTCAATACTTTGTATAATAGCTGCAAACTTCTGCCTTTTTAACTTTATGACATTGTATGTTGGAGGAAAGAGGTGCTTTGTTATTGTGTCATATCAGGAGCACTGCTGCGGTTTGCCAACTGTAGGAAAAGTATAAAACATCCCCTGCTGATTTTGCGAGATTCAACTGTCAGTGAAAATCCTCCCCAACATTATGTGAGTATGTGGGCTTGGTGTTTTAGGATATAATTTATTGCACGAGTTTACTTTCTGGCTTGTTTCTATGACTAAGGCACTCTCATTCAGGCAGTAACCTCTTAATTTTACCATGACACCCACAAGCATCTGCCCAATGCAGATTACTGACAGATTAATCATCATTACATTCTCACTCATTTTTTTATTTCCTTGATCAAAGACATGCAAGTTTTAAAACAAAAATCAGCCCCCTCTTGGAAATGAGTGGGCTATTGTTGGAAAAACAAGCCTCTATCAGAGCTTCCATTCTCTGAATGAAATCATGCTTTTTCCATTATAAATCAGTTTGGATTTATGCAGGGCTGCAGTTGCCATAAATATAGTTAACATGAACTTGACCCATTTTTAGGTTTCACCTCAGTTCCCACTTGGGCAGATATCCATCTCAGGTGGACAAGAAAGAGTGGATGGATTCCAGGCGTCCTGCAAGTCATTTGGTTTCAGCTGATCCTCGAGTGAAAAGAGCACACGAGGTTAGTATTTGATGCCAGATAGACAACTGGTGAAGCAAGCCACTTTTTTTTTTGTATAGTTTGCTCAAATGTTTATTCTTGTCCTCAGCACGATGATGCATGCTGAAAGGAGCATTAAGTTGAAAGGTTTATTGGAAAGAAGGAAGCCAGCAGTAGAATGAACATAGTGGAGGCCAGGGGGCGCCTTGCTGATACCTACACTGATAAGCACATCATATAATTTTTGCCATATAATTAATACCCTATTTCAAATTGATTTGGATCACGTTACATAAATAATTAATAAATGTCAGATGATGCTTAACAAACATCCCAATTACATATGGCCTGCTGTAAATGGCAGTCCATGAGTAGATGACCAAGCAGTGCACCCAATTATTATATCCAAGAAGATGTCAACCAGACGTTGGTTCAGCTGGCTGCCAACAAGTGTGGACTTGCCTTCATAGATTGGAGAAAGATTAGCTCCAACAATCCTTGAATTGTTGCAAGTATCCTTGCAGCATTAAACAAGTGGAATCATTTTGGGAGTCTGGACCACACACGCAAGAAACCAAATTCAAATCTCACCATGGCAGCTTGAGATGAGAACTCAATTAAAATGTTTAGGGAAAGAAATATATAGAAAGCTGGAGTTGATAAGTGACCACATCAATGTTATGTTGTCGTAAAAGATCCACATGATCCATGGACGTTGTTTTGGGGAAGGAAACATGCCATGTTGGCTCACACACGGCTTCAATAAAACTAAGCGATGCTGGATGCTGAACAGAATTACCTGGCAAACACCGTGTTGTATCCAAATGCTTGGGCAATTTGGCATGGACAAGGAGCCTTATTTTGCCAACTCATCCACATCTTGTTTTTAAAATAACTCAATGCTCACTACCTCAGTCATTGAGTCACTCAGCGGGAACCACACGACTACTCGAGCTCAAAATAAATATATACAATAGAGATGAATTCACAGAAAACACCAAAAATGCTCAACAGGCTAGGCAGCATTTATCATGAGGTCATAAGGCCACATGACAGGAGCAGAATTAGGCCAGCCGGCCCATCAAGTCTACTCTGCCATTCAATCATGGCTGATCTATCTCTCCATCCTAACCTCATTCTCCTGCTTTCTCCCCATTACACCCGACACCAGTACTAATCAAGAATCTATCGATCTCTCCCTTAAACATATCCATTGACCTGGCCTCCACAGCTTTATGGTGAGAAAAATAGAATGTGTCATGTTGACGATTCTTCATCAAAACCAGCAGCATCTGATGAAGGGTCATGGAATTGGAACATTGATATTTTTTGTTTTATTTCAGTTATTGGTTTTTGGTTTTTGAGAATAATTACGGTTTTTTTACAAACCCATAATATAAAGGACTAAATATAGAAAATGCAATTCAAGGATATCATTCTCTTTTTGCTTGGGTGATCGCACAATGCAATGAGTCGGGATAATGACCAAAAACAACCATCCATATCACTTTAAACATTGACTTACTAACAATTACTATGAACGGTCATCTCGCTCCTTGAGTATTTCAAGCATTTCTGTTTTAAAATCACCAATTTCCTTTGAACTAACTTGAGGCTCCTCTGAATGAGCAGAAGGGAGTTACTCTCATTCACGAAATGCTCCTTTGAATTTCAACAGATGTACGGTAGAGAGCATATTGACGGTTTCCACCACAACCTGGTTCAGTAGCTTGAACGCCCAGGAACGAAGATTATATAAAGTGGTGAACATGCCCAGTCCATCACAGGTATTGACCTTCCCACCACTGAAGGGAAGTACAGGAGAAACAGTCTCAAAAAGGCAGCCAGCATCATCAAGGACCCATAGCCATGCTCCTATTTCATGTCTGCCATCGGGAAGAAGGTTCAGGAGTCTGAAAACTGCAACATCCAGGTTCAGTTACATGGGAGTTTTGGGGGATGTAATTTACAAGCTGTATGATGAATTGTGATGTTGGTGTCAATGTATACTTGCTACATGTGTGGAAATAGGGATGAACAGGAGCAGGAGATGGGGAGAGAACAAAGGAAACACTATAAATTGATGAATTGTTGGTGGGAAAATGGCATAACAACCATCTGGCCATTGAACACTACAAACTCCAACTAAACACCAAACTATGAGCTGCCTTGATTGCACTAGGGACTTTGGGCTCTTGTTTTTTTTTTTGCATAATATTATTTTTTTATCTATCGAATATTTTTTTGTGTTAGTCTGTTATATTATATATTGAGTACCGTGTTTACAAACCCGTGGTGCTGCTCTCTAATATATAGAGAGATACAAGCCAAATGCTCCAATTGGGACAAGCGTACTTGGGTACCAGATTGGACGAGTTGGGCCAAAGGGTCTTTATTCACGCGGTATGACTCTATGACAAGTGGTCCCTTCCCAAAGTCCTGCCTAATTCATAAACTAGGGAATGGGCCAGGGTTAGCAAGCTCAATCCTTGGCCTTTGCCAACTTTACCCACATATCTGTATGCAGTTGTCAATTTGTCATAAACATAATGAGCAAGATGTACCCATGACCATAGCACATGTATAGGTTTTAATTTAGAAATTGTGCCTCAGGGGAATTAAAGGGTGGGGTCTAAATCCAGGACTGTTCGAGCAGGCCCCACTCCCATCACATCTGCCAGAGGAGTGAATCAAGCAGTTGTGCTGCATGCTGGGCCACGTTCTGTTCTAATGTCTCCCAGTAAAAACATCCTGAATAACAAGGAAAAGTCTCCTTCACTATCTCAATTACAGATCCCTGCAGGACAGAATGAGGCCATTCCATGCATTGCATTTGTGTTAGCTCTTTGAAAGAGTCACTGATTAGCTCCACTCCCCTGCTGTTTCCCCAAAGCCATTCAACATTTTGCTTTTGCTTTTAAGTGCTGCTGACTTCGTTTCTGCCAACTTTTCAGGCAGCGGATTCCAGATCGTAACTGAATGTACAAATTAAGATTTTCTGATCTATCACAACTTTTTTCCCCAATTACTGAGGACGCAATAGTTGACACTCCTGCCTGGAGAAGCAGCCTTTCCTCATTTACTGTATCAAGACTGTTCTGGATTTTCAATATCCATTAAGTTTCTGCACGATCCCTTCAACATAAAGTACATCCCCAGCAACCTAGTTACTCCCAATAATTATATAGAATAAACATTTGCGGTGGAATGCTGAACGGTATGCTTCACAATATGGCTCAGCAATCAGTGTGCAGGCAGGCATGCGTGGAAGTCTGCAGAAGGATGGATCGTTTCTGCTGCCTGCATTACCCCATAGGATCACTGCAGCCTACACTTTGCTGCGTCAGAGGTGAAAGGCCTAGCTCTCTGGAGCACCAAACCCACACATCCAGTGGCGTGATCAGAGAGGTGACTGGACTGTGGGTGAGCAGGTGCAGGGATTCCCCCAGTGTAATCCAAAGCTAGAGGTGGGGCTTTGCGAAGCATCTTCAGAAAAATATAAAATAATAATTCAAAGAATTTAAAGTCAATTAAAAGCACTTGCAAAAGAAATAGTACACAGAGGCAATATAATTTTAAAAATGGTCACCTTCTGTTTGCTTTACAGGTCTAGAATCATGGTTTTGTGGACTCTAGGCCAAGTTTGACCTGGTATAGGATCAGAATGGCAATTTCCCTACATATTACTGCTGGTCTCAGATAATAAGCTGTCATTGACGAAGGCCTAAACTTGTGCACTTAAAAGCCACTTCAAGTGTAGTGCACTGACAGTTACTGAACTAAATTTTTGCCCCCGCAGAAACTGTCTGATCAGAGGGTTTCCAGCACAAGTTTTTATTAAAAAGCAAACATAGACACAAAATGCTGGTGTAACTCAGCGGGACAGACAGCATCCCTGGACAGAAGGAATGAGTGACGTTTCGGGTAGAGACCCTTCTTCAGACTGGTGTCAGGGGGGGGGGGAGATAGATAGATAAGGAAGTGAAGTGGTGTGAAAACAGGGCAAAGGGAATGGAGATCAGGGAAAATGTAGAATGGATCATTTTTAGCTGGGAGAAGGTAACAAGAAAGCAGAGATAATGTAGTCGGAGACAGTGAGACTGGTCGGAGAACTGGGAAGGGGGATGGATGGAGAGAGAGAGGGAAAGCAAGGGTTAATTGAAGTTAGATAAGTCAATGTTCATACAGCTGGGGTGTAAGTTGCCCAAGCGAAATATGAGTTGTGCTGGGCCTCACTCTGACAATGGAGGAGACCCAGGACAGAAAGGCCAGTGTGGGAATGGGAGTTGAAGTGTCCAGCAACCGGGAGATCAGATAGGTTCAGGTAGACTGAGCGGAGGTGTTCAACAAAACGATCGCCGAACCTGTGCTTGGTCTCACCAATTATTAAAAACCAATGTTGGTCAGAACAACCTTAGTAATGAGGCCTGTATAAACTCTTAAGTTTATCCTACTGCATAAAGTTTTTAGCCCACTCTGCATTAGTTTCATACCCTTTCCAATCTTCAATGCAGATTCACAATGAGATACAAATAAGAAAGTCAGACCAATATTTTTCCATTTGATTAACACAAACTATGAGCAGACATTTAGAAGCCTTTGAACTACTTCTGATTAGTACGGGTGTCAGGGTTATGGGGAAAAGGCAGGAGAATGTGGTTGAGAGGGAAAGATAGATCAGCCATGATTGAATGGCAGAATACACTTGATAGGCCAAATTCCCTAATTCTGCTCCTATAATTAATTAACTTATGAAAATTAAGATATAGCGGAACAGGTAAATTCAAGCAAATACCATAGATGCTGAATATGTTGGCCATAAAAATACTGGAAGTACATCGCAGAGAGAAACAGAGTTCATGTTTCAGATCGAAGATAGACACAAAAAGCTGGAGTAACTCAGCAGGACTGGCAGCATCTCTGGAGAGAAGGAACCTTCTTCAGACTGAAATCAATTCAATGCTGCTCATCAGACCTGGTGAACAGTCAGCAACCTTAAATATTAACTTTGTTCATTAACCCCACAAATGCTGTCAGAGCGGTTTTGCAGATGGAAATTACCATTTCCAGTAGAAATGGGATCTAGTTCCAGATCTGGAATGGGTGTGGATGGTTTGGAGAGGGTGCGGAAGAGGTTTACCACAATGCTGCTTATATTAGAGGGAGGTTGGACGAACTTGGGTTGTTTTCTTGGGAACATCAGAGGTTGAGGGAAGATCTGTTAGAAGTTTATAAAATTATGAGAGGCATAGATAGGATAGACCGTACAAACCTTTTTCCCCAGGGTAGAAATATCAAAGATTAGAGAGCATAGCTTTGTGGAAGGGGCAAAGTTTAAAGGAGATATGCATGGCAATTTTCTGTTTACACAGAGAGTGGTTGGTGCCAGGATCGCGCTGCCAAGGATGGTGGTGGGAGCAAATTCACAAATGATCCATATCTCTCAATTCTCTGCATATTCATATATAAACACATGAAATATGCAGAGAATTGAGAGATATGGATCATTTGTGAATAACTTGTGAATATAGGCTGCATGAATCTGAATCTTCATTTACTAGGCAAAAAAAGTGCTTTAAGAAAAGCATGCTTTTGAAGGAAATCAGGAAACAATTTTTCACACAAACTATAATGGAAAACTGGAAATCTTTTCCAAATATTTCAGCAGTGGATAATCTGTGATCATTAGAATTTTGTTTGTCTAAGGTATTAAGCGATATCCAACAAGGGTGAGCAAATTGATTGATGAAGCAGATCATGATCTGGTTAAATGAATGAGCAAACTGAAGGAGCTGAATGGCTTTCTGATTTAAATTGAGAAATGAATTAAGATTCCTTTCAATCAGTTTTGAGACCTTCTGCAGGGTTTGCATCCAGTGAGACTGGGTTGGGCTTCTAGTATTGCAGCTTTTAGTAGTTTGCCTTTGGTTACTGGGACAGCTGATGGGTTTTGTGGCACTGTACCCCAAGACTGGAGATCAAATTGGGAGCTATTGGGTGTAGAAGACAAGGGACCTTCTTAATTGAAAAGCCAAGAGAAATGAGATCAACTCGAGTTATCTAAGCTTGCAAATTAAACTATCCTTACAGCAAATAATTGAGAAGGAAATAATAGCTTGTGTTTCTGGTACTCCTTTCTGTTGCTCACACAACCTTCTGTTGCTTGATGAAAGAATCTGTTCTATTTGCACTAAGATCAAGAGTAAAGCCTCCTCTGCATAATAAGATCAATGCAAATTCTGCAATGTATAAAGAAAATATAAAGAAAAGAATGTAAAGAACAAATATACATTTCTATTGAGCTTTCACGCCCTCTTGCTACAGCTAGGCCAAACTTTCCATTGAAAGAGAGGTGAGCAACTGGAGGACAAAGAAAAAAAATACTTGGCAACATAACTAGAATTCACTTGTCTGAAATGGTGGTGGAAGCAGGGGTGGGAGATTGCAACCTTCACGGGGTCCACCCTGTTTCGACGAATGCAATCAACCTGGCGTGCACAAACAGAAGATCAAACAGAACAAGTTGTCTTACAACTTTAGGCTGTGCACGCCATACGCAAGAAGGAGGAGTGGTGGAAGCAGATTCAATAATAACTTACAGGCACACATCCAATTCCCTCATGAAAAGCAGCAGTTTGTCTAGTTATGGGCAGCATGGTTACAGTAGTTTAAATATTATTTAAGCAAATTAATAATTTGGAGATGTGTTCAAGTATAACTAGGGAATTTAAATTCAATTAACTGACCAAAACAGCAATAAAAAAACAGATTGTTGTAAAAAGAATGCTTCATTCTTTTGATGGAAGTAAAGAGGGAGAGGATTAAGTAGCAGGACTATAGATCCAGTGATGTGCTGGATACCTAACCTATTTTTTGAAATGACCAGTTCAACCACACAGCAATTGGGGATGGGCAATATATGTTGGGCTTATCAGTGATGTAGAGACTGTGAAGGAATTGGCCTGATCTTTCAAAGGACAGCACAATCTTGATGGGCCACATGACTTTCTCTATGCTGTATACTACTTTTGTACGATACCAGGTTCTTGAACCAACCTGCACAACCCTACTCCTATCTCGATATTGGAACACTGCAGTCCCCCAGATTTCACAGTGGAGCAGACAAAATCCATCAATTTGTGTCTATCTTCGGTGTAAACCAGCATCTGCAGTTCCTTCCTACCCATTTTGTCTGCTCCATTACGAAATCTCCTCAAAATATGCCTATTTTAAGTTCTCCTCCTCTCTCCGACAAAACGTTCTGCAACATCTTCTCTTGCTGCTCCCCTTCTCTCCAGCTCAACGACCAAGTTTAAACCCAGAGTTGCTGTCATTTTTGCATTCGATATCTCAAACTTCCCTCTCCCCAGACTCTGTCTGAAGAAGGGTCTCGACCTGAAATGTCATCCATTCCTTCTCTTAGAGATGCTGCCTGTCCTCCTAATAATAAACTTGACTTGACTCTTCAAAGGCTGGTTTGTGCTGGGATATATCCACATCCACCAATCGTTTCCAATATCATTGTTTGTAGTTTTATTAGGCTGTATATATTCCTGTGGGCTTAGTTTCCATTGAGGGTAGGAAACTAAAGTCATCAACAGGAATGGGCCTTCGTCTTTATTCCTCAATGGTCCAAATGAAATCTAGGCCTTTTGGGCATCCATAGGTTTTCCCTATTCCAACATTAATGGCCATATCATTAGCTGAAAAGGCCTTGAATTCAGTAATTCCTTCCTTAAACCTATAAGAGAGTTCAAAAGTTCAAGAGACACGATAGAATTTAACATGATATAACGCACTTTCCTTTTTTTTTTAAATGCTCCCCAAATCTCCCAAAGCTTTTGGTCACCTATTCAATTGGTATTAGATGGCGCCTGGAACATTGTGTTGTTCAAATTAATATTGAGGGAATGGTATCTAAATCGAGACTCCAAGGTGAGTGAAAACCATTTGAGTGGTTAATTTATTTTTTCTGTAAAAAATACTTAGTGACGCATGTTTAAAGATTTAAGGCAGGATGAATTCAAAAAGCAAAACTGCTCAGATCCTTTGGATGCAGCTTTGTGTAATGCTCCTTACAAATATGAATGACACCAGCCCCTTTCTTGAATTTATGCAATCTGGTTTCCTGATTCTAGGTCACATTCATACAAAATGTAGCACGTTCATGAATGTAATAAGTTGCTGTTCTGACTCTTTATGCCCTTGAGCTTCTGATAGCAAATGTCCATTGGGGATGTAGCATTTCAGAAATGGACGGAAAAAAAATCCTGACAGTGATTCCAGACCCTTTGAATTTGTTTTGCACTTAACATCTATACTAAAATGGTTGGGATGACTGGAGTTTCAAATTTCTTTTTTTTTTCTTGAACTCTCACTGATATAGTTGGTGGCATTGACATCATTGTTACAAGCTTTTATTTAGAAGCTGAATTTAATCTCCGGAGGCTTTTAGAATTGTTACAGTTTTCATTTGTATACCATATTTAATGTGAAAAGATATCTCAACGGAGGAATATTAACCAAATATAGTACCGATTCTTGGAAGAACGTAGAGTGCATTGTTCGCGGTATTGGTGTCAGTGCGCTGAGATGTAGCATCTGATTTACAGCTTTGGCCCAGAGTCTTACAAGATAAGAGGGTATTCAGTCCATCATGTCTGTCCCAAAACTTTAAAAGATCAATTTGCCCCACTCTTTGGCAGTGTATATGGTGAATCTGTGGATTGATTTGCCGCAGAAGGCTGTGGGGGCAAAGTCAGTGGATACATTTAAGGCAGAGTTTGATAGATTCGTGATTAGTACGGGTGTCAGAGGTGATGAGAAGAAGGCAGGAGAATGGGGTTATGAGGAAGAGATAGATCAGTCATGGTTGCATGGCAGAGTAAGCTTGATGGATCAAATGGCCTAATTCTACTCCTATTACATGATTTTATGATATCCAACACACTTTCGAATAAGTTTCCAAACAAATCTAACTACATTTTCCTTTCAGATAGGACTTTCCAGGTCACCATACCCATTGGAGCGAAGAAAGATGGTCCGCCAGCCACAGAAAATATACGTCTCTCAATTTGCTTCGTCAATACACTTCATAATTTTGAACAGCTTTTAAACTTTCTCTGAACCTTTTAATGACAACTATAGATTTGTTAAAATGTTTAAGAAGGAACTGCAGATGCTGGAAAATCGAAGGTAGACAAAATGCTGGAGAAACTCAGCGGGTGAGGCAACATCTATGGAGCAAAGGAAATAGGCAACATTTCGGGTCGAGACCCTTCTTCAGTCTACCATAGATTTGTTAATAGATCCTTAGTCTAGAGGGTTTGTAGCCATGTCAACAACCAGACTCCTGAAGGGAATGGGAGTTCGAGGACAGGCCTTCCGGCGAGCTGTCAGAGGCTGCCGAGCGAAGCAGCAACTGGCTGTGGCTGAAGAGGGAGGACTCCAACTGGGCTGCAAAATGACCAGCAAGAGAAGTAAAACGGAGGGGAGTGCTCCTGGGATGCCAGGTGTTGCTGTTGAGCCCTCTGGAGGTGTCGTGGGCCTATCAACGAAACTCCAAGGAAGGAGGGTGCCCACCTGATGACCCCAATAAAGTTTTTACCCCTACCCCCACTCAAGATAGTGAGAAGGTGCCAATTATAGTAGGGATAGTAATAGCAAGTCCTATAAGCTCAACTGAAGAAGGGTTTTGACCCGAAACGTTGCCTATTTCCTTCGCTCCGTAGATGCTGCCTCACCCGCTGAGTTTCTCCAGCATTTTTGTCTACCTATGTATCCTTAGTGTTTTGCCCAGATTTGGGCACTGTTCCAGCTAAAACCTAACTATTGATTGTTTTATATGATACCGATGAGCGGGCTGAGGGGCAACCTGCTGGAGTTACATAACATTATAGAGCATTCAATGTGTAAACAGCTAGTCTTTTTCGCCAGAATGCCCTCAAATGCTAGAGGGCATAGCTTAAAGGAGAGGAGGAGGGGGGGGGGGGGGGAAGTTCAAATAATATTTATGGCTAGTTTTCTTTTACACGGAAGTTGGTGGGTGCTGGACACCTTGCCAGAGGAAGTAACTAAACCAGATATAATAGCTAAGTTTAAGAAGCGTTTCGACAGACACATGGATCGGCAGCGAGTAGGCATACCTTGTGCAGAAAGATGGGATAGTTTAGATGGGCATCTTGGTTAGTGCGGACATGGTGGGCAGAAGGCCTTGTTCCTGTGTTGTATTGCTCTATGTTTCATGTCCAATATGCAGGTTCAGTTGAGACAGAAGAGTGTGAATTCTAATTTAATTTCAGAGACTTGATTGGTCTGATATTCCAGAACGACAGAAGGGTGGCACAGTGGCACAGCGGTAGAGTTGCTGCCTTACAGAGTCAGAGAACAGGGTTCGATCCTGACTGCAGGTGCTGTCATAGAAACATATAAAATAGGTGCAGGAGGCCGCCATTCGGCCCTTTGAGCCAGCACCACCATTCATTGTGATTCGTTGTGTCTGAATGGAGTTTGTACGTTCTCCCTGTGTGGGTTTTCTCCGGGATCTCTGGTTTCCTCCCACACTCCAAAGACGTGCAGGTTTGTAGATTAATTGACTTTGTTAAAACTGTAAATTGTCCCCAGTGCGTGCAGGACAGTGTGAATATGCGAGAAGGGCCTGTTTCCACACTTTATCACTAAACTAAACCTAATAGTGGTGGACATTCATTGAACCAAGGCAAACTAATGAGACGAAGGAATGTCATATCCCAAAACATTAGGATCCAAATTGTAGGATTCCGCATGGGTGGTTCTTGCATGGTTGCAGTGGTACTTTGCATCACCATGACCTCACCTCTGAAATTTAGTTCTGTGATTCCAAGGCTGAACTGAAGTCTGGAGCCAAGTGGTCATGGCAAAACCCAAACTGGGCATTGGTCAGCAAGTGCCACTTAAGAGCACTATTAACAACATCTACGTTCACTTTGCTGATGAGTGAGAGTAGGCTGGTTTGGTGATAAATAGTAAATTTGTCGATTGTGTGAACTAGACATGCCTGGGCAATTTCCCACATTATTGGGGAGATCTCAGTTTAATTTAGTAACTGTTTTGGAATAGCTAGGCTGGATTTGTAGTCTGCTCTAAGTAGTGCATCTCAAAGCCTTTTGTGTGTCCAGTGCTTCCAGTTTTTCCTTGATTTGATGTAGATGAATCAAATTGTCTGAAGACAATTTTCCAGTTGTAATAGCTGTAAAGCATCTTTGGATTAGCAAAGGGTACAATGTAAATGTGTAGGAAGGAACTGCAGATGCTGGTTTAAACAGAAGATAGACACAAAAAGCTGGAATAACACAGCGGGACAGGCAGCATCTCTGGAAAGAGGGGGCTGTTACGATTCGGGTCGAGACTGAAGTCTCGAGTCAGAAGGAGGGTTTCAACCCGAAAAACGTCTCCCATTCCTTCTCACCAGTTATGATGCCTGTCCTGCTGAGTTACTCCAGCTTTTTGTGTCCATCTTCGGTGCTATATAAAGAATTGCTTAGATGACAATACATAAAAAAGAGATGGTAAAAGTTCTAGATTTTTATTCTCAGTCTTTTAACATAAATAATATCTTCTTATATCTAATAAAAACACTTATGTTGGTTTAAGAAAAGTGCCAGTTGAAATACCAAAGGAGCTGCTTTTCCAGTTTGAGCGAATCATCCACGCCCTGGTGCTGTGATCCCAATGCTAACCATTGAAATACGTAATGAGACTTGGCATATAACGAACTGAGAAGCCACCAGCATATTTTAACCCTCCCACTTCCCCGTAGCCTGCACAATTTTCAGAGAACTCGTGAAAAGTTTGTTCAGTAACCAACCAAAAAAAAAAAAATTCACTCCCTTACATACTTCAATAATCTCACTATAAAAATAAGCACAAAGCAGGAATTTTTCTTTACACTGCCACATTAAATAAACTCTGCACTGGCTATGATCACCATTATCCTGCCCACTTTACTCCTTCTCACTATCTATCATGGCGACTGGCAACGTTCTGGTTCAATCAAATCTTCTCAGATGAATAACAATCTAATTTGGGTTCACAAGCCCAATTCAGGACCCTCAGATCAGTGTGCAAACTTAATGCAAGTTCCCCAATTTACAGTTTAATTCAGCTTTCACATCCTCCTTCCTTCTCTTCCCCACTCCCCCTGCCCCACCCCCACTTCAGAACATTTTAATTGCTCAGAACTCCATGTCCTGGGAGACAGGTTAAGGCAGATTTTTTGATCAATGTAAAAATAAAACTGCTTCTTTAAAGTTGGATTTGATCCAGTCATGGAGTAGCCACAGAAATACAGTGTACAAATGGTAGGGACTTGGACAACCAGATCTACACAGCCTCCAGTACCTTGTCTTATTGAGTCGATGGTGGGTTCTCCAAGACCAACTTTGATTTTGGAACGTACACCGATTACTTGCCTCTCATGTTACTGCTACCGGTAAATTCCTTAAGAGATAAGCATTTTGTGACAGATATCATTTATGTTGTGGAGTAAATTTCCTGTGGTAGAATTGGAGTATTACAGCCAAAATGATGTCAAATGTTACCAGACGATGTGCACCCAGATTGTTTGTAAACTTCAGCCGAATTCTACAAAAGATGGTCGTAAACAAAAGCAGAAATCAAAAGCCTGAGGAAAGTGTCGGTGATAGGTGAATGCAGCCGGGTGGGGGAGGTTGATAGGTAGATGGTTGGACAAAGACCCGATTTTTTTTGTAAAGTGCAAGCCAAAGGATTGTAGAGTTGCAAATCGTGAAGCCAGAGGAAGGAATGGCGGTGGAGGGGGAGTCGACTCTATGTGTGGTACAGGTCAGTGACGTGGGGTGAGGTCAATGGCTGGGGATGCACTGACCTCACCCCACCTTCTCCTCTCTCCGACGAGAGTTCTGCAACATCCTCTCTCACTGCTCTGAAGAAGAGTCTCAACCCGAAACATCACCCATTCCTTCTCTCCAGAGATGCTGCCTGTCCCGCTGAGTTACTCCAGCTTTTTGTGTCTATCTTCGGTTTAAACCAGCATCTGGAGTTCCTTCTTGCTCAGAACATATTTTAATGTGATCACTATGGTGATGTAGGAAATGTAGATAACCAATATTTGTATGCTCGTATATAGCAGTCTGATTAGTGACAGATAATATATTTTGTTAAGTAATTCAGGACATTGGGGTGATTTATTTGTTCTTGGCAGCACAGTGGTGCAACAGTGCAATCGATTATTATCTTCAATGTTGTCTTTGTGGAGTTTGCACCCTATCTCTGTGACTTCTTGGGGTTTTCTCCCGACATCCGGAAGACACGCTGGTTGCTTGGTTAAATGACAACTGTAAATTACTCCTGGAGCAGGTGCGTGATAGGAGATTCAGGGTGGAATTTCTGGACATGTTAAAGAAAATAGGTTGGAAGTAAATAAGTGGGAGAATGGGAATGATGGGACTATTCCGAGAATCGACATAGACTCAATAGGACAAAAGAACTCCTATGTTGCAAAATAATATATGAATAATGGTGCCATGTTATTTTTTACCTTCACCTTTTTCCATTTCAATGTCACAAATGATTGATATATAAAAAAGTTTTGAAATTAATTTAGAAATATCGTATGATCATAAATAGAAATTACATATGAAAGGTCTAGGGGCTGTAACAACACTCAAGTTTATGGAGTAATATTAAAGTAAATAACTTACTGAGAAGTTCACCCTTTGGCCTTAACTACACATCTGGGCTATCTGGAACTTTTGTTTCAACTATCACAGTGCAACCCCATACTGCCAACACTTCCACTAAAATAGGAACTAAATGGCAGAAAGATAATAATAATAGTATTAAAATTGAAGAAGATATCATTCATTTCAGTTAGGTCATCTAGCATATAGGAACGGGAGGCAGAGCCCATTCAGCCCCTAACTCCATCTTTTACTGAACGTATTTGCACAGCTACAATCTAGGTCTTCAGAGGGAATGCAAACTGCTCATGAGCATGCAACTTCCATAGTCATGGGCCGCTGAACTGGGGGGGAGGGGGGGGGGGGGGGAGGAGTTGCAAACCCCCCACTTTTTTGGCGAGACATGTTTAAATGTCTCTGGCTTTGGACGAGGCGCTGCTGTGCTCTGAGCAACCTGGTCGTGGGTGTTGGAGAGCCGGGTAAGAGGGAGGGGTGGAAGCAGAAGCAGCGGCCGGGGCATATGCGGACGGGGAGCCGGGGCTGGTGAGTGTTTGCCAGGCTGGCGAGTGTTTGCCGCAGCTCCGGCCATGGAGCAGCCTCAGTGAAAGAGTCCCGAGCGGTCAGAGGCGTCAGAAGCGTTGCGCCGCTGCCGTGAGATTCTCTACGCCGAATTTGCCCTGGTGACCGGCATGGACCAGGCTGCGGCTCGGTATATCCTGGAAGACAACCAGTGGCTGCTGGACGTAGGTACCAAGCACTGGGTAGAAGCGGTGGAAGATAGTGGCCTTCAAATGGGGGTGGCTGGAGAAAGCATCCTGCTTGCCTGCTAGATTTTCACTTACTGTAACTGCAGGAAAAATGTTTCCAATGTTGGGGGAGTCCAGAACTAGGGATCACAGTTTAAGAATAAGGGGTAGGCCATTTAGAACTGTGATGAGAACAAACTTTCTTCACCCAGTTGTGAATCTGTCGAATTCTCTGCCACAGAAGGTAGTGGAGGCCAATTTACTGGATGTTTTCAAGGGAGCTATGATGATATTGAATGGTAGTGCTGGCTCTAAGGGTCGAATGGCCTATTCCTGCACCTATTTTCTATGTTTCTATGCTTTAGTATATGGCATTAATACTTGACTACAATTTTGAATCATTCATGCATGGTGGAGGTATAATGTAGTAATAGAGTGATACTGTGTGAAAACAGGCCCTTTGGCCCAACTTGCCCACACCCGCCAACATGTCCCAGCTATACTACCTGCTTTTGGTCCATATCCTGCCAAACCTGTCCTATCCATGTATCAGTCTGTTTCTTAAATGTTGGGATAGTCCCTCACTCAACTACCTCCTATGGCAGCTTGTTCCATACATCCACCACCCTTTGTGTGGAAAACGTTATGAAATCTTTTCCCCTTCACCTTAAATCTGTCCTCTGGTCCCCGATTCACCTACTCTGGGCAAGAAACTCAGTGCATTGAAATGTATATTTCTAATGCATTTTAGATTTATCGAAAGTCTTACTTTAATAAAAGTAACGTTTCCACAAACATATACCCCCTTTATTAATGTCATGGTTTGATAATTCTAAATTCAAATCAAAATGAAATATACATAAAAAGGAGAACGCATACTTTGAAAATACTGATTTTTTTTCCCTGAGCAAAACATAATTTGTATGACTTTGCAAAATCAGTAAAAGTTGTGATTAATTCTTGTCCCTTTTTCCAAATACAAACAAAAAAAAACACTTGAAATGATAACACATTCAAACAGTTTTTTGTCAAATGTTCTGCACCATGGAAGGTACAGGCGTCGATCCGGGGGGGGGGGGGGGGGGGGGGGGGAGAATATATCCCCCACTTTCTGAGGTGGGGGATGGCCTGTATTATTATCCCCCAGTTTTTGGAGGTCAAGCAATAACAAAAATAATAATCACCTGCTCCTATCTCTCATGTAGGCCCTACATTATCTTAAAAATACTTCAAACAAAAAACATTAAAATCATTCTTCTACAATGCACTAAGACATGATTTGAATACATCAAATTTCAAAATGTCTCTGCCAAATTTCAAAAAGTCACAATGATCAGTGATTGCTCAGCCACCCCCCACTTTCAAAAACGGTCCACGGCCCCTGATAGTACCCTCCCCCCAACCTCCATTTTTCCCTGCTGCTCTTCCAAAGGTGATAACTTCAAGCACAGCTCAGTGTCTTAAGTCTCAATACGACAATATCTATGTATCTGATGCAGTTATAGTAACCACATGGTGTGCATCCAATCATCCTCACCTATTCAACAAAATAAGCATGTACACATTAGTGCGAGAAGCAAGAGTCATAAGGTGGGAATAAGGAGTGGGAACACTCTGATTCTCACTAGCTCCCCTTCCAGAACTTCCTTAAATCAGAATCATTGCGACCAAAAGCAATAATATAGAATGGTCACACAGGCCAAGATTGGCCAGCTTCATTGGGAGGGGATCTGACATTGTCTGCTCCAAATAACCAGAGGTTCAAGTTATGGTCAACAGGAAAGATGATTGATAACACAATATGCCTGCCTTTTTCTCTGTCTGCTAAAGATGCTTTTATTTGCAGATGACTGCCAGTACAATTTATGGCAACTTCATACAATGATTCATTAGCTCACTCCAGGTTTACATACATTTTTAATTGCTACAGGAAGGCTATCAAAATTCTCAAAGGGCTGCAGTTTCACTGAAGTTACATGCTGTGGTGACCATGTTTAATGAAAAGATTCCACTGTTGCCGATTTCAATAATAATCCTTTGGCAGTTTAAGGAAAATCAAAGCTTATACAGTGTTTTGCAAACAAATTTTCCTATGCCAATTAGAAATAGGTTATTTTATGTTTTGGTTCAGGAAAACAAAAGACACAGCACAATTCTATTTATCAAGAAATAAAGGCTTACATGTATGCAGCATCTTTGCAAGCACAGACCAAGTACGAGTTCCAGATAGGATACAAAGTACTGGAGTAACTCAGCGGGTGAGGCAGCATCTCTGGAAAGAAGGGTCTCGACCCGAAACGTCGCCCATTTCTTTTCTCCAGAGATGCTGCCTCACCTGCTGAGTTACTCCAGCATTTTGTGTCTACCTTCTTCAAACAGATGTCTGGTTTATTGTTGTCAATATTAGATATATTTGCTCACTACTACAATAGTTACATCCACCACCTTTAATGCAGCAAAACGTCTAAGAAATTTCACCAGAGCATAAACAGAGTACAAGGACAATAAATCGTAACAGAAGACACTGGGAGGGGCTAAATGAAAGAGAGAGGTTTTAAGCAATGTCCTCAAAGAGGGAAGGAAGGAGGATGGAGAGAGTTGGGGTCGTTGAATAGCAAGGCTTACACCATGTGGTACAGCAATCAGCACTGTTGCCTCGGGCTCCAGGATCTTAGTTCCCACCTGGACTGGCATCGGCATAGAGCATGCACACTCTGCATTTGGCCACGTAGAATTTTGCTGAGTGCTCTGGTTCCCTCCTACATCTCAAAGTTGTATTAGTGAGTTTATTGCCTACTGTAAATAGCTTCTTAATGTAAATAAGTGGCAAAAGAATCAAAAGGGAGTTGTTGGGCATCTGAGAGAGAATTTGCAGGGCTCCACGAAATAAAGAGGGGCAATAGGACTAGTGGGGTTGCTCCACTGAGAGATGGCATGGACTTAATGCCGTAAATGGCCTCTTCCTTGAGTTGAATTAAGTGTATTGTCATGTGTACTGAGGTACAGTGAAAAGCTTTTAAGTCTACATCGTAATCACAAACTGATTTGGAAACTGAATGTATGAGTGCCAAAAGTAGAGGTTAAGGAGGGTGGACATGCCAGAGGAGGGTCTGATTGCAGAGTTCTGTGGTAAGTTGTGAAGCTGAAGGTGGTCACAAAGATAGCAAGAAGTGGGTCCAAGGAGGGGTCTGAACAATAAGATAAGGATTTCAAATGTGAGGTTTAGATAGAGCGGGACCCAGTGAACCCATGGGCACTGGTGTGATTGATAAAAGTGACTTTGCAAAGACAGTGGAATTTGGGCTTGTCGGATACATGCTCTCACACACGTGCCAAATTTAAGATGCATTATTTCATGCAATGCCACGCGGGTATCACTTTGCATTATTATTCTGCATCTCTGTCATCTCATTCAAGTGAATCATTGATCCCATTCAAATAAAAGGGGAATTCCCAGCTGAATCTGATCTTGTCACATACAGGGATTTTATAATGTGCACTGGATATGATCTGGATCAAGAATTCTGACCGATCCATGATCACTGTAGACCACCTATCTGACTTTAATCAGCAAACCGCATTGTGAACTATTGTGACTTGGTCTCATGTTGTGGAATTTAAAAAGACAGACATTAAAATAAATAATTTCAATTTCTGTTTAATGAAAAAAAACAAAAACAGCCAGGTCCCTTCACCTGATTGTTATCTAGACTATTAAGTAGAGAGACATGGGCGAGTTTGGCTATGGTACAGGTAAACTGCGAACAGAAAGCATGCATTTTTGGGCGAGGTGCTGAAAGATTACTGTTACCATGGAGACCATACTCCAGGTGTGTAAGACCACAAGGTATGTTTGACCATGCTTGGGTTCGAGCCCAGAGTTTGCTAAATCAGTGGCTCATGGAGAAAAGATATTACAGAGAAAATAAAACTGACTCAGTGAATGACACCAGACCCTGAACACTGGGTGGGGTGCAGCAATCAAATATTTTAAAAGAGGGTTTGGCATCCGACACACCCTGACATTGGGCCATTTGGCACGGACTCTGCTACACCCCCGATTCAGCTACATCTTTACTAACAGGTATAAATCTCCTGTTACCATTTTCCAAATATATTTTACGTCAAAAATGCAAAGGAGTTTCTTCTTTTAACCTTCAAAGATTTCTTCATTTTTGTAAAATACTCAAATTCTCCAATTTCCCAACTGTGGAAATTCTTTAATTGAACTTGCCCCAAAGATAGACCTTGCATTAAACATCTCGGATACTGAAGGCCATTTGATTTTTTCTTAAATGAACCAAACCACCTTCATGAGAAAAAAAGGACACAAAGTGCTGGAGTACCTCAGGAGATCAGGCAGCATCTCTGGAGAACATGGATGATCTGGGTCCCGACCTGAAGTACCATCTATCCATGTACTCCAGAAATGCTGCCATTCTTGCCGTTACTCTAGCAGTGTGTCTATTTTCCTTAAATGCATTTTAAGTCATGGGGGGGTCCACTTTCATCCAACCATTTGGGGGAAGATGCCTTATGAAAGGACAGGGTGATTTGAGAAAGTGAAATAAATGTTTAAGAAAGGTACTGCATGTTAACTGCATGGTGTCTGGTATCCATGGGGAATACTGGGATGGTGCTAGTTGCACGGGAGGTGCTCCAAAAAATATTATACATCACACACAAATCTTCAACTAAAATTGTCAAACTATGTCTTCTCCTTATCCTTTTAAATGTTGTATGATTCTATGTTTTATCAATGTTAAATACAGCAAAAAAATCAAATAAATCAAAATCATTAAATGAAATGCCAAGTCTCCAAAGAGGATGTTGCTACCTAGATTTTCAACCTACAACTGCATTACCTAATATAACCCTCCCCATTTCCATTTAACATCCCCTCCCTCCTCATGCCCCACCTGGACTTACACCCAATTCTCCCCTCCCACCTACATCCCTTCCTTTAGCTTCGCAACTGTCAACTCTTCAATCCTGTTGTCTCACACCTTGTTTTTTCATCTCTGGTTTTTGTTCAACCATTTGCCTACCAAATAACTCTCCTCACCTATGTCAGCCTATTACCTGCCAGGATTTGTCCTGCCAGCATCCTTCCCCCCCCCCCCCCCCGCCCCTTCCGATCAGTCTGAAGAATGGTCCAAACATGAAACATTGCCTCTCCATGTTCTCCTGAAGATGCTGTGTGACCCGTTGAGCTGGTCCAGCACACTGTGTGTTCAGCTGCACTAACCCTTTTCATAAAACGGAATTAACGAAAAAAAAAAAATTTACACAACACTCAATATACAATTCAGAGTTGGAGCTTATTTCATAGCAATAAAACAATCTCGTGTAGGCTATGCATAGACTTTCACGCATAGCCCAACATGGGCTGTGCTGTTGAACACAAATCACTTAATTCTCAATGTGAAAAGGATGGTGCAATTTATCCATTATGTTCTGGATACTCTAGTGACATTTCATCAGGCTCAGCAGAACCTTTGATAGTCAAATTCAAAAGCTTAATATTCTTACAATTTTTTGATTGCATGAGAATTCCGGATGCAAATTTACTTTATCTTGATGCTGACATCCAAGAATGAAAGGGTGATTGCACAGAAAATCTCCGGTTCACAGCAACACAGAAGTTCAATCAGTGGCAAAGGAAGGAGAGAGGTCTGGGGAAGAGCTTGAGAGGAAGGGGAAGAGCGATGATATTAGTATAACAGAGGAACAGTTCTGCATACATTTTTTATGTTGCCAAACTGATGCGATTTATTGAACATTACATGCTTAGTTCACGCTGCCTTTGGGATCATCAGTTGGCTTACTCATTGAAATTACTAAAACTCAAGAAAATAGCAAGGGTAGGTCACCAGGCCTGTCAAACCTTGCCTTACAATATGATCATGGCTGATCTATGCTGACCATTGAAGCACATTTGGCGATAAAATTAGATTGGATGTAGTTAGTGTCCTCCATAATGTTTGGGACATTATGTAAAAATGTAACCAAAATGTATAAAAATTGCCTTTATTGAAATGTGACAATGTGCACTTTAACCACATATGATTTCTTCTATTACAAATCTCAAATTGTGGAGTAGAGAGGTATATAAATAAATGATGGGTCTTTGTCCCAAACAATATGGAGGGCACTGTATGTAAAAAGTCATACTTCTGCACTAGGGTACACATCTCTGTACAGGCAATCAATTATTCTATTATTTGCTTGATTGTAAAAAATATCCGAGATTTTCCTTGGCACATTCTGCATATTTAGAAACACAAGTTGCCATTTCAGTAGCTCATTCCTTCCCCCAAAATTAACTATACCCATGATAAAGAAACTATATTTTTTACAGTTGTCTTTCAATCCAGTTCATGAAATGCTCACACGTTTTGTCTAAATCTCCACCAAACCCATTTGTTAGAAATCCTTTACTGTCCATAAATCTGTCCCCAAACCGCACTAGCATCCCTGGCTGCACCTCTACAAGGTCCCCCTTCACCTCCAGTCTATCTACTCTTCGTACAACTCAAGCCCTCCAATACCTCCAACATCCTTGTGAATCTTGTGGGCTTTGGTATGTATCGTGGAGCAGAGGGACCACAATGTACAAGCACATACTTCCCTGAAAGTAGCGTCACAGGTAAACAGGGTGGTGAAGGTGTTGGCAGGCTGGTATTCATCAGTAGTAAAATCTAGTACAGGAGTTGAGACATTATGTTTCAGTTGTACGACATTGATGAGCCAGTACTCGGAAATACTTCATTAAACTGAAAAGAGTGCAAAGAAGATTTACAAAAGCACTGCCAGGACTCGAAGACATAGAAAATAGGTGCAGGAGTAGGCCATTCGGTCCTTCGAGCCAGCACCGCCATTCAATATGATCATGGTTGATCATCTAAAATCAGTACCATGTTCTTAAGAGCCATATAAGCTCTATCTGACTCTCTCTTGAAAACATCCAGTGAATTGACCTCCACTGCCTTCTGTGGCAGAGAATTCCACACTCACAACTCTGTGTGAAAAAGTTTTTCTTCATCTCCGTTCTAAATGGCCTACCCCTTATTCGTAAACTGTGACCCCTACTTCTGGACTCTCCCAACATCGGGAACTTGTCCCCTGCCTCTAGCGTATACAAACCCTTAATAATCTTATATGTTTCAATAAGATCCCATCTCATCCTAAATTCCAGAGTATACAAGCCCAGCCGCTCCATTCTATCAACATATGTCAGTCCCGCCATCCCGTGAATTAACCTTGTGAACCTATGCTGCACTCCCTCAATAGCAAGAATGTCCTTCCTCAAATTTGGAGACCAAAACTGCACACAATACTCCAGGTGTGGTCTCACTAGGGCCCTGTACAACTGCAGAAGGACCTCTTTGCTCCTATACTCAACTCCTCATGTTATGAAGGCCCACATGCCATTTGCTTTCTTCACTGCCTGCTGTACCTGCATGCTTACTTTCAGTGACTGATGTACAAGGACACCGAGGTCTCGTTCCACCTCCCCTTTTCCTAATCTGATACGAGTTATCAGCCTGGTTGGGCAGGTTAGGTGTTTATTCCTTGGAGACCAAGGGGTAACCTTATAGAGGTGTACAAAATCATGAGGGGCTGTACACTGTAAATGGCTCAATTGTAATCATGCTTTGTGTTTCTGCTGACTGGTTAGCACGCAACAAAAACTTTTCACTGTACCTCAGTACACGTGACAATAAACTAAACATAGATAATGCACAGTCTTTTTACCCCCAGGGAAGAGGTATCAAAAAGGAGAGCGCATAGATTTGAAGTGAGAGGGGAAAGATTTAAAAACGTCGTGAGGGGCACCTTCTTCAGAGAATGCTGTACATATGGAACAAGCAGCTAGAGAAAGTAATTTATGCAAATACAATAATAACACTAAAAGGCATTTAGACTGGTACAGAGATAGGAAAGGGTTAGAAGGAAATAGGCCTAGTGGGCAAATGGGACTAGCTTGGATGGGCATATTGGTCAGCATGGAAGAGTTGGGGCATTTTGTAACATTATGTCTCCAAGGGTGGGAAGTGTTTTCACTATGATGCAGAGAACCCCCCCCCCCCCGAACCATCCAACTGCAATACCCCCTAATTGCTTAATACCAAAAAAGAGTCAATATATGGACTTCAAGATGATTGAACAGAGATTTTTGCATTTTTTTTAAATCCTGATTTGGCAGTTTACATCTCCTGTCCCAATTTAATGGTTAATGAGAACTTATCAGTGGTGGTTTCGTTCCTAACTTTTAACTCGACCATGTGTCCCAAATGGCCACAAGTATCCTTTCACTTTGCAGCCCTGCACCTGTAATCTTTTACAGGATGTCCCCAGCTAACGACAGGGTCCCATTCCTGAGAACTCTTTGTTCCCAAGTCAGAAACTAGCATGCCGGGTTACAAGCAGTGGGAGGGGATCAGAGACATAGCTGTGATGGGAGAATGAGTGGGCGTGGGAAGATTAACTGCCAGCCTGCCTCACTGACTCATTGAGTGAAAGAGTCTGTTCAGTGCTGCTCAGCCTGACCCCCAGTCCCTGAATATGTGGCTCAGCTGTGGGATAGTGGTAAGCCAGCTAGTAAATCCATCCACATTCACCCCACTGGTCTCCCAAATGCTAGTTCTCATGTATGGGCTATATATTAGACAAACACTCAAAAATGGGGGAGGACCTGTAATGAACTAAAGCTTTTGACAAAAACACATTTTTTTTGCTTCTGATTTTGTTTCTGGCTCGCTTTCTGCAGTGTTCAAGAGATAAATCTTTAATTTCTCGACCTCTAGGGCTGGTGCAACTAATAATCATCCCTATCTTTCCACAGCACCATGGCAATGCCCTTTGACCAGAGTTGGGGAAACATTGCACAGCTTCCTGGTTTGACGTCACATTGGTTGAAATTCCTTTTGCTTATAGGACACAAACACCAGGCCAAAATGTTTCAAAAATAAAGAGAAAATGTCACCTGGAATTAAGCTATTATGTAAAAAATATTCTACAACAGTAGCAGAACAATATTTATACATAGCAAAATGCCCCATACAGGAGATGTTAGGGAAAATAACAAATAATCAAAGACACAACTTTTACATAAGGCCTTAAAAGTTGAAAAGCATTGGATTTGACCGTAGGAATCATATGGGGCCCAGAAACCCGAATCAGAATGATTAATGTTAGAACACCATAGAATAGGGATGCACAAGAGCCCTGAACTGTAGTAGTGCAGAGATCCAAACTTGGTGGGACAGGAAAGTCACAGTGATAGCAAGGGGGGAAAATAATGAGGCGATCGAAGAAGATCATTCTAAAATTATGACATTGGTGTTTAGATTCAGTCACTTATTCCACCAACAACCCTACTAAATGATCTTCTGCGACTTCTATCCGAACCTCTGAAAATTACCATTGAATCTGTTTCCATCATACTTCCCGATTGTATATTACAACCCATTACACACAAATACACAAAAATCATCCCTAGGAATGATTGAAAAGACTAGGCTTGTATACACTGGAATTTAGAAGGATGAGGGGGGATCTTATAGAAACATATAAAATTATAAAAGGACTGGACAAGCTAGACACAGGAAAAATGTTCCCAATGTTGGGCGAGTCCAGAACAAGGGGCCACAGTCATTTAAGACTGATGTGAGAAAAAACATTTTTACCCAGAGAGTTGTGAATTTATGGAATTCTCTGCCACAGAGGGCAGTGGAGGCCAAATCACTGGATGGATTTAAGAAAGAGTTGGATAGAGCTCTAGGGGCTAGTGGAGTCAAGGGATATGGGGAGAAGGCAGGCACCGGTTATTGATAGCGAACGATCAGCCATGATCACAATGAATGCTGGCTCGAAGGGCCTCCTCCTGCACCTATTTTCTATGTTTCTAAAAATCTGTTGATAAATATTTTGTCGTAGAGTCTTACAGCATGGAACCAGGCCCTTTGGCCCAACTTGCCCATAACGGCCCTTCTATACTAGTCCCACCTACGCGTATTTGGCCCATTTCCCTCTAAATCTGTCCATGTAACTGTCTAAATGTTTTGTAAATGTTTGATTTAATTGTGGTTGGCCTGTAACTGCAAAGCTATTGAATTAGAATATTTTGCCTCATTATTAGAGGTCACACCTGCAATATGGTTTTCAGTTTGTGGCATTTTAGCACAGTTTGCCCCTAGTTCTCTGACTAGTTTCATTGTCCTGATTAATTTTACTATTTGTATGCCTCGTTATCACCTTCCCCTCAACCAACAATGAATCATTCTATATTTCCTTGATCATCGTCTGCTTTGATCTATTGTTTTCACACTTTACATTCTCTTTGAAACACTTCCATATCTCTAGTTTCCCTCTCCCCTGACTCTGTCTGAAGGGTTTTGACCCAAAACGTCACCCATTCGTTCTCTCCAGAGATGCTGCCCGCTCCACTGAGTTTCTCCAGCATTTTGTGTCTAACTTGCCCAATTCTATGATACGAGCCCATTACCTCCCAATGATTATTTTAAATTGAGCCGCAGGAAATGAACAACAATTAAGAATTGAATTACAAATCTTCTTAACATGACGTTTGGAATGTTTTTACTATATTTTTAAAAAGAACACTTTTATCCTAATCATAGTAGTTCAGCTTAACCATTCATGAGTCAAGTTGTGTGGTTCACTGAAATGTAGTGCCTCCTCCCCCCACCAATCGGTTTGTTAGGAAAACAAGATGCACTCCAGACTCACAACAGGTTTGTAAACCTGTTGTGCTGCTGCAAGTAAGAATTGTATTGTTCCGTTTCGTTACATATGACAATAAAACATCCTTGACTCAAATGGTTCTATCTATGACAAAGAGTAAACAAACACCAGCCTTGAATGCTGCAGCAAAAGAATACCATTAACATTAATGTTCGGACCAATCCCATTTTATGAGACGTGCTACATTGAAAACAACCAAGACAAACCTGGCGGCAAGTGTAAGAAATAAAGCAAGATTTATATTTATATAACGCTTTTCATGATTTACAGATAATTCAGCATCTACCCATGAAATAATAAAGTATTTGAAGGGTCTGAAAAAGGGTCTGAAGAAGGGTCTCGACCCGAAACGTCGGAGTCTGAAGAAGGGTCTCGACCCGAAACGTCGCCTATCTCCTTCGCTCCTTAGATGCTGCTGCACCCGCTGAGTTTCTCCAGCTTTTTGTGTAACCCCCAAATAATAAAGTATAGTCACTTTTGTAATGTGGGAAATTCTGCACTCATTTGTGCGAAATAAACTCGCACTATCATACATAATACCATAATCTATTTTAATATTGCAGGTGGAGGGGTTCATATTATCTAGGATATTGGGGAGAATTATCCTGTTCATAATAATGGTGCAATGTAATCTTTTGTCTACCTCAGAAGCAGCCCAAACCTTGGACCAACATCTCATCCACGGTGTAAGTCAGAATTATGCAATCTCTCAGGTGAAACACAAACCTGCAGACTTCTGAATCATGGGGCAGGTGATGAAGCACTTTTCATTAGATCCCTGATAAAATCTTACTGCACTTGGTTAATATAGCAGATGCAAGTCTACAATTGCCCTCCTATGAAAGTATTTTCTCAATTTATGTCAGGAATGCATCCAGGAAAATATTTTGCCAAGCCAAATTTCATGACTCAAAAAGGCTGGGTGTATGGCATTGGAGGTATTTTTCTTCATTGTACATTGTCCTAATCACAGAGAGTGGCGCACTGCTAGTAAAACTGAACCAGATGCCTACCCGGAGTCAATGGTGTTACAAATTGATAAATCAAATCTTCATAATTTGAAGAATTACTGTACACAGAGGCACTCATTCCATTGGCGAATGCATTGGCTGGAACGCACCAGGTAACAGCACAGATTTCAAAGAAATGTGAAGACTTTTGAAGACAATCTTGAACACAGGTAAATGTATGAATGTGCAGTTATTAACAGTGTGCATTGAATCTTTACTGTCTCTATATTTTGAAGACGGCAAAATGCTTGGAGTTTAGAATAATAGGCAAAGTATCTGTTTTTTTTCAGAAAGATTTTTGTCAAACTATGTATGGTACATATTGATTAATAATAAAGATGCCTGGACATAATCCAGAGAACAGGAGGATGGTTTGAATATTGAATTTTGCTATTTGAATTTGGTTTAAAATGCCTAGAGGCAGAAAGCTTGTTTAACATGTCAGATTGCTGTTAAAGAAAATTCCGCGTGGTTCATTCTTAATAGACGTCCTTATTCAGCCTGGCGCATATTGGACTTCATCTTCACATTAGCATGGGAGCTCCCTTAACTGGGCAGCAATGTGGCACAACTAGAAGAGTTCTTGCCTAGATATCCAGTTCAATCTTGAGCTCAGGTGCTCTCTGTGTGGAGTTTGCACATTCACCCCGTGACTGTGTCCGTTTCCTCCAAGTGTTCCCACATCCTATAGATTATTGGCCACTACAAATCGCCCATAGTACAAGGGTGAATGGTAGAATATGTGGTGAGTAAATGACAATGAGCGGAGAATTAAACATGGGAAGGGATTGATGTAGGAGCTGATGTGCTACAATGCTGAGAACTATATTCTGCACTCTCTCTTTGCCCTACCTATTGTACTGGAGTTTGACTTGCCAGCATTTATGTATAGTATTACTTGTTATGATTGGACAGCATGCAAAACAAAGCTTTTCCCTGTACCTTGGTTTAGTTTAGTTTAGAGATACAGCATGGAAACAGGCCCTTTGGCCCACCATCCATGCCCACCATCAATCCCCCATTCACAGTAGTTCCACTTTTTCATCCACTCCCTACAAACTATTTACATGAGGGTAATTTACAGAGGCCAATTAACCTACAAACCACACGTCTTTGAGATGGGGGGGGGGGGGGGGGGGGGAGAGAAACCAGATCACCCGGAAGAAACCCATGCAGTTACAGGCAGAGCGTGCAAACTCCACACAGTCAGCACAGAGATCAGGATTGAACCTGTGTCTCTGGTGGCAACGCAGCAGCTCCTACAGCTGACAATACTAAAACTATATGGGACAATAGTAAACCTGAACCTAATGCAAGTGCATGGTTGATAGTCGGCAGGGACTCTGTGGACTGAAGAGTCTCTTTCTGCTGAATGTCTCCATGATTCTATGGCCAGTCACGTGGCCCTAATAAGCCACAGGTTCTCCAAACCAACTCTTATTGTTCCCAACAATTATGTGATCCAAGACTGAGGCCCACTACTACCTTCCCGAAGACAACTAAGAATGTGTAATATAGCCTTACCCATGTCCTAGCAATTTCATTAACTTAGTGGGCGAAGATCAGATGTACATGTAGTTAATTGACAGGTCAAGCATTAAGCGGGAGGGGATTGCCAGAACTCCAGCAAGCGAGTGGGCGGTGGGGGATGGGAGAGAATTCACAGAATCAAATGAGAACGCACCCAATGCTGTAAAAAGCAAATGAAGCCAAGCTGAAAAACAAATAGGTTCATAAAACTGAAGTAAATCAGTCTGAGCATAGTCATTTAAATGCTGATATTTATGGTTGCTATGGAAACAGGCCACCAATACGCTGTGGCAAAAAATCTAGAATGGCACATCAAGTAGCTCAAGGTAACACAATTCTGAAAGCACATTGCAAGTTATATCAGGTGGTTGTCTCCCATTCTTGCCCTCCTCAGTTGCACACAATAATTGCCCCCACTTCTTCAGGACAGAATGACATTTATGGACAGTTAAACTTGTCACACCTTAATCACAATATAGAAGAATTTAAGATACTGAGATATTGATGGCCCAGAAGTATACTGGATGAGTACAGAATTGATTTGGCCCACATTGTAATAGAATATTAAACAGAATGTTTTCTTCCCCAATTCAAAATAAGAGAAGCTCACTGCACCAAAATAGACAAACAACATTAAAAAACGTCAACTGAAATTCAGTGCCTCTCGTCTCTCCAGGTTTCAAAAGTAGTTGAGTCCAATCACCTGAGACTTCAGTACATAATTGAGGCTGACATTTTCAGTGCAATACTAAGGGAGTGCCACGTTGCCTTTCACATATGATAACTTGGAAAGGCAAGTGTGCTCTCTCCAGTGGAAGTAAAAGATGCGCAGGTGCATTTCAGATGAGTAGTACACGATTTGAGCAGGGGAATTTTTTTTTTTAACATTCCGATATTTACTTCACACCCAACAATTAATTGGCATTTGTGAAATTTTGCAGCGTGCAAATTAACCAGAAGGGTAACAACATCGTGGCAACTGTTCGTCACACAGTTCCAATTGATGGTGAAATGTTTGGTGACATCTACAAAGTAAATTTTGTCAAGATTGTAAATATGATTGATTTACCATCTTTAAAAGTAGCTACAGTTTTTTTTTTTTTTAAACAGACCAAAATGGAGAGATGATCATTAGCATCTGGCAGACTTACTGTAGAAAACAATAATTGCCATGCATTGCAAGTCTGAATGCTCAAAGCAAAGCACACAGAGGTCAGACTTACTTTACAAGCCATACTTTTAGGAATATATCAAGGGATAAAGTACACTGTGTTTATAAGGAGTTGATAACACAAAAGAATGCAAATGCACCAGTGTTGCAATATGCCATAATTCAGCATTGCGTGTCAATGGTATCACCCCTTAGTATCTGTAACCCCACCCTATCAGCCACATTGCTTTTAATCCATACATTTATTCACTGCCTTCTCTATATTTAACTTGTCATTTCTACTTGGGTCTTTTGCATTAAGTGGCAGTTGCTGTACTGTTTCTGTAAAGGGGTGTGTTTCAGGTTTTTTTGGCAGATGAAGTTCCTGGTTTAACTGCCTGGTGTAGTCAAATTATCCGTGTGGGGGTGGGGGAAGAAGGAGGTGAAAGAAAAGTTTGGAGCCTGTACTGCAGTTAACATGGTTGCTCAACAGTACTCTGAAGTAACAGCAATAACTTTAAACCATTTTCACTGGAGCAACCCACGCTCTACGACCAATATGAGTATTGTCCATCCTTTAGCAGACTTGCTGTGGGGGAGATATTAGAAAGATTCCTTCACCCAAATCAACAGTCAGAGTCAGTAAATGAACATCAAGAGAGGGGATCCTAGCGATTCCTCTTCTTCAACCGCGTGGTTTTGGCTTAGTTCCACACCAATTATTCACTGGATCTCTTTGCAGTTTAATGACAATTTAATTAAAAGCTCAGGAAAAAATACACCAGCACCAAACATGCTCACCAAAACCACTGTCACACTGCCAGTAAGGTCACTGTGCCCTGTTCTGTGTAGAAACAGGATTAATGCGTTTGTAAGACATCTTTTGCTGTTAAAAACGAGTTCCATGTGAAAAAAAGCCAACCATACAAGGACAATAATCAACACATCAAGAAGATTACTCTAAACTGATGGCAAGTTCAACATTATGTTTATCATATTAGGATGCTGAAAGAAAAATCTTTTCAGTCCAGTGTATGCATAATCCAAACAAAAAATATCCACCTGCTATATAAACATGCACATTTATAGCTTCATGACAAAAGCTAGTTAACAGCGGCCCAAAGTTTTTGAAATGTTCAAGTGTACAAAAATATTACTACACAATAGTAGAAAATGGGCTGGACTGAGGCAACAATGCGAGGGAATGGCTCATCATGATCAGTGGAAAGGATCATGAACAGGAAACTCTCATCGGGGTTCTCCTTCTAACAGAGTGGGCTGAGAGGGACTGAACAGAAATGCAAAGTCAAAACACGAATTGCAGACCTATTCTCGGTTGATTCGAGAGCAACACTGAGAAACTGTCTAGAATTGGTCACCTGACGTGATTGGAGTAGGAAGTTACATTCGAGAGCAAAGAAATGTAAAAACAGAACTACTCACATTTTACGACTGACATTTCGTTTTCCCTGCTGGCTTTTGCAGTTGTACTTTTTGTAATATTTCTGTTTCAACAACATGGACGAAGACATCATCGTGAACCAGCCAGAGGAGTTTAATTTTACCTGGCAGTGCAAGGAAGCTAAATTAACAGACACAAATTGACGTTAACCAAAAACATCACAAAACTTCTCAGGCATCCAAGAGGAAAAAGGACGACCTTTTTTTCTGGTGCCAGTTCAGGTTCCTTGCACTACAAGGTTCAGTAACTCCTCCCAGCCAGCACCTTGCGTGTTAATGATTGTATCTCCACTGGGGTTAATTTAGGATTATTTTACTGACGAAGCACAGTGACTCCTCCCAGTCAAGCACACAGAAACACCCTTCAGCACAAGGAAGCCTTCCTTCTCTTTCAAAAATAAAACTATAAACTACTACAATCCCATGCTGAAGTCCAAAACATTTTTTTTTAAACATAGATTGCCCCATTCTGTCTCTACTGGAAGTTTTTTAATTTTTTTTTTTTTTTTTTAAAGGTGTGTATAATCTTGTGAGTAGTTATGGGAAGGCAGACAGTTTACTCAAAAATTGCACCGTGGGTTAAAGTGGCAAGCACTAGCTTGCTGCTGTCTGCCAAGGCTGTTATTGATCGGTGGGCTTGTCCAAAATCATCCAGAAACATTGCTATAGTTACAACATGACCTGAAGCACAAAGATGATCAACTGTATGACCAGATTTGTCCGAGTAGAAACACTGGCGCCGAATAATGACGATGCTCAGGATTTAAAAATATATATTTCCTCAGCAACAAGTAGGGTGGGCTCATGCCCAAAAATAAACCAGAATATATAAGCAATTGGTACTACTTAACTTAGCCCCTCCTTGCAATTCCCTCACCGCTGTGGTTAAAGTGTGAGAAAGCTCAACTGTCTTTTTCCGACCGCCCCCATCTTTTAAAGGAGAAGTGTCACCGCAATGAGGACTTTTCTGGCAAGCTCAGTTCTTGGATCCACCTGCTTTGAGAACTACGGCACCATATTGCCGGTCGTATGCAGCAGGCAGTTGGTCCTACAGTTCCTTCTTTACCATAGCCATCTCTATATTCCGTAAATTGTGAAGAGAAAAATCATAGTTTCCTGCATATACATTGCACCTAAAAGTGCTTTAAACATTTGGAGACTTTGGAATGGGATTGGGGGAATATCGTCTTCCTTTCTGATCCAACACAGCTCCTTTTTCCTCTCCACCTCTACCCGCTTTCAGTGTTATCCAAACAGATACAACACATTGTCAGGAGGATGTTCATGTCATAAATTACCAGCCTGTAATTTTGTTGCACGGCTGCCATAAATTTCACACCTGACATTCTAATCCAGGACACATCACAAAATAACAAAACTAAAATTGCAGGGATAATAGTGTTAGATCACTGACCAGATTGCATAATCTAAACAGACTCTTTAATTAAATTCTGAGGGAGTTCTAAACCATTGAAAACTGGTGTTTCATGAGCTATTAAACTAAGGGCATGTCTGCTATGTCAATGGTGCACTTTCACAAAGGAGCAGAATTCTCCAAATTATTGTTGAATCATTAAAACTGATTAGCTGGTATTATTAATACATTGATGTTTGTGTACAAAGCAACTGGCATATTTGTTACATTACAGCTACTTTAAAAGTATCTCATAGTCTGTAAAGGTGAAAAAAATCCAGAGATTGTAAACGGCTTTATATGAATAGAAGTCATAGAGTGTACAGTGTGGAAACAGGCCTTTCGGCACAACTTGCCCACACCGGCTAACACATCCCAGCTATACTTGTCCCACCTGCCTGTGTTTGGTCCATATTTTGGCCCAGCTATACTTGGCCCACCTGCCTGTGTGTTGGTCCATATTTTGGCCCAGCTATACTTGGCCCACCTGCATGTGTGTTGGTCCATATTTTGGCCCAGCTATACTTGGCCCACCTGCCTGTGTTTGGATTTGAGTATAGGAGCAGGGAGGTTCTACTTCAGTTGTACAGGGTCTTGGTGAGACCACACCTGGAGTATTGCGTATAGTTTTGGTCTCCAAATCTGAGGAAGGACATTATTGCCATAGAGGGAGTGCAGAGGTTCACCAGACTGATTCCTGGGATGTCAGGACTGTCTTATGAAGAAAGACTGGAATTTAGGAGATTGAGAGGGGATCTTATAGAAACTTACAAAATTCTTAAGGGGCTGGACAGGCTAGATGCAGGAAGAATGTACCCGATTTGGAGGAAGTCCAGGACAAGGGGTCACAGCTTAAGGATAAGGGGGAAATCCTTTAAGACTGAGATGAGAAAGACTTTTTTCACACAGAGAGTGGTGAGTCTCTGCAAATCTCTGCCACAGAGGGTAGTTGAGGCCAGTTGATTGGCTATATTTAAGAGGGAGTTAGATGTGGCCCTTGTGGCTAAGGGGATCAGAGGGTATGGAGAGAAGGCAGGTACGGGATACTGAGTTGGATGATCAGCCATGATCATATTGAATGGTGGTGCAGGCTCGAAGGGCCGAATGGCCTACTCCTGCACCTAATTTCTATATCCTTCCAAACCTGTTCTATCCATGTATCCGTCTAACTGTTTCTTAAGCATTGGGATAATCCCAGCCTCAACTCCTCTGGCAGCTTGTTCCATACACCCACCACCCTTTGTGTTAAAAAGTTACCCCTCAGATTCCTATTCAATCTTTTCCCCTTCACCTTGTACCAATGTTCACTGGTCCTCGATTACCTTACTCTGGGCAAGAGATTCTGTCCATCTACCCGACCTATTCCTCTCATAATTTTATACACCTCTATAAGATCACCCCTCATCTTCCTGTGCTCCAAGAAATAGAGACCCTGCCTACTTAATCTCTCCCTATAGCTCAAATCGTCTCTGACCCCTTTCAAGCTTGGCAATATCTTTCCTATAACATGGTGCCGAGAACTGAACACAATACACTAAATGCGGTCTTACCAACGTCTTATAAACCGCAACATGGCCTCCCAACTGATACTCAATGCTCTGACTGATGAATGCCAAAAGCCTTTTTGACCACCATATCTACATGCAACTCGACCTTCAAGGAACCATGCACCTGCACTCCTGGATCTATCTGCTCTACAACACTCCCCAGATGCCTACTATTCACTGTGTAGGTTCTTCCCTTGTTAGATGTCCCAAAATGCAACAGCTCACATTTCTCTATTTTAAATTCCATTAATCATTCCTCAGCCCACCTGGCCAATCGATCGAGATCCTGCTGCAATCTTTCACAACCATCTTCACTATCTGCAAAACCACCCACTTTTGTATTATCAGCAAACTTGCTAATCTTGTCCTGTATGTTCTCATCCAAATCATTGATGCAGATGACAAATAGTAACGGGCCCAGCACCGAACCCTGAGGCACACCACTAGTTACAGGCCGAGAAGCAACCTTCCACCATCATTCTCTGCTTCATTCCATGAAGCCAATTTGCTATCCATTCAGCTCTCTCTCCCCTTGGATCCCAAGCGATCTAACCATCCAGAGCAGCCTATCATGTGAAACCTTGTAGACTGAAATCCATGCATACAACATCTACAGCTCTGCCCTCATCGAACTTTTTGGTCACGTCTTCAAAAAACTCAGATTTGTGAGACACTACCTCCCATGTACAAAACCATGCTGACTATCCCAAACCAGCCCTTGCCCATCCAAATGCCTGTAATACCTATCCCTTAGAATACTCTCTAGTAGCTTTCCAACTACAGATGTTAAGCCTATAGTTCCCAGCATTTTCCCTGCAGTCCTTTTTGAATAGAGGCAAAAACATTTGCCACCCTCCAGTCTTTCGGCATCTCTCCCGTATTTAAGGACGACTTGTAAATTTCCTCTCTAGTTTCCTACAATGTCCTTGGATATGTCTGATCAGGGCCTGGCGATTTGTCTACCTTCACACATGATAGTACCTTCAGTACTTTTTCGAAGGTAACACTGACGTCTTTTAAGTTAAGTCTTCTAACTTTTCAAAATCATTGTTCAAACCTAATAAAATAAAAATAACATTCACCAAAGCATTTATGGTACTTTTTTCTCCATTAAACAGGAATTCTTAAACATTGTAAATAAGTTGCAACTGAAGGAACAAATTAGTTATTTGCATTATATTCACATTGCATTAAACACAGTGGGTGTGAAATTTGTCGATCAGTAACATAAAATTGACAAATTAATTGGTGGACTGTTTTACACCCTGTTGAAGTCAGCCTACTTCTAATTCTCTTTGAGAATTAGAAGGATCTTTGACCGTTCTGTGCAAACACTGAATACCAGTTTCATCAAACATTTTTGGATTTGAGAGTGAAGTGGTGAAGCAGGGATATCAGTTACATTTTCTCCTCATTCTCTTCACGATTGAAATAGTCAAAGATAAAGCTGAAACTCATTTTGTGCAACAGCTATAGTACTGAATGTTATAAAGGACAAGTCATAAAGTACAAGTTAGAGGAACTTGTGATCAAACAATATTATGTTTGGTTAAATTAACATTTGATTCCATTTCCAGTTCTTATGCAAGTCATATGGGAGATACAAAAACCCCCAAAGGCAAGGCAGCACCACAACTCAAACACAGCCGTAAGAAGAAACACAAGAGAAACATATGTTCTTTGGCCTTCATCAGAGACGGCAATTCCCAGGAAATATATAGACAAACAATGTACTTTTGAAAAGCAAACTTAATTTATTAAAATCTGTTCTAAATGGAGAGGGACATAAATATAACTATCAAAGGTTTCTCGGTTTACGGTTGGATAAGGGGAACATCTTGAGGCATTAAAAATATTTGGCATTTAGAAAATAACCAGTGAAAACAAATCAAAGCTGGAAAAGACTTGTGATGAGCAAATTGTTCGAGAGATTCACTTGTTCTCAAAGAGGAACTTTAAAAATGGTTTAAAAAAAAATCTCATTGGTAAATGGCTTGTCCTAGAAAAAAAATCACCAATTGAATTTTGTTATATCAGAGTTCCAGCACTTAATGTGCCTGCAATTCAAATATATCACCACTGATGATGATATTGCAGCGTTGGGTCCTGCTGCACCACTTGTCCTTCGTGAAAGAATTCCTGCAGAAAACAACCAAGCAGTAATGGGAAGAAGGGTCTCGACCCGAAACGTCGCCTATCTCCTTTGCTCCTTAGATGCTGCTGCACCCGCTGAGTTTCTCCAGCCTTTTGTGTACCCTCGATTCTCCAGCATCTGCAGTTCCTTCTTTAACAGTAATTGGCATGATGCGTTCTTGAGGCCCTGTGGCAAAGGCGATGGTGGATCCTGTGGGATGATTCTCAGAGCAGACTGTCAAAGCCATTTGACAGAATGCTTCATCACCAGACCTCAGTGTCAAAAAAGTAATTAAGTACTTGCTTGGCTGGCAGTGAGATGGTCAGATCCACCATGCACATTTGAGGCCTCAATCCTGTCTAATGCTGCCCTTGAGGAGGCTGTGGTACAGATGGGACAATTAACCATCACCTTGCAGATGGTGGCTTTGCCAAGGTCCAGAGGGAGAAACAGTGGTCCTTATAGTTCTCCTCAAGCAACTGTACAACACAGGGTTGTGTGCTCCATGAGCAGTTCCTAGGCATGCATCTCATCACACAGAATAGCCTCCCCCTCATTGATTCCATCTACACTTTACACTATCTTGGGGAAGCAGCCAACATAATCAAAGGCCATTTTCACCTTGGTCATTCCCTCTTCTCTTCTGTCGGGCAGCAAATACAAAAGCTTGAATCCACGGACCACCAGATTCAGAAAAAGATTATTCTCCACTGTTACCAGACCACTGAATGGCCCTCCCATAAGCTAGGGTGTAGTCTCGATCTTCCAACCTAGCTCATTGCAGATATTGCACTTTTTCTCTGTAACTGCAATGTTATAATGCCATAACACTATATCTCACACACTGGTATTTTTCTCTTTACATTTCCTGCTGTAGTGTGTGGCTTGATTATATTCTTGTATAGGATGAATTGACTGGACAGCCACGTATCTCGATCTGCGTGACAATAACAAACCAATACCAACACCAATAACAAGACTAAAGCGGGTTGAGAATGCCTTCAATTACTCTTACTAACTTCTACTGATGGACCACAGAAAGCATCCTTTCAGAGTGCATCCGAGCTTGGTTTGGCAACAGCACTATCTGCAGGAAATTACAGAGAATTGTGCATGTAGCCCAGTCCATCACACAAACCACACCCGTACCCTATAGCTAGCTGCGCACGGCAGCAACCTTCCTGCTGGAATGTAGCAAATCGGAAGCTGATCATTCCAAGTGAGGAGCTCACAATGTGCGATGAGCCTGGATGTCAGCTTCCACCGCCACATGGTGTAGTGGTAGAGAGTGAAAGACATGGAATATACATACAATAAAGAATCATTCAGTGTTCCATAAGCTTCTTTCAGAAGATAACATTGTGTTAAATATTTCCTAAAATGAATGGGTACGTGGGTTGAAATCTCTGTATTTTATTTGACTTTCACTGTTTAATAAAGCACTTCAATTTAACCATGAAATCAGAAGTGATACAAGGGGATTGTTCAGACAATTGAATGGCCGTGCAAAGAGAGGGACGGCGTGATGGAGGCGATAGCTGCAACGTGTCTTTATGGCCAGCTGCAGCAGGAACTGTAAAATGGCGCCAAAATGGATCTTGCATCTATACTCAGTGGGCAGTTCTATGCATACTGTACTGACTGGGGTGAATGTGCTTATGTACGGGGATAGTCTAGCTGAGCTGAATGCAAAAATGCACTGTACCTGGTACACATGACAATAGAGAAACCATTGAACCATTGGTCATGCGCAACAGAAATGCACCAAACAGTAGTTCATCATTGTAATGCAAAGGAGTAGATTCAATCCTGTCAATGTCGAGAGACATCCTAATTCTTTGAGGCAAAATTTCCAAAAGGTACACGAACTGTAAAGTAATTAATTTTGGGAGAAAGAATGATGCAAGACTAAACAATAAAATTTGAAAAAGGATTCAGTTCAAGGGATATGCTTACAGAACATCTTCTGTAAGTGACTGAATGTCCAGAAAGCTGCGAAAAAGGCTTATGGAATCCAAAGAAACAAATTTATAACAACTTTGTTTACCCTTGACTATCCAGTTCAGAGGATCGTGGGAAGAAAAAGGTCAATGCTTTAGAATGGATGAAAAAGATATACCAGGTCACCAATGTTGAGAATTTCAGTGAAATGGAGAGAACAAAGATTCTCCTTGTAGAAGAGGTGCTGAGGGAAGATTTTGAAAGGTTTTGTTATCCAGTGAGATACAGGCCAATAACCACAGATTGCAGAATATGAAGGGGAAAAAATGTTTTACTGAGAGAATTATGATCCTGAATGAATGGTCTGAAAGTGTGGTAAAACAAATAATTAGTTACAAAAAGGAATCGAACAAGTGCTTGCAAAAGAAATAAGTTACTTTAAGGAAACATTGAGAGAGTTTACATTTCTTTAGAAGAGGATATTGGCTACATTGCCCTCCACAATGTAACCACAGCTGATCCCTACCGTTTGACGTCTTAAGGAGAAAGATGAGAAAGGGAGACAGGTGGACACTGTAAAAACTTTAAATGGAACAAGCCATTCAATATCTTGAAGATCCCCAATTTGATAATTGTTTACCTCCATCTTACTTCCTTTCACTAGTCCAGGTTTCTATGACTCTTATTTAACAATGATCTATCAATCTCGATGTTTAAAACTTTTCCAGTTGGTCTTAGCATTTTGAAAGAGTTATTAAATCCCATTATTCTGTGTGAAAAAGTTGTTGTCACCCCTGCATATCGTAAAGGCAGCACAAGATTGGCCAAATCACAATACAAAAACAGAAAGATCATTCTAGAACTGTAAGAAACTATAGTTAGGCCGCAACTAGAGTGCATTCCCGCTCTGGAGAGGGTTCAAAGAAGATCGACATGTTGTTAGGGCTGGAGAAGTTTGGTTACGAGGTAGGATTTACCAGGGTGGCATTGTTTGTTTTCGTGAAACAGAGGAGCCAGAGAGGAATTTAATTGATGGGTATAACATTATGAGAGGTCTCAAAGTGCAAAGGACGGTTCTACTTTCCTTGGCAGCAAAATTAAAAAACAAGAATGAATGGATTTAGGCGTTAGGATATTTTCATCCAATGAGTAGTGAGGTCTAACATTCTTAAAAACAAGTACACACAGAAGTATTGTAAGGTACTTGGATAATAAGCACATAACCTGGAGACAAACAGTGGGATTAGTTTCAATAGCTTTTACGTTAGCTGGCATAGGCTCAACAGGTGAAATAGTATAGATTTCCATGATTCCATCAATGAACAGTTTTGTTTTATTTTGAGATTATTCTCCATGTTCTGGACTATCCCACCAGAAGAAATAGTTTCTCATTATCTAGAATATCAAGTCATTTAATTCTTTTGGATCACTCTTTATTCAAGTGTATACAAATATGATTTATGTAACAAGTCAGCACGATTGAATCCTTGTAGTTTTTGTACTATTCTGGTCAATCTGCACTGCATTCCATCTTCTCCAAGGTCAATTTATTCTTCCCGAGGTGTGTGGCTCTGTTTACAATATCATCATAGATGGGGTCCAACTGGAAATCTGCATAACTGCAATATAACCTTGTACTATAGCTCCTGTGTACAATAAATCCAAATTAACATTATTTTAAAGGTTTCACATAAAATGTGAACTGCCTCCTCTTAGTCAAGTTCATATTTCCAATTTTTATTGCAGCTATTCCAAGATCAAGCAGACACTTTAATATTTTTTTACAGCTCAAAATCATTTATATATAGCACTCCTCAAACATTGAAGACCTTGAGGAAGATGACATGCATGGGGGAGGAAAGAAAGCTGGACAAAGAACCTTCAGTAGAAAACTCCAGAGGGCAGGGAAGAAATCAGTAAAAAAACAGGCCCAAGTGAGACGGGAAACAAGCAGCAACAAATTTGCATGTAACATGTTCAGAATGTAGCAAGGGAAAAAAGACCCAACAATGTTTTCTATGTGGGGTAAAGGGGAACTAAATTTGATATGATGAGATACAAAATGCCAATAGAGGCTCAAGGTATTGCCACAGCTTATAAAAACTATAAATAGTCAGACATTCAAGCAGAACCATTTGCATTCATTATGTAAGCAAGCAGCTTCCATGGTCGTAGGAATAAAGGAAGAGCTGAAATTGACAACATTTCAAAAGTGGAAACACACCATTTGGAGATGCATTTTAGTTCAGACAAAATATCTATAATCAACATGCGATCACATTGATTTATGCAAAGCTTGAACAGGATTTGTGAAAAGAGTTTGTTTCCCTTGCATAGTATCTGGAATAAGGGATATGGGCTCAGGAGAAGGTGTTTTCTTCACCCAGAATCTTCTTTCCTTGCTTCCAACAATGTGAGATGATGTGCATCATATATCAATGTACTTATAAAACATTGATCTTGGATGTGGATGTATTTGTGTGTGTATTTGTGTGTTTTTCTGTGTCACATCTCCTCGAAAAAATGACGTGCTAATGGTGAAATTTCTACATGTTCCGATAGAGATTTACCTCATGATCTCGAAAATCGCCTCATTTGAAAATTTGATTCATTATTTCTTGAGTGTTTTTATTAAAATTGTTCACAAATCTGAGATCTCTTTTGGAGCTAACGTGCTGATGACGCCACAATGACTCTGTTCCTCGCGGCCAGCTGAGTAGAGTTTTTGCACGAGATGCGAGTTATGTAACCCCCCCCCGTGTAACTCGCACATGGCCGGCCGGCCGCAGCGCCCGTGTCCCCCCTCCCCCACCCTCCCCCCTCCCGCTCTCCCTCCTTCCCCCCCCTCCCCCGCCCCCCCCCCCCATCTCCTCTCATCCCTCCTCCCTCCACACCGCTCTCTCCCCCCTCTGGTACCAAGTCACAGAGGGACTTGGTACCAAAAGAAAAGGAAGAAGTTCATTGTAACAGCTCTGAGATAGTGTTCAGAGTTTGTTTTTGAACACTTTGTGGAACTTGTATAATCCAACAAAAGGTGGTTAATGTAGAATCAGAATTCAAAAATGGTTCAAATTAATTTAGTGATGGCCTCAGTGTCTGCTCCAATATTGCTTTGTAACATCGCCCACTTTAAAGATAATATGTTGTAGTTATTGCAATGACTGGAATGATTTTTCAACGTCAATGACCAGCCAACTATGGAAGGAACATAAGTAAGCCATATATCTCAGGTGCAGTCACTCCTTTTATCCACCTTTTTACTGCAACCCTTGATACTCCCGTCTCGTATGTATGTTTGCATTGTGTGCCACATGCCTGGACAATTTACAGAAAAGCTTCCTCCTTTTGGTATTTTGTCTGAAGATGGTATTTAGTGAAGGAATGAATATCAGATGATATTTGATCCTGTTAAAAGGGGGGCAGAATGGAATCGCATCTTAACAAAATTACTACCTAATACAATATTAGCTGGAGATAGACACTAAAAGCTGGAATAACTCAGTGGGACAGGCAGCATCTTTGGAAAGGAGGAATGGGTGTCTATCTTCAGTTTAAACCAGCATCTGCAGTTCCTTCTTACACAATATTAGCTGGAGTCATATTCACCGATTTGAATAATTTTAGGTGTTTTTTTTGGTTAATCTGATTTGGGCAGGAGGATCAAATCATAGCTGCCATCACTTAGATTAGAAAATTCAAAGTATTCCAGGGATCTAACAATGCAGCCTTTGCTCAATAATTGTATTTGCATCACAATTTTCAGGCAATCAAATATGAAAATCTCTATTCCAAACAAATTATATGTCTAAATCTAGTTGAACTCCAATTATAACCTGACAAAAATTTCACAGAACATTTGCTTTGTTTGAACCCCTTAATTAATTAATTAATCAGGCATTTGATTTTCTAACAGTGTTTATTGAAAAATGTAATACAAGACATGAATGTGCTTGGCAGACGGGCTATGTGCTCAGCAGGAGCAGACTATAAACTTTCTGTACTGCAGCAAAAAGAGGATCTAGGTTCATCAATATTTGAGGTTATACAAAAATGTGAACCATGACAGATGGGGGTCTGTGCAGAGTTTGCACATTCTCCTTGTGACCATATGGGCTTCCGTCAAATTAGGGAATTAATAAGAGAATTAAATGGGTTAAAGCAGAGTTAGTGTTAAAATAAATGTCTAATGGTTGGATGGATCGAATATCCTATTCCCATCTGTATTGCTCTATGATTCTAACTTCATACTTCTCCAAAATTGTGCTTGGGGCTGAAGGTTTTAAGACTAACATCATATTGGCAAGACATTATAAGTGTAATGTTCCTATAGTATTGCACTTGCGCTCCAGTCTGAGGTATATCTTTTAAGCGTTGACAGTTGAACATAATAGATAATCTTCCAATTCAAACACAGATGCCATACCTAGCTATTGGTCACATTGCAGAAGGATTGTGCAAGGTTGCCGATGAGTCGTATGTATGTGCTTTACACGTGGGACTAGTTCCATCATAGGCCCGATGGGCTAAAATGGCACATGTCCTGAGGAAGTATGCAAATTCTATCTATTGTTTGACAAGTTTTCTTTTCTTAGAAACGATAGGCTCATAACTTTAGTAAATCAGCAGTAAACAGTTAATGAGTGTTGAGGGGTGTGTAGGTTAAGATTGTTGCAGTCTAACAATTATAGAATACACACCACTCTACATTACAATGAGAACCGGAAAATCAGACAGGTTTGACCGCCCTGCTATTCACAGCATTTCTCACTTTTTGTACTGTAGGTGGTTTAGGCTTTACACTGTCAGATCCACCTAATTTTATTGGAATGCTTCCAAATCCAATACTGGTTATGATTTACCTGAATCATTAAATGGCTTACAGTTACAACACCACTCGCATTATCCAAAATCATGGAGGGCTTTCATCTCCGACATTTATTTTATCATCAGTACTAATGCTTTGACCATGGTAGCTCATGTCTTATGAACGATTGAAATTTTTGAGGAGGTGACAAAGGTGTTCGACGAGAGTAGAGCAGTGGAAGTTGTCTAGATGGGTTTTAAGGCACTTGATAAAGTACCTCATGGTTGGCTGATCCAGAAGATTAAGATCCATGGGATCCATGGTGATATGGTCATGTAGATTCAGAACTGGCTTACTGACTGAAGACAGAGGATTTTGATGGGAGGGTATTATTCTAGCTGGAGGTCTGTGACCCAGTGCAGTTACGCATCTTTGCCAAGACCTCTGTTGTTCTTGATACATCTAAACGACTTGAATGCAAATGTGGGTTAGTTAGCAAGGGTTGAATTGGTTAATCAATTTCCAGGCAACAAAGTTGGCAGAATTGGACAAAGTTGGCGAGTGAGGAAGATTTTCAGTGGGATATACGTCAGCCACATGTAATGGAAAAATAAATGGCAAATAGAGTTTAATCTGAACAAGTACAAGGTGGTGAACTTTGGGAGGTCAAATGCAAGGTGAAAGTATATATTTAAGAGCTTAACAGCAATGATGAACAGAGGGTTCTTGAGGTTCGAGTCCACAGTTCCCTATTAGTGGCACCACAAGTAGATAGAGTGATGAAGAAGGCATATGGTACATCTGCCCTTATCAGGCAGGGCATTGAGTGGCATTTAAGAGGTTTTAGGATAGGCACATGGATATGGAGGGATTTGAATCACATGCTAAAAGAGGTTAGTTTAAGTTATATTCGGCATGGACATTGTGCTTCAAAAGGTCTGTTCCTGTGCTGTGGTTCTGCGTAGCACATCTGTCTCTCATGACATTTCAATTTACAACCTATTTGCATTGCAAAACTGCTGATTCCAATGTTATGGCTCCTTATGGCCCAGTTGTAAGACTTCGAGATCGTGTATATACCCAAAAATGTTATAATTTGTTTATTAACCCATGTTGGTGCTTCTGCAATGGTGTTGGATGGGAAACTTCTGGCCAGAGACTCAACGACAGCAAAGTTACAACAATAATTGCCTAAGTATGGAAATAAAGACTTTTAAGGAAATTTAGATTCACCGATGTCCCAGAACACTGCAGCTGATCTTTATGATAAGAGGGAATGATCTACTAGAAAAGATCAAGGGTTCTACACTGACAATCAGGAAAATATTTCAGCCCTTATGCGCACGCACATGGCCAAAAGCACTCTAATTTTTCAGGAGATAAGACACTGACTGCACAACATTGGTTGTTTCAATGCAGCTGGTTCATTTAAGCTTCTCTTAAATTATGACCAGATGTTACCTGTTCTGACCTTGATGTCAGTTGTGACAACAGGATCTGCATGTATCCTCATATACAAATAGAAAGGGAAGTGTTTATTTTATTTGAAGAACAAAGATGATCAAGACATTTGAATTCAACATCAGAATTCCCTCTTGAAATAAATAACTAATTCACCTCAATGTGTTTTGTGGGACCTGGATAATCGAAAGAAAGTATGTCTACTTCTCCTTTGGAAATATGAGATGTTTAAAAAAAAGTCACAAATTGACCCAGAGGCGAAAATCACAATGCTGTCAATAAAACAGGCGCAGATCAAACAACAAAACTTTGCCCAGCTGTCTGCAAATCCCGTTGACTCAGTGTCACACAGAGTCATGGTATTGACAGACAAAGTTCTGGAGTAACTTGGCAGGCAAGCAAGCATCTCTGGAAAAAAGGAGAGATAAGGTTTTGGATCGGGACCCTTCTTCAAACTGAAAGTAGGAGGTGGGAAGATGAGGAAGTGATGGGAAGAGCTCGAGGCGAGAGAAAAAAAAAGGACCAATCAGGGTTGGCCACAAATTACCTCAGGCAGGGTGGTGCCCTAGCAAGCCCATTGTTGGCTAGGGAAGGTGTGATCTAAATCAGGATACAATGTGGTGAACTGTGGAACTGGTTAAACGACTAGTGTGGAGAAAGGAGACTCGGGGGAGGGGGGTTTATTTGAAATGAGATAACTCAATATTCATACCACTGGTCTATAAGCTACTAAAGTTAGATATGAGGTGCTGCTCCTCCAATATGCGTGTGGCCTCACTATGGCAATGAGGAGGCCCAGGGCACAAAGGCCAGTTTGGGAATGGGAAGGGGAATTAAAATGGTTGGCAATCGGGAGATCCCGTAGGTCTCAGCGGACCAAGAATAAGCAAAATAGTTGCCAAGTCTACGCTTGGTCTCGTTGTTGTACAGGAGCCCACATTGGGAACACAGGATGCAGTAGATGAGGATAGACGTGGTACATGTGAACCACCAGGGTAGGCTAGCTGACCTGGGTGCTACACACAGGTGACTTGGGGCAAGTGAGCCGACCTTGGTGCTACGGCCAGTCCAAGGGTACACAGGCGACCTGGGCGCTACAGCCAATCCCAGGCAGGCGACCTGGACGCTACAACCAGTCCTGGGGCAAGCGAGCTGACCTGGGAACTGCAGCTAGTCCCAGGCTGCTAGATTCTAGGAGCTGGCGGCCTCCAACTAGAATCGACCTTGTGGGCTCTGGTTGCAGAGCCTGTGGACTTACCATCACGGAGTTGGCTGACTTTGGAGGCTGTGGTGGCGTTGCGGCTACGACTCGACTTTGGATTTGCTGCAACATGTTTCACAAAGGGGGGGGGGGGGTGGGGGAATTGTCCCCCACCTCTCAAAACATGGTGAGACAGCCCCCCCCCCCCCGCCCCCTCCAGGATTTCTGCCTTTGTTACCATCAAACAAATAACCATTGGTTATTTGGTAGCTAGATTTACACAATACTTTATAAAGGGTATCTGCCAGGTAGCACGCAAGTGTAAAGTAAACAGCCTAAATAGGAAAAATAGTTTACCTCTCGAGAATGACGAGTTGCTTAGTATCTAATTTAAAAACAAGTTGATCTAGTGCCAAGAGGGACAGTGTATGGCTGTCAATGAGAGTCACATACAAATGCTTTTACCTATGGGACCTGAGCCCAAATCAGGCTCAGGCTGAGAGTCTCTAGCCCAGCCCAACTCAAACAGTGGTGGGCCCAGCTGACACAGTAAATAAACAGTTCTATTAGCATCAGCTTTAGCAGGGTGTAGACCCTTCATCTGGTTAGAAAGATAAACAAGTCTCTTTATAGAACAGAACAAAATAGAGAGCAGTAGGGAGAGAAAAACAAGCAAAGATCAATGTATCTAAAACGTTGCCCCCTCACTGTGAGGCAGTAAAATAGATGTAATGGGGTGGGGAGGTCGAAAACAGGTTTTATCACAATTGAAAAGGACCAGGTTATACAGTGCAAAAAAATAAAAAATAAAAAGCATTAAAGACTAAAATGGCACAGATAAACTAAAGAAGCAAAAATGAAAGAGAAAACTACCTCAATTTTCCACTGGGAAAACAACATGGAAAGTCTTCAAAATAGAAGAGATTATACTGTCAGTTCACAAAAAGAATTGAGAAGAAAATAGAAGAAATAACAAGTAAGAGTCAACAATCAGGCAGTGGGCTGCTTTGAGGAAAATTATGAGATGTGTTTGTTAAGAGTCCAATAAAAAAATGTGGTCTACTCAGAAGGAGAGAGAAAAATGTCCCAGTGGGAATAATTATTTGGGAAATCACAACCATCAGAAAATAAATATGCAATGCAGATGGTGCAAAGTACTGCAGGTGATGGAATCTTCTGCAAAATCAAAACGCTGAGGAACTTAGTGGGTTAGGCAGCATCAGTTGAGGGAAATGCACAGACGACATTTTGGGTCAGAAGCCTTCTTCAAGAATTGCCTAGCCCACTGAGCTCCAGTAGCTTATATAACAAATATTTAAGAAAAAAAGCTGGCATAACTCAGCAGGACAGGCAGCACTCTGGAGAGAAGGAATGGGTGACATTTCGCTTCGAGACCCTTCCTACACACAAAATATTTATGGGCCCGTCCCACTTACGCGACTTTTTTGGCGACTACTGAAGACTATGAGGTCACCGGAGGTTGCCAGGACGTCGCCTGCATGGTGGCGATTAGTTCCCGCATTCTCAGAACAAGTCGCGGCTTCATTCTGGTCGCAGCTAATTTTTCAACATGTTGAAAAATTAGCGGCGACCAGAATTTTGATGCCATGGAGAGTAGCGAGAATTCTCATGCCATAGGTGCAGTGGTAGTGGGTCGCCAGGGGGTTGTACGTTCTCGTATGTTGTAGCCAGTGCTGACCGGTGAATTTCATTAGCTCATTGGGAAAAAAAATAAAACATTAATAGTAGTTTTCAGAACCAAGAATAACCAACCCCACCGACCACTCGCCCACCGGGACCACCCACGCATCGCCCGCCGACACCGACTCCACTGCCCGCGGACTCCTACCTTCGGGCCCACCGACCCACGACATTCCACTGCTCTCCAGCAGCCCGCAGCCGTCGCCTCACCTACAGACTGGACTGTGTAGCGGGCCTGAAGCCTCCACGTTGCTCACTCCTCCCACCACTCTGTTGTTAATGGAACTGGGTCCTAGTGCCCTTCTCCCCAGCCCCGGTGACCTCAGTGGCTATTCCACTGGGTCTTCCCCATCCCCCTCCTACCATGTAACCCCCACTCTTTCCCACCCACACCACAGCCCCCATACCCCCCCACCCCCTGACCACCCTCCACCCCCCCACCACACAACGCTCCGTCCTCAGTCCACTCACCTGCCTTCCTCCAGCCACAACTCCCATCCCTGCCGCGTGTTCACCATCCCCCCGGACCTCCCCCTCTCCGACACCGAAAGGTCGGTCCTCAGCAGAGGTCTTACCTTTGTCCCCCTCCGTCCCCACCTCAATGAGTTTCGCGCCCACCACGACTTGGAGCTCTTCTACCGTCGCCTCCGCCTCACAGCGTTTTTCCACGGGAACAAGTCCTCGCCCCCCACTGATGATCCCTTTTCCTGTCTCCCACGTACCCCCTCCTCGTGGACCCCCCCTCGTGGCCCTCCAGCTTTAGAACTCTTTATTCAGAACTGCCGTCGGGACATCAACCGCCTCGACTTCTCCACTCCCCCGTCTCACTCCAATCTCTCCCCCTCCGAACGTATTGCCATCGACTCACTCCGCAACAACCCAGACTGGGTTATCAAACCCGCCGACAAGGGAGGTGCTGTGGTAGTCTGGCGCGTCGATCTCTACAAAGCAGAGGCCACGCGCCAACTCTCGGACACCTCCTCCTACTTACCCCTGGACCATGACCCCACTGACGAGCACCAGGCCACCATCTCGAGCACCATAACCGGCTTCATCAACTCCGGCTCCCTACCCCCCCGAGCCTCCAACCTCATCGTTCCCCAGCCCCGCACAGCCCGATTTTACCTTCTCCCCAAAATCCACAAACCCGACTGCCCCGGCAGACCCATTGTCTCTGCCTGTTCGTGCCCCACCGAACACATTTCCACATACCTTGACTCCATCCTATCCCCCTTTGTTAAATCCCTCCCCACCTATGTTCAAGACACCTCAGACACTCTCCGTCGGCTCCGCACATTCCGTTGTCCAGGCCCCCATCCTCTCATCTTCACCATGGACGTCCAGTCACTATACACCTGCATCCCCCACCAGGATGGTCTCAAAGCCCTCCGGTACTTCCTCGACCAGAGGAGCAACCCATACCCATCCACTGACACCCTCCTCCGCCTAGCGGAGTTGGTCCTTACCCTCAACAACTTCTCTTTTGACTCCTCCCATTTCCTCCAAACACAAGGCGTAGCTATGGGCACACGCATGGGCCCTAGCTACGCCTGCCTCTTTGTCGGGCACGTCGAACAATCTTTGTTCTCGGCGTACCAGGGCCCCACCCCCGACCTTTACCTCCGTTACATTGACGACTGCTTTGGTGTCACCTCCTGCACCCACGCAGAACTGACTGACTTCATCCATTTCACCACCAACTTCCATCCGGCACTCAAATATACTTGGACCATTTCCGACATTTCCCTACCATTCCTTGACCTCACCATCTCTATTGCAGGTGATACACTCCTGACTGACATCCACTACAAACCAACTGACTCCCACAGCTACCTGGACTCCTCTTCCTCCCACCCTGCTTCCTGTAAGGACTCCATCCCCTATTCCCAATACCTCCGTCTACGCCGCATCTGCTCCCAGGATGACGTGTTCCACACCAGGTCATCGCAAATGTCCTCGTTCTTCAGAGAACGGGGTTTCCCCTCCCCCACTATAGATGAGGCTCGCACCAGGGTCTCCTCCATACCCCGCAACACTGCCCTCTCTCCCCATTCCCCCACTCACAACAAGGGCCGAGTCCCCCTGGTCCTCACCTTTCACCCCACCAGCCAGCGCATACAACAGATAGTCCTCCGCCAGTTTCGTCACCTCCAACGTGACCCCTCCACTCGCCACATCTTCCCATCTCCCCCCCTGTCTGCCTTCCGCAAAGACCGCTCCCTCCGCAACTCCCTCGTCAATTCTTCCCTTCCCTCCCGCTCCACTCCTTCCCCGGGCACTTTCCCTTGCAACCGCAAGAGATGCTACACTTGTCCCTTCACCTCCCCCATCCACTCCTTTCAGGGACCCAAGCAGTCATTCCAAGTCCGACAGAGGTTCACCTGCACCTCCTCCAACCTCATCTACTGCATCCGTTGCTCCAGATGCCAGCTGATCTACATCGGTGAGACCAAGCGGAGGCTGGGCGATCATTTCGCCGAACACCTCCGCTCGGTCCGCAACAACCAACCCGACCTCCCGGTGGCTCAGCACTTCAACTCCCCCTCCCACTGCGTATCCGACCTCTCGGTCCTGGGCCTCCTCCACGGCCAGAGTGATCAACACCGCAAGTTGGAGGAACAGCACCTCATATTCCGCTTGGGGAGTCTGCATCCTCTGGGCTTAAACATTGAATTTTCTCAATTCTGTTAACCCAGACTGCCTCCCCCCCACCTCTCCCTCAGCCCTCTGGCCCTGACATTCCTTCTCCATCTCCCCCCCCCCCCTCCCCAGTCGCACTAGCTTCTCATTTTCACACCACAAACAGCTTACAATGGCCTGCTTCCTTTATCACCAATACTTTTTTGCATATCTTTCACTCATTGTTCCTTATCTCTCCACATCACTGTTTATATCTCTCGTTTCCCTGATCCCTGACCAGTCTGAAGAAGGGTCTCGACCCGAAACGTCGCCTATCTCCTTCGCTCCTTAGATGCTGCTGCACCCGCTGAGTTTCTCCAGCTTTTTGTGTAACCCACGACCGGTAATCATAATGTCCGCCGAGCTTCACAGCCGTGTATCACGGGCTTCTTAAAAGTTGTCTCCACTCCTTCTCCCTCCCTTCTCCCCCCCTCTTTTAAAGGACTTAAGTGACCCTTCCCGTACACTGTGCTTTCACCGTCTTAATTGCAGCGCCAACCTTCCTGTTCATCGTGGATCACATTGTATCACATTGACTTTGCACTATGTGAATTTCACTCAGACAGCTCTCCCCCCGCTTGCCCTGTCCCCCGCCTGCATAACTGGCTGTTGAAGGAAGCGATGTGCGTATGTGTGTGACAGTCGCTGGCCAGTCGCCGTTTTTCAGCGACCTGCTACAACTTGACGGTCGCTGGCAGTCGCCTGAAAAATCACCTAAGTGGGACAGATCCATTACTTTTAAATAAGTAAAGTTTAGTGATTCGATATCAAGATCCTACTTGGATTCTTGGGGAACAATTGGATGCTTACAATTAAAAGAACTCATTTTGAAATCTCATTACTCCTGTTCTTTATTCTACTCATAAATTTAATTTGATATCACAATAACTTGGATTATATCTTTGATATCAATGTCTATAAAAAATCCTTGGCAACATGCACCAAGCATGCAGTTGGCAAGCACCGAGCTATTTTAACAAAATATAAAGCAAAGAAAGGTGGGAAATAACTTTTCCATAATAACTGAAAAATATCTGAGCTTGAAGTAGTCAGTCAATTGGTGCTCTGCATGAGCTGGTGGAGGTTTGGGGACAGCTAAGCCAAGCAAAGACTTTAGTTGCTTCTTAAGGTCCACAAGACAAATGATCACCCACCAAACTTATTGCCTGATTCACAGTTCTAAAACATTCAAATTGCCGATTAACTCATAGAATATGGTCCATTCAAATGGCACCAATGGGTAACAACATTAATAAATCATCTATCCAGGAATAGAACGTCCACATAATCAGCAGCCTATTACACCTTCAACGTGCACCATATCTGTAGACTGTATGCTCTATCATGTACTGATCCAATTCCCACAAATGAGAAACAAAAAGTGCAGATGATGGTTAACACACAAATGGACACAAGTGTTTGAGTAACTCAGTGGATCAGGCAGCATCTCTGGAGAACATGGATGGTCAGGCAGCAGGTCTGGAGAACATGCTCTCCAGAGATGTTGCCTGACCCGCCGAGTTACTCTAGCACTGTGCGTCCCATAAATGAGAACCTTCATGCCTCAAATGAAAATTGCTCATAAAGTTTATTCTGTCCCCAGTTTTGAATTTAAAAAAGATCAAATATAAGCTTGTATTATGCACATACAGAATGTCCCTGCATTAAACAGCTACCAGCTGCAACTCATTTTGTCTGCATAGCATCAAGTTCCAAAACCAACAGTGATTATGAAGATCCAACAGCTGATGTCACACAGGGAAATTGCTGCTATCAACATCGGGCATTTTTTTCTTTACTAAAAAAATTGGAAGACTCCATAAAAACAACCTTCTAGTGGTAATTAAATGGAGCATGTTCTGTATAACATTTATTCATTGCTTAAAGCAAAATAACAGCTCTTTAATTAACTCAGATGCAGCCAGCCAACAGTGACATCATCATATGGGTGACTACTGGCTGGTAATGATTACTCCAATTGACTGTTGGATGTTCTCAATTAAAAGCCCTATATTTTGAAACTAACTTTTCTGGGTAGCCAAATTATAAATTGGAAAATAAATATGAGTTATCTGCATTTTAAATTGTCATGATTTATTACGGGGACAAGACGGCCATGAATAAGCCCACATATATTGTCTGCTCCTAGGTGCCGTGAATTGAAAAATTGAAGGTCTTCTTATCTTTCATCATGTCTAGAGCCACTAGACACTGTCCTCAAGGCTTTCTCGTCTGTGCATACCAAAAGCAAGACTAGCATAATACTCGGGGGGGGGGGAAACTAAGAGGCAAAAAAAACTATCCATTCATCAGAATGCAATTGCTTCCAAGCAAGTTGCATGAACAGCAAGGGCAAATAAAAACAAAAGGATACTATGATATAGGGTGAGGGTGATTATACCACTCAGCCGCTTTTTGTCAGTGCGTTTTTCCAATTCTACCATCTAAAGGGACATTCTGTGGAAATTGAGTGATTAACATGCAGTATGGTTGGGATCCTCTACTCTTCAAAAGCTGTCCCTTTTTTATATCCATTTCTGTAGACAGCTAATTAATTAAAATATTTTGAGTCATATTAGAGTAAAGATGCACAATAAGGGCATGTGCAGCGACACTCCAAAGTCATGAACTTAAAGTAAATACCTCAAATAGATTGAAGAGGCAATAGGGTGTACTTTGGCACGAAGAGTGGACTGAGCAATACACCAATATCAAAAAGGAATGGCCTTGTTGGGTCTGCAGTCTTATTCCTGTGGTGAGAAATGTCTATGAATTTATAGGTGGCAGCAAATTCAGGCCAATGGAAGCATTCAAAACATTTGGGAGGGGGGTGGGGGTGGGGGGGGGGGGGATGGCCTATTCTAGAACAAAGGTTGACTTTGGAAATTTATAGTCGTGAGAACATCTATAGTAATTACATCAGTTTTATCAGATGCAGCTTATTTGCTATTGGCATTTATAGCTTTGTGCAATTGCATGGTTTGCTACAAAAAAATTGCATAAAGACATTTTCCGCAAAAGACAATTTTTTGTTGACTTTTTTGATTTTTCAAATCAGCAAAGATTCATAGGATCTGCTGCCTTGTGACATTTCAAATTCTGATTCCACCTCATCCACAACAATTTAACAAGAACTGGTCCACTGTACGAGAGAGCAACTTAATATTTATGAATGGTGAGAAGGAGGAAGGAGTTATAGGAGATGACTCAGCTACCAGGGAACCTGTGCAAGAGAGATATTGCACATCTATGAAATGTCTCCAACTTTCTATTAATCAAAATCTAAATAAAGGCTGAATCTGGTGATGTATACATTATAGAATTATTGCTGTCATATGAGAATGCAGGATCAATGAGCAGCAAGCTTAAGCCTTGGGTTTGAAAAATCTTTCTACATTCTTCCCAAACTTTTAAGACCCTGCTTCAGGCACAAATGCAGGTTGATAAGAGGCAAGCATAATTCATGTCTTGTGTGTCAAGCTTTTCCAACAAGAAAATATAACCACTGCCTATTGGCATTCAATGGCTTTGCCATTCACATAACCAACCATACCCTGCTGCTCCGCCACAACAACCAATATGACAGCGCTTCCCTTTGACCAAGCATATTCAAACTGTGGCTATCTGATCTGGTCGGAGACTGGATATCCTGTGCTGAAGAACCACCTAATGACTTCCAAGGCCACATGACTAATTGAAGGCATCAGTCAGGAAAGTGATAGATGTCTCATCATTTCTTGACTGCAACTGTTATCCAAATGGAGTGAAGCTCCAGCATCACTTAAGAAGCTGAATACCATCTTTGATGAAACAGTCCAGTTAACTCTGTCATCCACTACCTTTATACTGTGACTACAAGTTGCTCCTTTGATAGTACCTTCCTCACGCAGTTTTTATAATCTAGGGCACTATTCTTTCTCCACACAGATTCACAATCATGAAATGCCCTACAATAAAAGCACTTTGAGAGAACCTTCACCTTTAGGATTAAGTAAACAGCTGTCAATCACTTTCATAAAGAACTGGCCCAGATATCTGATGTAACTAGAATTCAATTGGAATTAAGTTAAGGAATATGGGCATCGCTGGCCATGCTATGAATGGATAAGAAAAAGAATCATTGATTCCACAGTGAACCTCAGTTCATTCTTGCAACTTGTGAAACTATGCAAACTCCCATTTGCTGTACAACAAATCAGCGGCTTGTCATAAAGCAGTGTCCCATAAATAGCAAAGAGATTATCATAGCTTTTAAGTGCTGGTTGAGGGATAGAATTTGTCCAGAATAATTAGAGAACACCCGTCCCCCACATAGCATCTGGGTTTTTCTTTTACATATTTACCCACAAGGGCACAGAGGGCTTTAATTGAATGTTTATCCAATCTGGTACATCAATACACTTTAAATGCCTTCTGCAGCTGAATTTGAAGACCAATCTAGCTTGTGAGTTACTGCTTCAAAAGAAGCAGCGTGATCTTTAAACAAAGATTATACATCAATTGTTTGCCTTTTAGGGTTGAAGAGGAGAGGGCACTGGACTAATCCGCTTTTAAAAGCAGGTACATAATTCTTTACAGTATGTTATTTCTAATACATTAAGTCATTAGGCCACTCGGGATAGGGATATCCATATACAGACTGCAATCCCAGAGTAAGAAGGTGCAAGAACTGAAATATTAGTGGAGAAAAAATGTAGCTCAAATTCTTGTTAATGATTATCAAACGTTTAAGGTACTTCCATAGGCCATTAGTAGTATGCAATGGTGCTAACTATTTCTACAAGTGGTCCGATAGTCTTACATTTAGAAATTCAATTACATAGTACGGGGGGCTTTTCAGCCCATCACTGAGCTAGCAATTCAATTGGCCACACTCACTTGCTTCTTCCCTATAACAAATGTTAGCAATTGTTGAATAAGTGAAGGTTTGAGCATCATCAGATTCAACCTAACAGGAAGGCAACAAAATTGCAAGCATATACATTTTGCTTGCTATTGATCAACCTGCGTTTGTGTCTGAAGTAGAGTTTTTGAAGTTTGGAAAAGTGTCAAATAATATGGTTTGGATCGTTCCAAAGGAACATTTTAGCTCATTTGTGCTTGATGCCAAGCAACCCGAAATTGTAAAGATGGATGCTCTCTCTTTCCAAATGGAATTGATTCCAGTCCCATTAACAACAGAGGAGAAAAAAAGGGGGAAAAAAAAAATCAGCCCTATAATAATAATCCTTAAATGGATTAGTCCCTGTAGTCTTCGACCACAGATCTTCTGAAGGGTGACTTGGGTGTGCTTAAACAATGCTTATTTCACCATTATAGTTGAAAGGTTAGATTGTGCAGAAATGAATAGAAGCCACTAATTCAGCCAGACAAAAGTGAGACTCGCACAGATTGTGTGGTTTTGACATTTGATGATTTTTTCCCCCTGCCGTTAATATTTATCTTTTGTAAATGTGGTGCATCAGACAATTATGGTTTCAATCCACTTGCACTATCTATTCCATCTCACAGACAACTTTTTTTTCTTAATTTCAATTCTTCTACCATTGTAAAATCATGGATCTACCTCACATGCACCTCATGTGAAACAAGAAACATGTTTAGTTTCTTGATTATAAAACTCTGAGAAAACAATACTCTTAAAAAGGTAAGTAGCAATTATAGTTGACTGAAAACATTTATAGGAAGGCATAATCTTACAATTATTAATCGAATTTGTAGAACACTCTCATGACTATGTAATCATTGAATCTTAAATTACCCAAGATATCTGATGCAACTAGAAAGATGTATAGAATGACTTCAGGATCAGAGATTAATTATTATTATTTCTAAATTACTAAAGGCTTGGTTTCTCTCATTGTCTTAGCAATGACCTTCAGTTATCTCAAGAACAGTTTTAAGTACAAGGAAACATTCATTTATACATCTTTATAAATAAAATAAATTTTAACAAAGTAAAAAAATGCATGGCATGAAAGATTAAGGATGCTGTGACATAATTCACTGCAACATGGAGACAATATTTTGTTTCACTCGGACAGGAGAATATATGTAGGTAATCCAAAATTTATCATTCTACTGTTGATATAGGACTATACTCAAACTTTCTTAAGTATGCAAAACCTCAAGATATTCAGAATTAAATGATTTGTCAAGTGCAAAGATGGCAATTTTCAAAGCACAGGTCAGGATCATACAGCATTGTTTAGCCTTCATAATCTAAAATGTACAGTGCCATCCATAATGTTTGGGACAACGACCCATCATTTATTTATTTGCCTCTGTAGTCCACAATTTGAGATTTATAATAGAAAAAGGGTCACATACGGTTAAAGTGCACATTTTCAGATTTTCATAAAGGCTATTTTTATGCATTTTAGTTTCACCATGTAGAAATTACAGCTGTGTTTATACCTCTTTTCAGGGCACCATAGTGTTTGGAACAAATAGCTTCACAGGTGTTTGTAATTGCTCAGGTGTGTTTAATTGCCTCCTTAATGCAGGTATAAGAGAGCTCTCAGCACCTAGTCTTTGCTCCAGTCTTTCCATCACCATTGGAAACTTTCATTGCTGTTTATCAACAAGATGACCGGAGTCAAGGAAAGACCATTCATGTCGCGGCCCTGTTTTCAGTAATCTTTCCACCACCACGCACAGGAAGCACAAGAAACGAAAGACAGACACCATTGTATGCAGATGCCCAGAAGTGTGTTCAGCTCTGGGGCTGAACAACTTCCAATCTTGTGTGTGGACTCAATAAGAAGAAGAACATGAGGACCAAAGTTGTCCCAATTAAGTCAAAGAAGTCATTATGCGACTGAGAAACAAGAATAAAACTGTTAGAGACATCAGCCAAACCTTAGGCTTACCAAAAGTAACTGTTTGGAACATCATTAAAATGAAGGAGCACTGGTGAACTTACTAATCACAATGGGACTGGCAGGCCAAGGAAGACCTCCACAGTGGATGAAAGAAGAACTCTCTCTATAATAAAGGGAAATCCCCAAACACCTGTCCGACAGGTCAGAAACATTCTTCAGGAGTCAGGTGTGGGTTTGTCAATGACCACTGTCCGCAGAAGACTTCATGAACAGAAATGCAGAGGCTACACTGCAAGATGCAAACCACTGGTAAGCCGCAAAAATAGAATGGCCAGGTTACCATTTGCCAAGAAGTACTTAAAAGAGCAACAACAGTTCTGGAAAAAGGTTTGTGTACAGATGAGACGAAGATAATCTTATATCACAATGATGGCAAGAGGAACGTATGGAGGAGAGAAGGAACTGCCCAAGATCCAAAGCATACCACCTCAAGGTCCAAAGCATACCACCACACTATGGTGGGGGTGTTATGGCCTTATCTTCGTTGATGATACAACTGCTGATGGTAGTAGCATAATGCATTCTGAAGTATATAGGCACTGAAGTATATAGACACATCCTATGCTCAAGTTCAAACAAATGCCTCAAAACTCATTGGCTGGCGGTTCATTCTACAGCAAGACAGTGATCCCAAACATACTGTTAAAGCAACAAAGGAGCTTTTCAAAGCTAAACAAATGGTCAATTCTTGGATGGCCAAGTCAATCACCCGATCTGAACCCAATTGGGCATGCCTTTTATATGCTGAAGAGAAAACTGAAGGGGACTAGCCCCCAAAACAAGCATAAGCTAAGATGGCTGCAATACAAGCCTGGCAGAGCATCACCAGAGAAGACACCCAGCAATTGGTGATGTCCATGAATCACAGACTTCAAGCAGCATGTAAAGGATATGCAACAAAATACTAAACATAACTACTTTCATTTACGTGACATTGATGATTCCCAAAGATTACGTAACATTGCTGTGTCCCAAACACTGCTGTATTTTTTACATGGTGAATCCAAAATGTATAAAAATGATCTTTATTAAAATCTCACAATGTGCATTTTAACCACATGTGATGTTTTTCTATTACAAATCTCAAATTGTGCAGTACAGAGGCAAATAAATAAATTATGGGTCTTGGTCCCAAACATTATGGAGGGTACTGTATATGACTATAAAATGAAGTGTGATTTCTTGCAATTATCACATCAAACCTAACAGTATCCTAAAATAGATAGCGCTAATCCACATAAAGACGTTCGATTGACAAATTTTGAGAAATAAAATGCTTTGGTATTTTCTTAATTTCTGTTATTTTGCAGGACCGGGGTTAACATTTTGTATAATTTCTTTCCCAGGTACTACTATTGCTGCTACTAGTTTTGGGGAAATGGTATAGCTTAAATTTGAATCATTAACAAATCTCTGCACATTTGGCTCTTCAAAAAGATAATCAGTCCCACATTCTCATGGAAGACTGCTATCATGTTATTGAAAGTCAGTTCTTAGCCCTGACTTCCATTTCATATTGCATTCCTCTTAACTCTCAAATCATCATCTTTGTTTTTATGTCTTTCCAGGTATATTTGATTCATTGGAAAATCAGGTTTCTTTTGGCAGGTTGTTTGATTTCCACAGAAGTTACAGGAGAAAGGTTAACCCATCTGTTTTTGTGGATCATTTCATCTGACATTGGTTAACTTAAATTATGTATTACATTATTTCTATACCTTCCACAATTGTGGCAAACTTGGTAGAGGGGTGGGAAATGGGAGCTGCCGTGCTTTGCTTTTGTTCATCCGTCTTTATATTGGATGTTAATCATGCACAGTGCATCCATGGGTGCTTGAATGCATTTTATCTCCTCCCCAGTCCTGGGTCACTGCAGCAAGTGTAGTACCCCAGATGGGATATATCACTCCCTGTTGGCTAGCAATTGAAACTGGGAATCTGCAACGCTTAATCCCACACAAAACATAACAATTAACCACAAGGCCAATTTCTCAATATTAACTCTCAAAAATAGAAATATTTGCCAATTGTAATTTTCATGATTCTACTGATAGCTGCACAGGGGGTTGATCTGAGGCACACGAACAATAATCCCCATGGTGCTCAGATTATACCTACGGACAAGTTATAGCTGCTTGTTGCTAAGGGTAAAATATAATGAAGTGCATAACATTTAGTGAAACACTCCATTGTTGGGGAATGCAGACAATATACATTGTAATTTCCAGAGGACATTCTGAGACGGGACCTAATAATGATGGAACATTGGTAGAATTACTCAATATCTAATATTAGCATAATTCCTTCTTTGGGCAGAGCATAAAGATTTACCTTGAATAATTTTTGCTTTTTGCATTTACTATACATCTCCAACGTCAAAGTCAATTGTATTCGTCACATGCTCCCGAAGGTGCAGTGAAATGAATTCCCAATCACCAAAAATGCTATATTTTTTTTTAAAAACCACCAGTGTTAATTTTCATAATATCTTCCAACCACATATTCTTTCCAAGATTTAAATCGGACAACTTAAGCTCTGTGTTTTGAAATGAATCCGATTAGCCTATGAGACCTCACCTGTTCTCATCTTAACCTCATTCCCAATCAGTTGATGTCCAAATATACCTTCCCAGCCTCGCTCAAACTGAAACGTACGTAATCTTTCCCACATGTCAGTGGCAGCTTCTTTTGATTTAACTAATAGCCCGGTCTTTGATTTTGATGCTGTATTTCTTATTTCCACTCTTCAATATTTGACACTATTCTCTCCGCCACTGTGTTCAGGAGGGCTGCCATTACGTGGTTCCATTCTTACAGTAGGCAGTAATTCATCAGGCAATAGCTTGCTACTTCCATTCCCATCCAAACATCATTATCGAAAATATTCTCTAAGGATACATCCTCAGCTTCCACTTTATGCTGCCTACTGGCATCTCATCCAATCATTGGTTCATGCTCAACAGCTTCAACTCACCCAATGTTTCTATCCAGTCAGACTGGTCATTGGAGTCACATTTTCTTCCAATTAAGTATTAGGAAGACTAATATTTGGCCTCAACCACAATCTTGATAACGTTACCACTGCTTTAATCTCTTCCCCATTCATTGTCAAATATCAACACTTTATTCAGCCACATTTCATCATCCAATCCCATAGAATCTTTAGCAAAAACATACACATATCCTCCTCAACCCCAGCCCCTTTGTAAGTGTTCACTATTATCTGTCACCTTGAGACTCAACTATCCAATGCTCTGCTAAATTAACTTTCCATAGACAAATAATCTAACACAATATGATGTGTTAGTTCCATATCATGTTACTGATCCGCTATTCCTTTTTTATTGACCGAGATAAGTTGGCACCTCGTTCACCAATAAACTCACGGTCTCATTCGCATTTAACCGTTTCAACAGGGAAATGGCAGAAAATAAATAATTTTGCTTGTTGATATGGGGAAAAAGAACAGGTGGAAGTGACATTGCTTAATGAGGTAAGACAGTATTGAAATTACTGTATTTAAAGTAGATGGGGAAATCTTAAATAGGTCTAATCAGACTTAAAATGGATAAAACCACTCGTCCAAATGGACTTGAACCATGATTTTTACAAGAATTGAAGGGAGACAGTAGAGGCACTGCTAAACACATGTAATATTTTGTTAGAAAAAGATGAGGTACCAGACAACTGGCAGGGAGCCAATTTAAACATTATATTTAAGAAAGGACACAGAATGTGCCTAGACCCACCATCATATTTACATTCATGGTAAGAAAATAATAGAAACCTTGGTTAAGGAAAGCAAATCATAGAATCGACATATGGCTGGAACAAACGTTATAAATATGGGAATTGATAAACCATCTATAATAACAAGGAATGGAGTGTACAATTCTATGAATAAATTGGCAAAGTTGGAGGTTACAAAATAATGAAAGCAATTTTCCCTGTAACATACATAATGAAAGGTGTTCTAACACAGCACTTAGAAAAAAAATTAAGGTAATTAGATAGTCAACATGGGTTTATGAAAAATAAATCATGATTGAATAATTGTAGGTTATTTGAAGAAATAACAAACCATTGATAAAGAGGAACCAGTGAATGTATCAGACTTAAGATTTCCAGAAGGCATTTGATAAGATGCCACATCAGAGATTATTGCAGAAGATAAAGTTTAAAGGATGAATAATATTGGTGAGTTACAAGAATGCCTTGTAGGCATAATTAGTTGGTAAGATGTCACAAGTGGTCCGCCAGAGGGATCAAATTTATATCAATGAATCGAATGAAGGCACTAAGGTACAAATGCTATATATGCTGATGACACAAAGGTAAATATTATGTTGTGAAGAGATCATAAGAAAGCTGCAAAAGGATTTAGATAGATCAGCTGAGCTGTCATAGATCTGGAAAATTGAATGTTTTATGGGAGCATGCAAAATTAACCATTCGGCACCTATTTTAAAATATAAAATTGTGAATGATTGCAGAAGGATCTAATTATGCTAGTGTGATTTGCAAAAGACGTATTCACTGAAGTGTGAAAGAATGGAAGCTGACTATCTTTGGAGGTTTGATGGTCTTGATGTTTCCTCTTGTGGGAGTATTTCAAACTAGAGGACACCATTTGATAATAAGGCATCACTCAATTACGACAGAGAAGGGGATTTCCTCTGAGGGTTAAGCGTATTTGAAACACTATTCCTCAAGAGAAATGGAAACAGAATCTTTGAATATTTTTAATGCAATGTTAAATTGGATCTCAATAAGCAAGGGTGTTTAAGATTACTGGGGGTAGGCAGGAATGCATCATTTTACAATTAGGTAGTCGGTTATCTTATTGAACGGTAGTGCTAGCTCAAGGGGCCAATTCTGTTCTTGTGTCTTTGTTCCCTTTCGCCATAGTTTCATTTTACCTTTGGCTTACATGGCTTCTACCATGCGAGCTGGAAATCCCACTACTTTTCTCAACTTCTTAAAACTTACCCTTTTAAATAACATTTTGATTATCCTAACTAATAGAAACATAGAAAATAGGTGCAAGGGTAAGCCATTCGGCCCTTTGAGCAAGCATCGCTGTTCAATATGGTCATGGTTGATCATCCAGAGTCAGTACCCTGTTCCTGCTTTCTCCCTATATTCCTTGATTCCATTAGCCCTAAGAGCTATATCCAACTCTCTCTTGAATACATCCTGTGAATTGGCCTCCACTGCCTTCTATGGCAGAGAATTCCACAGATTCTCTGGGTGAACAGGTTTTTCCTCATCTCAGTCCTAAATTCTTAAACATGTGGAACATTTGTCCTGCCTCTAGCCTGTCCATACCCTTAATAATGTTATATGTTTCTATGAGATTCCCTCTCATCCTTCCAAATTCAAGTGAATATAAGCCCAGTCAATCCATTCTTGTATCCATTTGTGTCTGATTAAGACATAGAAGGGATGTTTCCCAATGTTAAAAAAAATGCTACTAAACCTTTGTGGGTGATTGGATTAGTTAGCCACTGCAAATTGAGCCTAGTGTGTAGGTGAATGGTGGACTTAATGGGAATGTGCAGACAATAAATTTGTAAATTATTTTAGGATTCGTGAAAATGAGCAATTGATACATGGCGTGGAGGAATGGCCTGTATCTAAACTGTACCTCTTTGCTCCTAAATAAATGAAGAGCCAATCACATTATTACATGTAGACACAAAATGCTGGAGTAACTCAGCGGGACAGGCAGCATCTCTGGAGAAAAGCCTCTCTGGAGAAACCCGCTGAGTTACTCCAGCATTTTGTATCTACCTTCGATTTATACCTGTATCTGCAGTTCTTTCCTACCCATATTTGCATGTGGCTGACAGCGTCTGGTCAACAGTCAAAGGTAGGTCAAGAAAAGTGAGTACATCTTTTAAACCAGAGGCATGTTAATAGATACTTTTGATTAACTTCTAATTTGTGTATCCTGGTTTCTCTCACACTTCTTATATTATTTCTAGCCTGAAAGTATATGTTTAGGTTTATCATTGTCACCTCTTATTATTACCGAGCTACTGTGAAAAGGTTTGTTTTGCATGCTAGCTAAACAGATCAGATATACTATACATAGTGCCTCCACAATGTTTGGGACAAAGACCGATCATTTATTTATTTGCCTCTGTACTAAACAATTTGAAATTTGTAATAGACAAAATCAAATGTGGTTAAAGTGCACATTGCTAGGTTTTATTAAAGGCAATTTTTATGCATTTTGGTTTAATCATGTAGAAATTACAGCAGTGTTTATACATAGTTCCCCCATTTCAGAGCACCATAATGTTTGGGACACAGCAATGTTGTGTAAATGATAGTAGTCATGTTTAGTATTTTGTTGCATATCCTTTGCATGCAATGACAGCTTGAAGTCTGTGATTCATGCACATCACCAGTTGCTGGGTGTTTTCTCTGGTGATGATCTGCCAGGCCTGTATTGCAGCCATCTTTAGCTTATGCTTGTTTTGGGGGCTAGTCCCCTTCAATTTTTTCTTCAGCATATAAAAGGCACGCTCAATTGGGTACAGATCGGGTGATTGACTTGGCCACTCAAGAATTCACCATTTTTTAGCTTTGAAAACTCCTTTGTTACATCTTGCAATGTAGTCTCTGTATTGCTGTTCATGAAGTCTTCTGTGGACAGTGGTCATTGACAAATCGACACCTGACTCATGATCAGAGTGTTTCTGATCCGTTGGACAGGTGTTAGGGGATTTTTCTTACTATGGAAATAATTATTCTGTCATCAGCTGTGGAGGGCTTCCTTGGCCTGCCAGTCCCTTTGCGATTAGTAACCTCACCAGCGCTCTCGTTCTTCTTAATGATGTTCCAAACAGTTGATTTTGGTAAGCCTAAGGTTTGGCTGATGTCTCTAACAGTTTTATACTTGTTTCTTAGTCTCATGTCTTCTTTGAATTTCATTGGCACAACCTTGGTCCTCATATTGATAAACAGCAATAAAAGTTTCCAAAGGTGATGGAAAGACTGGAGGAAAGACCAGGTGCTGGGAGCTCTCTTATACCTCCATTAAGGAGGCAATTAAACACACTGGAGCAACTCCAAACACCTGTGAAGACATGGGTCCAAAACATTATGGTGCCTTGAAATTGGGGTCTATGTATAAACACAGCAGTAATTTCTACATGGTGAAACCAAACTGTATAAAAATACCCTTTAATAAAATCTGACAATATGCACTTTAAACACATGTGATTTTATCTACTACAAATCTCAAATTGTGGAGTACAGAGGCAAATAAATAAATGATGGGTCTTTGTCCCAAACATTATGGAGGGCATTGTGAATACAATCAAGTCAAACTCAAGTACAATAGATAAAGCAAGGAGAATATACAGATGACAGAATGTAGTTCTCAGCATTGTCGGGCATCAGTTAGCAATTAATACAGACATCTACTAATAACGTTGAGAAGAACTTATGCCATTCAATTGGATCTTAATGGGTTTTTTCTTCTTCATCTTGAACGAAGGCAGGTGGTTGAGAATCAGGGTTAATTCAGCTACCATTGTGGAATATTCCAAAGACAATCCAAGAATTCAACTAAGATTGTCTAATGCAAAATATGTTTACATTTATTCAAAATTAAGTCAAAACATTTTCAAGATTTAATGATTTACTGCATTTAGCAGCAATTTTGGCTTTAAAAAAAATGGTTTTAGACATCATTTGAGGAAATGGTCTGATACATTCAATAATATTTTGTTGCAAATGAAGCTTTTTGGGATATTCCAAGAAATGTATTTATGAATGCAAAACCTAGGAAGGATTCCTCTCAACCAGGGTAACATAAATAACATGCCATCTGAAATAGTCAATTTTAAGATCGCCTGTTTTAAATCAGGCCCTGTAATTTTATGCAATCCCAATTTCCTTTATCCAAAATAGGCTCCCGGTTTTTCAGTTCAGAACCAATGCTTTGGAATTTCTCTAAAATCTCTACATGCGTTTCTTCTCTTAGGATGCGCCTTGGAACTGACCTCTTTGACCACATTTTGGTGACCAGCCCTTGCATATCTATTTAAGAAAAGACACAAAATGCTGGACTAACTCAGCAGGTCAGGTAGAATCTCTGGAGGACATTAATAGGTAATGTTTTGGGTTGAGACCCTTATTCAGACTGGACCCCCCCCCCCCCCCCAAGCTTTGTATCTACCTTATATTTCTGTTGTTTGATCAGACTCCTTTGAAGGATCTTGGGATGTTTAATTACATAAAAAGGCCCTTTATAAATATAAAATTGTCACTGAAGGATTGCAATCCAAGTTGGGAGACGAAGATGACCCATGTGTGAAATTATGTCTATTCAACTTACATATTTCTAAATACCGGCTTCAGTCCGAGTGGATGTTACTGCTGATAAAGCAAGCAATAAATCTGTGTCTAATACTCTGTGTAGCAGTTTCTGGAGCTTATTGAAAATGTTAATGTTATCCTTAAATTAAAAAAGAACTATTCATTTAAATACTGGGGCAGTGATATTCCAACACTACTTAAGATCAACTACTGACAATGTCTTCTGCTTGTAAAATACTGCAAAACTGATGTCTAAATTTTGGAATAATGTTTATTAAAAGAGCAATATTTTACTGCTAATACCAAATAGTCTGCTATTGCATCCCACTTCCAGGTCAATGAGCTGTGTTTCAAACCCTGCATGTTTCTGCCAGATGATTGAAAATGTAGACTATATATAACACCCCAGAGTACAGACTTGTGGATATTTTTTTCTCAAATATCAACTCTCCTATTGCAACATAGCGTAGATTCTTTCAATATCCCCTGCTGACCAGAGTTATTGTGAATGTTTACAACACATAGTATCAATCTCTATATCTGTGGGTGGGTTTGGGCGCGTCACTAAACATAAAGTTCTCAGCTGGTCAAAAGCCACAGACTGGAAGCCTCGCTCATGTGGAACATTTTAACGTGAAGAAAAGTCTACTTGCCCTTTATCGTAGTTTAGCTTCATTAAAGATTGACAGAACCTGGAGTGGTTGACCCGGCAGCAGAGTTTTATTTTTAAGGCACAGCACAGCGTATGGTCAGTGCTCCCCTTCGTTGTCACATCGTCAGCAACACGTTGGCGCCGGTATCCAAGATCAGCGGCAGCAATTTTATCACAGAACGTGGTCAGTTATCAACAGAAATGCAGCAGGAAGCCACTTCTGTCAGGGAGTCAAGGCCAAAGGTCAGGCAGCTATCGCATACAAACAGGATGCTGTCAGCTTTTCCCGATTGAACCACGGTTCAGATCGAGTTACTATGAGTGCTGAAGTAACAATCATCTCTAATATTAATGATTCGGTGGGAGTATTGACAACTGTAGGTAGGATTTGCTGTGGACGTCATGAAGGACGTTTTCGGGGAAAGGAGTTGTTAAACCAGAGGACGAAAATTATATATACTAAAATGAGCCACTAGTTTGACTAGTCATCGTGGGAAGTGACTTCAGCAACTGGGGGCAAGTGCACCATGGGGCGAGCGCGTTAAATCATATATTAAAAAAAACAACCAGTTAGAAACTATGCAAGGCGTACGAGGCATGCAAAAGCCGGGGTGAAAGTACAATCCAATATTCATACCCAAGAAAGATGATGGTAAATTGTATATTTGCAATTTTATAAGAAAGTCAGTTGTAAAATTATCTTGTTGCGGTATAGATCCATGTTCCAGTTTACACGGCACACAGTTGATAAACAAAAATGCCCAGCAGAGTTTATTAACAGGAGTTATAACTCCACTATCTTGCCCACGGTATACAAAATGTCACATGGCCTTGTGATTGAGTTGGTTACTGAAACATAATTAGTATTTTGGTTAAGCAGTCTATTTAACTCCTCTCCGTCCCAATTATCCCATCCCCCACACGGAATCGCAAACAATACGAGAGCACTACGCCCATCCAAGCTAAACCAGTTTATATTTGACTTTATTTAAAATGCAAAAGAATGGAAACTATGAATACACATTTGATTTAACCTTTTTATCAAGACCTTTCTTAAATGAGTAGGGACATACTGATGCCAAAAAAGATGAACTATCAATAGAAACATTTCTAACCTGCTGAACAGTTTAAAGCAAGCATAATAGTCACACATTCAATTCCAAACTATATTCAAATAATGTCTTCTTATTGCTTAAAACCCCCTCCATTTCCCAAATGTTTCACTTCTTTAATATGATAATCCACAATGTTGTAAACTCATCATTGTAAACAAAATACTCATTTAGGAATTATTATTTATTTATTAACATTTATGTTATCTCCCCACCAGTTCATACTGGAATCTATGCAACTCAATATCCACTGATCGGTGGGCAAGAATTAAAAATTGGATACAATGTCCAAATTACTTAACGAAAAGTAGTGTTTAGTTTTGTACTCTATTAGACCAGCATTTATAAGGAATGTATTTTCTTTCACGTGGCTATGGTTTATCTGAGCAAATCAGTAAAATCCCAATCGAACCCCACATCATTGTTTTGTAAATTCTAAATCAACATTGTGTATGCTCCTCTTTCCCATAAAAGATTGATACAATTATTTACAAATCATCATACTTTTAAAAAAAAATGAAGGTAACTACAACACTAACAACAGCATACCAAACAGGTATTCACTCAGACATACTGATTAGAAAATACAACACATTTGGTGCCATTTATTAGTTTGCAAAATCTTTTTTTATCCAAAATCCGTCCTATTTTAACTCTTGAATTTCCCTTGGAATAAGTCTTTCAATATACACACAAGTTTTGTTGTAGATCAATTCTTCATAAATGTGTTCATGTTAAACACAGAAGTCAGCAAACTACACCACTGCAATTTCAACATCTCAAACCAGGAAGCAAATATTCAACAAATAGGTTCTCGCCGGCCTGCAGCAAGCGTGAACTAATCGGCACCTGAAATTTAAACAGCCAGGGAATATTACATAAGGTTCCATTTTAGTTGGTGTTTCCTGACAACCCCAATAAACACACCGACCAGTTGACATCAGCCCCAAGGAATTTTTTGAATAAATACTTTGAATAAATGTAATTATTTATATATGGGATGAAAATTGGTCCCTCCTTCAGATGTCACCTTGGCTGACAAGGACATGGCCTGCATTCAGTGCCAAACGTTTACGGTGTTAATGAAAAGTGGAGCAGATTATCTGGTGGGCAAGATTTGATGACACCATGACCGTGGACACGAGGAGGTCGGGGTAGCTGAGAAAGACCCAGAAGCTTCTTCCTTTTTTTGACTTTCATTATATTGCTACCCATCTGAAGGCAAAAAAAAAAAAGTGGCCCAACAGCACATCAATCAGCCAATCATTTTTAAAAAAAAGGAAATTTAACGCCATTTAACTCGTAAAGGTACAGGAACTTGCGTTGTTGAGCGATTGTTACAGCGTCATGTAGTCTAAACCCACCTTCCCTTTAACATTAGGGTCTCTGAAGGCGCTCGCCCTCTTGCTGACTCAACCACACTTCATTGGTGACTTGTCCCGCCTCCTACAACCTACGTCACATTCAATCCGATCCTTGGCTCCTCATTGGCCAATCGCCCTGTCGCACGCGCAATCCCTGGCCGGCTGTTAGGTTTGGTTGCACCGCGTCGGGTGCGAGCCTCCCACCACTTCCTCTCGGCGCTTTGGATTGTGGGGGCCGCAGTCCATTGCTCCGCGCTGCCAGGCAACCGGACGGCAGCCACGGAACTACAGCTCCCGGCAACCGCCGCGCCGCGCCTGCGCGCTCCCCCACCACGGTCAGTCGGGGGGCGAAACGTAAGCAAATGTACAGTATAGAGTACAGTAGGTAGCGAGAAGCCGGCTGGTGCGCCGATTTCCGCATCACAACACGCTTTAAACGTCGATATTACCTCGGGTCTGAGGCGTTCAGGCGGTCTTGGTAAGGTAGAAGCGAAGGCTGAGCAGGTACCTGGTGGTCTCGAGTCTGGTTGTGTTCAGGCCCAGGTTAGATGTGTCACCCACACTCACTCCCTCCCTCTCACTGTTACTATCTGCCAATAGCCCGTATGTAACTCACTCCCTTCCTGGTTCCCCAGGCCCTCCCCCCTCTTAAAGCGGTCTTGTGCCCTCCCTCCGAGTCTCAGGGTCCTACTTCCTCAGCATGATGTTCTCTTTACAAAACAAAATGCAGTGAACCAATAAACTAAACAGCTTCGCATCCCAAATCATTACTATCTCCTTTTTTCCATTATAAGGGTCTCAAGTGCCCCCCCTCCCCCAACACCCACCCTCACTCTTAAAGCTGTAAAGTATCCTTCCCGTTGTCGTGGTCCTAGCCTCTCCCTTCACTATGTAAACCAGAATCAATTTATCTCAAAATAATTTGATTTTCTTGTGAGTTGTTGCAGGTGCAAATAATGGGTCTCCCTGTTGTGCCCCACAGCTTTCCCAACATCTAAAATGTCATGACCCTTCTTGAGGCCAGACTGTGATATTTGGTAAAATATCATTTGAAACAAAGGGGTAACCAGTGGGACATTGTGTTGGCTGCAAGGGTTATTATTGGGTTTGTCCAATTGCATCTCACAGATTTTAATCAGAAGATTCAAAATGATACATGAATTATACTATTATTAAATGGGTGGTTGCAGTTTTTGTTTGAACATGCTGAAGCAAGAACCAAAGGTTTTGCTCTTCACAAGATACTTGCATGAAATCACAACTCATCCATTTAGATAAATAGTTCACACCTATAATTGCTGAATCTTAAATTATTCTGTGATTTTATTTCCACAATTCTGCGCAGTCCATTCCAATTTTTTGCATCAGAAAATTCAACTGTATATTACATTTCTGTGAATCATCTGTTCAAATTTTGTAAATGCAAGTTATGGTTGATATCAGTACACTAGTCTCATTTCAGCTATATTGCTTTTAATTTAATGGATATTAACCTATTGCGTCCCACAAACTATCGTCTATGAGATGTTTTCTGTTCAGATTAATAAAAAGCCCATAGATCTCCAGTCACAACCCAAACCTTGGACTCCAGCCATTGTTTTTGATAAAGGATCTTTGACCTGAAATGTTATCACTGTTTCTCTTTCCACAGATACTGTCTAGCTTGCTCAGTGTTTCTAGCGCTTTCTGTTTTTGGACATCTGTTTCTAATTGATTGCTTGGGTCTTAATGGGTAGAGCTGCCAACAATACTCCATCCGGCACTCAAATTCACCTGGACCATTTCCGACATCTCCCTACCGTTTCTAGACTTCACTATCTCCATCGCAGGTAACAGACTACTGACCGACATCTATAAACCCACTGACTCCCATGGCTATCTGGACTACACTTCTTCACACCCTGCTTCCTGTAAGGACTCCATCCCCTACTCCCAATTCCTCCGTCTATGCTGCATCTGCACCCAGGATGAGGTGTTCCAAATCAGGGCATTGGAGATGTCCTCATTCTTTAGGGAACAGGGGTTCCCCTCTTCGACTCTGGATGAGGCTCTCACCAGGGTCTCTTCTTTACCCCGCAACTTTGCTCTCACTCCCCATCCCCCCCCACTCATAACCAGGACAGAGTCCCCATTGTCCTCACCTTCCACCCTACCAGCTGTCACATACAACAGATAATCCATTCGACACTTTCACCACCTCCAACGGGATCCCACCACTGGCCCCATCTTCCCATCTCCTCCCCTTTCGGCTTTCCACAGAGACCGCTGCCTCCGTAACTCCCTGATCAATGCGCCCCTTCCCACCCAAACCACCCCCCTCCCCTGGTACTTTCCCTTGCAACCGCAGGAAATGCTACACTTGTCGCTTTACCTCCCCCCTTGACTCCATCCAAGGATCTAAGCAGTCTTTCCAGGTGCGACAGAGGTTCACCTGCACCTCCTCCAACCTCATCTATTGCATCCGCTGCTCTAGGTGTCAGCTGCTCTACATCGGTGAGACCAAGCGTAGGCTTGGCGATCGCTTCACCCAACACCTTCGCTTAGTTCGCAATATTATTTTTTTTAAATTTCAAAATAGACTTTATTCAGGTAATAAATATATACAATACATGAACCGTGCGAAAAATTCATCCAGCATTTTCGGAGGCTATACAAATTGTTCAATGCAGTTCATATACATTTCTCAAATTTCACAAATCTGTCCCCCACCCGTGCCACTCATGTGGCCCCCTGGCATGGGATAACTTCCCTTATTTTGAGGGGCATCTCCACCATACCGTGCCCCCAATGTACAGCAGTGGAAGGACCATAGACTGTGGTCCTCCCCCACCGAGCCTTGACGTTGGCTGCACCGAGCTTCAGTGCGTCCCTCAGCACGTACTCCTGCAGTCTGCAACATTCCCTGATGGACATCCCGCTCTGCTGGGTGGTGAACAACGCTCGGGCAGACCAAAGAGCGTCCTTCGCCGAGTTGATGACCTTCCAGCAGCACTTGATGTCAGTCTCTGAATGCGTCCCTGTGAACAGTCCATAAATCACAGCGTCCTCTGTGATGGAGCTGTTTGGGATAAAGCGTGCCAGGGACCCTTGCATACTTCTCCAGGCTCTCTTTGCAAATCCACACTCTGTAAAGAGGTGGGCAACCGTCTCCTCCCAATAGCAGCCGTACAGAGGGCAGCGTGCGCTGGTAGTGAGGTTCTGATGGTGCAGGAAGGATCTGACTGGGAGGGCCCTCCTCACCGCCAGCCAAGCCAGGTCTTGGTGCTTGTTGGTGAGTTCTGGTGATGAGGCATTTTGCCAGACAAGCTGGGCAGTCTGCTCTGGGAACCACGCCACCGGGTCCATCGAGTCCTTTCCCCGCAGTGCCTGCAGGACGTTCCGTGCTGACCACTGCCCGATGGACATGTGGTCAAAGGTGTTGGTCCGGAAGAACCTTTCCACAAACAACAGATGGGGCGGCAATGTCCAGCTGCCTGGCACATTGCGTGGCATCTGCGCCAGGCCCATCCTTCGCAACACCGGGGACAGGTAGAACCTCAGCAGGTAATGACACTTGGTGCCCACGTGCCTTGGCTCTACACTCCGCCTGATGCATCCACACACAAAGGTGGCCATCAGGGTGAGGGGGTTCGCAATAACCTACATGATCTCCTGGTGGCTCAGCACTTCAACTCCCCCTCCCATTCTGAATCCAACCTTTCTGTCCTGGGCCTCCTCATGGCCAGAGTGAGTCCCACTGTAAATTGGAGGAGCAGCACCTCATATTTTGTTTGGGTAGTTTACACTCCAGCGGTATGAACATTGACTTCTCCAATTTCAGGTAGATCTTGTTTTCTCCCTCTTTCCCCTCCCCTTCCCAGCTCTCCCACAGCCCACTGTTTCCGCCTCTTCCTTTCTTCCACCAGCCCCGACCACCCCCAGATCAGTCTGGAGAAGGGCCTCAACCCAAAATGTCACCTTTTCCTTCGGCCCATAGATGCTGCCTCACCTGCTGAGTTTCTCCAGCATTTTTATCTGCCTTAGATTATTATGCATGGTGTATTTAAAATAAATCACTATAAGTTCTAACTTATTTTGGAAGATATTGGAACAACTTGGTGTCACCATTAACTGTCACATTACAATAAATAAACCATTCATCCTTGGTTGTCTCCAAGGTACAAAGTTATGGGGTCCAGGGACTTGAGCATTAAACCTAGGCTGACACTCCACTACAGGAGCAAAATAGTTCTGTCCCGTTCTATTAGAAATATTGTCATGAGGATGAGATGTTGAAGCACAGAGCAGTTTGCTATCTCAGCCGCAATGAATGATCTCATGGGATCATGGCACAAATAAATTGATTTCTGTATTTCAGCAAAACGTTACTTCAATTGGTAGAAAACACTTTTGGGATGCCATGTCATTATAGTAACAAGGTAAACATAAGACTTTTATCTTATCAAGGGAAAAAATGAACATACAAATAATTTGCAATGTGAGTTTTCTGTGTGTGTACTTCTGAGTCATATCAGGATATTAAAATTAAGAATAGGTCACCTGGCCATTTGAACTGCTCTACTATTCAGTGGGAATGTGGTTAATTTACTGCAACTCTAATTTGCTGAACAATCCCCATTTCCTCTCATTTCCAGTTCAATCAATCTCAGTTTTCAATATATGCCAAAATCAAGCTTTCACTGCCTCTGGGATCTCTTCATCCTATGAGTGAAGACATTTATTTTCAACTCAGTAAAACATTGGTGACCCCTTATTCTGAATCTGTGACGACCCAAGAAGCTGAAGATGCTGGTATTTTGAAGAAAATAAAGTGCCGGAATCTGAGGAAGGGTCCCGACTCAAACTATCCCACATTCATTCTCTCCCCAGATGCTGCCTGACCCATGCGTTTCTCCAGCACTTTGTGTTTTGCTCTGAGTCGGTGACCCCTGGCTCTAGACTACCCAATGAGGAGAAATGCCCTTGCATCCTGAAAAAGCCGACAAGAAATTTGAACATTTCAATAAGATCATCATCCATTCCAATAAACTCTAAACACTATATGCTTAGTCTACTGAATATTTTCTCATATAGCAAACTCAAATGGATTTGGAAGACATTTCAATCTTAACTCACTGTTAAGTTTATCTACGTGTAAGGTCATAGAGTGATACAGTGTGGAAACAGGCCAACATGTCCCAGCTACACTAGTCTGACCTGCCTGCGTTTGGTCCATATCCTTCCAAACCTGTCCAATCCATGTACTATCTAACTGTTTCATAAATGTTGGGATAGTCCCAGCCTCAACTACCTCATCTGGCAACTTTGTGTGAAAAAATTACCCCTCAGATTTCTATCAAATCTTTTTCCCTTCACCTTAAATCTATGTTCTCTGGTTCTTGATTCACCTATTCTGGGCAAGAGACTCTGTGCATCTACCCGATCTATTCCTCTCATGATTTTATACACTTAAAAAAATTGCAGTTTAGTTTAGAAGTACAGTGTGGAAACAGGCCCTTCGGCCCACTGAGTCCGAACCGACCAGCGATCCCCGCACATTAACACTATCTTACACACACACGGGACAATTTACATTTCTACCAAGCCATTTAACCTACAAACCCGTCCATCCTGAGTGTCGGAGGAAACCGAAGATCTCAGAGCAAACCCACGCGGTCACAGGGAGAACGAACCAACTCCATCCAGACAGCACCCGTTGTCGGGATCGGTGTTTGAAATAGCTTCAAAAGACATGAAAGATGCTAAATAAATTCAAGACATTTTTTTTAAAAGTTTTGCTATGTAATTCTGAAAATACAAATATACTCTCAAAACTGATGAAAAAAAATCACCATAATAACCAATCACTGGTGCTTTCAGATTTTCACCACAACTCAATGGACATTGATGAATGACAGGCTGACAGATTGCTATGTGTGTTGGACTGAAGTTTTATTCAGGTGAAAGCAGTATTGCTATGCAATAGTTGGTTTGTGAAGGAATAATTACCTTAAAGTACTAACTGCTGTGATATTTTCTGCAGCCATCTACACTTATCTATTGCTGAATTTATGTGAAGCATTCTCACTCCCACATTCCAAACCATTCTTTAGGAACTACTGTATATACAGAATGCATCCGCTTTTTTTTACTATTTTATGCTATCAGCTGATTTCTGATTCCAACTAAAATGGGATGTCGAGTTTGGGTTGTTTTGCTAGATTGCTGAAGGTACACGTCAGTGATAACCAGCAGATCTGGGAAAAGGTTGAGCTTTTGGCGGTCTCAAGAACGACAACTGAATTTTTAAATGAATGTTTATTCGAAAATTCACTTTTCAGTAAACAGGTTCTCTTGACACGTCTGGCCACATCGGTGGTCAGTGCTGAACTGCCGCACGAAAGTAAAACCGCGCAAAATAAGCAGCCCTCCAGAGTCACGTGACCACGGCTTCCGAACGCCGGGTTCGATACCTGCGTGCGCCAGTAGGTGCCGCTACAAGCTGATCTACATGTTATACATGCATCTTTAAATCAAATGCAATTTTATGGAGAGCTATCAAAGCAGATATGTGCCCGTTGTGTTTGTCCTAGGTGCAAATAATGCTTTTGAAGCCGCCATTGACTTACTGCAGTGTATTGTATAAATGGTACGTACTGCAGCCATGTTATTTTGCTGGTGGCAGGAGTGATTGCTTACAGTAGTGAGTAAGGTGGTAATCAAGTGACGATAGTGTTGAGAGTTTCTTCTTTCTCATTCCTTAATTTGGTGAAGAATTGCTTTGTGCATACACACTTGAAATCGCCCAATCCTTCATTAATGCACTTGAAAAGGATTAGTAGCATTGCATTTCCATAGGATGGAATTTGCAGGATTAATACAAGGTTATCTAATCAGCACGAGGGAGTGTTTTTACAAGCATAACTCTGACCCCTGGCTTAGACTATACTAATTTCAGTTAACATAATTTCATTGATATAATGGTCTCTGGAGATGCACCTGTCCCAACTCAGTCAATTGTCAGAAATTGCAAACATAAAATGGCCTTGGCCCTTGTGAAAGGGCAAAGTGAGCCTGAAATGCTGAGAATGTCTGATGCCCAGTGCATAAAATATTTCTCTTTACTTTGTATTATCTAAGTCACATATTTTAATTATTTATATCTTATCAGGGATATTATACACAAAATACAACCAATATACCTGTTAATATATAACCAAAGTGTATGTTGTTAAAAATGATAAACACAAATGGTGTCATTCGCGTGTACCCATGGCGATAAATAAAAAGATACTGCCATTTTGTTAATTTTTTTCAAGATGTGGTGTCGCTGACAAGGCCTGTGTTAATTGCCCATTCTGAATTGTCTTTGCAAAGAGCATTTTCTTAAATGACTACAGTCCTTCTGGTGAAGCAACACCCATGACACAGGGAGATTCAGAGTTATGTACCAGTGAGGATGAAAGGCTGGTGTGCAACATACAAGTAAAAATGTTTCCATGCATTTGCTGCCTTTGTTTTGGTGGCTGGTAGAGATTGTGAGAATCCTAGGTGAATCAAGGCAACTGATTTTGTAGATGGTACTATGCCATGACCCTATAGTATCACTGATGGTGGATAGAATTAATAGTCAGGGTGTTAAATCAATTGTGAAACAAGCAGGCTTTATTATCAGAGCTTTTTGAGTGTTAGTGTTCCTTTTGTTCTGGCAGCATTTCATCACATGCCTGATATGTCTTGTAGATGATGGAAAGCCTTTGAGGAGATGAGACAATCGCCTTCAAATACCTGGCTGTGATCTGCTATTGTTGCCACAGTATTTATGCCTGGTCTAGTCGCGTTTCTGGAGAGCATTGTCGATGGTAGGGAAATTAGCGATGATATTGCCATTGTATGTCAAAGGTAGGCAAATAGAGCAAAAAACAAACTGCTGAGAGACTTTGTGGGTCAAACAGCATCTGTGGAGGCAAATACAAGGTAAACATTTCATTTTGGATCCCTGCATCAGCACTGAGAGTATTAAAGGATGATAGCTGGTATAAAGAGGCGAGAGGAAGGGGTGAGACAGGCTGGTAGGTCATTGATCAAGCAACTGAAGATGGTTGGGTTCGGCACTTTGCCTCATGGATCTCCTTGAAAGATGTCTTGCCTTATTCTACAACATTTACATTTAAAATGTGAAAGTGTTACATAGTCCTGTTATAAGGAAAATCTTATCTCTGTTGCCTCATATATTTGATTAATGTGAAGGTAAACAGTACTTTTCCCCAGCTTAGTAAAATAACTGAGAGGACTTGCATTTCTAAATAATATTTTGTGACCATAGGATGTTGCAAAACACATTTTTGATAATAAATTACTTTAGAATTCTAGGCCCTACTTTGATGTAGTTTGTGTGACAACCAATTTGCACAAATAGCTATACGATAATAACAATGCAGGGCTAAAAATTACTTATGACACCAACTCCACCTATTTTTCCAAAATAGTTCCATTTGATCTTAATACCCAGCTTTGACTATCTTTGGAAGTCTAGCACACCCTACTAATATCACTAGTGCAGCACACCCTAATATGAAGCATCATGCCAGATTTTATGCTCAAGCTTCTGCAGTAGTTCTTGTTCACATAATCTTCTGATATGAGTGCCATCACTGAATCAAGACTGACATCTGCAGGCCATGCATGGCTTAATTATTTTGGAGTTTGCAAAAATGTACAGATAAGTCAGATTTAATGGCAATATCTGGTGCTAATTATTTTTGTTCTGAGAGACTAACATATTTCTGTGGTAATATTTCAAATGGCAATGTTAAAAACCTAAATGGATAGCGTGCAAACCAACGTTTTTCACTGGTTTTCATACATGTGACTATAGTACCAAATCGAGGAACATAAACTGAAATAGAATAAACTGAATTTTTTTAATTCCAACACTGACCGATTTTCTTTTTTGCTAGCTTAGAGCTGAACGAAAGAAGAAAGCCAAGCTCTGCAAAGCATTTTTTAAAACGCATGTCTAAAATGGAGAGGCCAATGATGTACACTGGGCATAGGGAAAGGAGGAAAAGACATGTTGAAAATTGTCCATTTAAAAAAATTAGAAATGTGTATGGATTATATAACGGTTTTAGGTTTTATAAAACAACATTCAAATATATACACACTCTACATAAATTCAGGAACCAAAGTCAACATTTCTTGAAAAACTAAATAGCCACATATTTGTCATAGGGAAATCAGCTATTTAGCTATTACTAAAGATTTTAAAGAAATTCAAACTGATCAGGCAGTCAACATTGCTTTGTGATAGGGAAAACATGTGTTGTCCGCTTATTGCAATTCTTTCAAAAAGGTAATGTGCATGTTAAAGGATGAAATAAAGCAGAATTGGTGGATGTACCGTAAGATTCTCAGAAGGCATTTGATAAGATACCACATCACAGATTATTGGGGAAAAGAAAACATCTGGGTCTCTGAGGTGTTGTTTTCTGGTGGAAAACAATGCTGATGACACAAAAGTGGAAGAATACATTGTGAAGTAGACATTAAAAAGAAAATAAAAAGATCTAGATTAAGTGAGTGTGCAAAGATCTGCCAGAAGGAGATAATATGCAAAATGTAAAGTGAGCAATTTTCCATATTAAAAAAAGTTGCATATAAAATTTAAAATGATCTTATCTAAGTGGTGAGATGTTGCTGTGGGATCCTTTACACCCAGGTGACCTGCCGTTGATTCGCTAAGGCTGGATTATAGATCCAGCAAGAAATTCTAAAGGCTCACAGAATGTTATTGTTTATTTCAAGTAGAATCGAGTACAAGAGGAGGGTGGTTATGCTTCCTTTTAGGGCATTAGTGAGAGGAGTAGTAATGTACTGTGTTAGTCTTATGTACGGAGGAATATACCTGCATTGGAAACATTCAATTGATATCTGGAATGATTCGATTGTCTTGTGACAAAAGGTCTTGTAGGATAGGCTTATATTCGCAGGAGTTAGGATAGGCAACCTGATTGAAACGCAAGATTCTGACCAGTCTTATAGGATGATGTAAGGAGATAGCAGATATTAGTAGTAAGCACAAGGTAGTGATTGTGGGAGATTTCAATTTTCCAAAAATAGACTGGGAAACACATTCTGTAAATGGGCTGGATGGTTTGGAGTTTGTAAAATGTGTGCAGGATAGTTTTTTGCAGCAGTACATAGAGGTATCGACCAGAGAAGGGGCAGTGCTGGACCTCCTGTTAGGAAATGAGGCAGGTCAGGTATGCGTTGGTGAGCACTTCGGGACCAGTGATCACAATGCCATTAGTTTCAATGTAATTATGGAGTCAGAACTGGACCTAGGGTTGAGATTTTTGATTGGAGAAAGGCTAACTTTGAGGGAATGCGTAAGGATTTAAAAGGAGTGAATTGGGACATTTTGTTTTATGGGAAGGATGTAGAAGAGAAATGGAGGACATTTAAAGGGGAAATTGTAAGATTACAGAATCTTTGTGTCCCTGTTCGGTTGAAAGGAAATAGTAAAAATTGGAAAGAGCCATGGTTTTCAAGGGAAATTGGACACTTGGTTCGAAAAAAGAGAGATATCTACAATATTTTATAGGAGGCATGGAGTAAATGAGGTGTTAGAGGAGTATAAAGAATGTAAAAAGAATCTTAAGAAAGAAATTAGAAAGGCTAAAAGAAGATATGAGGTTGCTTTGGCAAGAAAGATGAAAGTAAATCCAAAGGGTTTCTACAGCTATATTAATAGCAAAAGGATAATGAGGGATGAAAATTGGACCATTAGAGAGCCAGAATGGACATCTATCTGCAGAGCCAAAAGAGATGGGGGAGATATTGAACAATTTCTTTTCTTCAGCATTCACCAAGGAGAAGGATATTGAACTCTGTGAGGTAAGGGAAGAAAGTAGAGTAGCTATGGAAACTATGAGATTCAAAGAGGAGGACGTACTGACACATTTGAAAAATATAAAAGTGGATAAGTCTCCAGGTCCTGACAGGATATCCCCTAGGACATTGAGGGAAGTTAGTGTAGAAATAACAGGAGCTATGACAGAAATATTTCAAATGTCATTAGAAACGGGAATAGTGCCGGAAGATTGGCGTACTGCGCATGTTGTTCCATTGTTTAAAAAGGGTTCAAAGAATAAACCTAGCAATTATAGACCTGTTAGTTTGACGTCAGTGGTGGGCAGATTAATGGAAAGGATACTTAGAGATAATATATATAAGCATCTGGATAAACAGGGTCTTATCAGGAACAGTCAACATGGATTTGTGCCTGGAAGGTCATGTTTGACAAACCTTGAATTTTTTGAAGAGGTTACTAGGGAAATTGATGAGGGTAAAGCAGTGGATGTTGTCTATATGGATTTCAGTAAGGCCTTTGACAAGGTTCCCCATGGAAGGTTGGTTAAGAAGGTTCAATCTTTGGGTGTTAATGGCGGAGTAGCAAGATGGATTCAACAGTGGCTGAATGGGAGATGTCAGAGTAATGGTGGATGGCTGTTTGTCAGGTTGGAAGCCGGTGACCAGTGGGGTGCCTCAGGGATCTGTGTTGGGTCCACTGTTGTTTGTCATGTACATCAATGATCTGGATGATGGGGTGGAAAATTGGATAAGTAAGTATGCAGATGATACTAAGATAGGTGGTGTTGTGGATAATGAAGTAGATTTTCAAAGTCTACAGAGAGATTTGGGCCATTTGAAAAATGGGCTGAAAGATGGCAGATGGAGTTTAATGCTGATAAGTGTGAAGTGCTACATCTTGGCAGGACAAATCAAAATAGGACGTACATGGTAAATGGTAGGGAATTGAGGAATGCTGTGGAACAGAGGGATCTAGGAATAACTGTGCATAGTTCCCTGAAGGTGGAATTGCATGTAGATAGGGTGGTAAAGAAAGCTTTTGGTATGCTGGCCTTTATAAATCAGAGCATTGAATATAGGAGTGGGGAAGTAATGTTAAAATTGTACAAGGCATTGGTAAGACCAATTCTGGAGTATGGTGTACAATTTTGGTCGCCTAATTATAGGAAGGATGTCAACAAAATAGAGAGAGTACAGAGGAGATTTACTAGAATGTTGCCTGGGTTCCAGCAACTAAGTTACAGAGAAAGGTTGAACAAGTTAGGTCTTTATTTTTTGGAGCGCAGAAGGTTAAGGGGGGACTTGATTGAGGTCTTTAAAATGATGAAAGGGATAGACAGAGTTGACGTGGATAAGCTTTTCCCATTGAGGGTAGGGAAGATTCAAACAAGAGGCCATGACATGAGAATTAAGGGACAGACGTTTAGGGGTAAAATGAGGGGGAACTTCTTTACTCAGAGAGTGGTGGCTGTGTGGAATGAGCTTCCAGCAGAAGTGGTGGAGGCAGGATCGATTTTAACATTTAAAAGTAAAGTGGATAGGTATATGGACGGGAAGGGAATGGAGGGGTATGGTCTGAGTGCAGGTAGATGGGACTAGGGGAAAATAAATGGTCGGCACGGACTGGAAGGACCGAGAGGGGCTGTTTCCGTGCTGTAATTGTTATATGGTTATATGTGAAAAGGGTGTTTCCACGTGTGCAACAATCCAGAAGTTAGGGGTCACTGGTTAAAAGAAAAGGGTCTATAATTTAAGACAATTAAAGTATATATTTTTCTGAGGTTTGCAAGACTAGAATCTCTTCCTCAAAAGTGTTGGAACCAGAGCATTTGAACTTTTTTTAAGACAGCCATAACAGGTTCTTGATAAGCAAGTGGGTGAAAGATTACTGGGGATAGGCAGGAGTGTAAAAATTAGGTTGCAATCAGATTGGCCTTGACCCAATTGGATGGCAAAGGGTCTGTCGGCCTTTTGGTTCTCTGCTCTCAGATGCTTTGTGTAAAGAATACTTCATTATTTTCAGATTATAGTTGTTTGGTAGCCATGTTATAAATTAACAATGTGATATATTCCTTAAGATTTTGTTAGAAAGTAGTTGGAATGTGGAAATTGTTGTTGTGTGGTGCAGTTAAGACAAACAGCATTTGCGAATGCAACAGTAGATAAGTACATAGGGGAAAGGAACAGAAGAATTTGCTGAACTGGTTATTTGAAATGGGGTGAGAGTATAAAGAATGTGTGGAGTGTAAACAATACCCTGTGCTGTATCAATGAAGCCAAATTGTGTATAGTTTATTAACCACTTTCATAACCAGTCTTCCACTTGCCCAGCCTCAGGGGTCCTCCTTTTCTCCTGTACTCCTTTTCGACTGGTATCTTTCATTTTACATTGCCTCCCTTTATTCTTCCTGTCATTTTTTCTTTATTCTTCCTTCCTTTCATTCCACAAATAGCTTACTTTTTTTGCATATCTTTCATTCATTGTTCTTTATCTCTCCACATCACCGTCTATATCTCTCGTTTCCCTTATCCCTCACCAGTCTGAAGAAGGGTCTCGAACCGAAATGTTACCTATTCCTTCCCTCCCAAGATGCTGCCTGTCACGCTGAGTTAGTCCAGCTTTTTGTGTCTATCTTCTGGGTAATGGTGTTCGATATTCTCCAATGCTTATTTGGATACTTCTGTTAAACATATTTTTCATGCACTGTTTATTAATAGCATTGAACACACATCCAATATCAGGATTTCACAGTGCGAGACTAAATGCCTAACAAGCACAAAGACAATCGATAAACTTATAAATTTACCCCACCATATTTCCTTCCCCCAGTCCAATCCCCACCATCCCACCCATCACCTGATTGAGACTTGTGGCATCAGTAGACCTGGTTAGGAGGGTGGAACATGCTCACCATAACAATGTGAACATTTGTAATAAGCGATGAGATAGGCGGCTTATGTCTGGCCCATTTCCCACAATACCTGTGTTACAATCAACCATATTATTTTTGCTTGGCTTAAGGTCACGTAGAACATTACAATAAATTAATTTTCTCTTGAAATTTGTTGATCATTACTTGACAGCTTTGTGGTCAAGGACCTGGACTTCAACAGCTTTTGCACCTGGGAGAGATGGGTAGAGGGAGATGGTCCAGTATTCTGCAGTATCAGCTTACTCAGCTTTCTGGCCAAACTCGGATATACCAGAGAAGGGAACAAATAAAACTTCAGCAAGCAGTAACACTGCAGTAACACTATTTTATAGTATCAACAAATTGTTTTCTGATGTGAGATGGATGTAGAGAGATTGTATTTCCACAGTGAAGAGGAACCGGTTATGACCAGGGAATTAGAAACTGTTGATGCAGCAGAGGGCATCCAAAGTCTCACAGATGCAGATGGCAAGAGTCTGGACTGGAGAAAGAAAGGATGGAAGAAATGTATCAATGCATGAAATATTTGTGGGGCAAAGGCAGGCTGAACCAAAGGCACTGCAGATTCCTTGCATTCTCCTTGCAGCTTGCTTTCCCACCAATCATCACCATATTTGCCTACAATGCACGTAATCCCTTCTATCTAAATCTAAACTACTAATAAAGATGAGACCCCAACATTGATCCTTTATCTTTTGGTTTCTACCATTCCTCTATCTATACCCATATAATTCCCTCAAAACCATGTATAGTATCTCTAAAGTGGCACCTTGTCAAATGCCTTCGGGAAATCCAGACATTGCATCTATTATCAAGTTGCTCATTAAATTATAGAGTTATGAGCACAGCGCAGTGCAGTCCATTACAGAAACCCAGAAACCAGCCTCCACCCCCACTTACCCATGAACTTTATCCACGCTTCACGCTCCCTCTGAACCACCCCAATCATTCTCTCTTCTCTCCTCTATAAAAGGATGTACCGCCAGATTCAAGAACAGCTTCTTCCTCATTATTATCAGACTCTTGATTTGATGTCTCAAGCGCTAGGGATGAATTCCCAATCTAACTCGTTATGGCTCTTGCACGTTTTTAATCTTCACTTTTTCTGTAGCAGTAAAACTATATTCTGAACTCATTATCTACTCTTTTGTGCTACCTGATGTACTCATGAATGGTATGATTTCCCTGGATAGTATGCAAAACAAAGCTCAGTGTAATTTGGTACATGTAACAATAACAAACAAATACCAATAGTGATGTATGATTAAAGTCTTGCCTGTTGTTGCCTCTGGCCATTTTGAATAAGCGCAAAAGAGATCTGAGAGATGAGTATAACAAACCTGAGTACCATGGCGACCTGGGGAATTGGAGTTGAAAGCAGAACAGTTATCACAACCCATGCACCAAGAGGCTTTAAAGACCCCTGAAAGCAAGAATGACAACAAGCTCATCTACCAAGGTAGAAAGCAGGAGCGTGACAACAACCCCTAAGCTTTATTTGCCCATTGCAAATTGCCCCGTGGCAAAAGAAGATGAAATACAGATCAATATAGAGAGCGCATGACCTCACTTAGACAACGATGGATATGAATGAATGAATACTTTTATTGGCCAAGTATGTACACATACAAGGAATTTGCCTTGGTGCTCCGCTCGCAAGTAACAGCACGACATGCAGAAAAACCATTAAGAATAAAACATAAAACCATTAAGAATAAAACATTATAGTTTAAACATGTGAATTAAATAAAATACCAGAGCAATAGGAGGCTGCAGACTTTTGGTGATTGAGTAGAGTGACTGCTCGCGACTGTCCGGCTGTGGTGGCTTTGACGGACCGGAGTCGCCTTCCAGAGGGAAGTGATTCAATTAGTTTGTGGCCAGGGTGAGAGGGTCAGACATGATCTTACCCGCTCGCCTCTTGCAGAGTACAATTCATCAATGAGTGGGTGGAAGGTTGCAGCCAACAACCTTCTCAGCTGATCGAAATATTCGCTGCAGCCTCCGGATGTCGTGCTTGGTGGCTGAGCCAAACCAGACCATGGTGGAGAAGGCGAGGACAGACTCTACGATGGCCGTGTAGAATTGGACCATCATTGCCTGTGGCAGATTATGTTTCCTCAGCTGCCGCAGGAAGTACATCTTCTGTTGGGCCTTTTTGACTGTGGAGTTGATGGTGGCCCCCCATTGAAGGTCCTTGGAGATTATGGTTCCAAGGAACTTAAAGGACTCTACAGATGTGACTGTGGTGTTGTTGATGGTGAGTGGGGGGAGGGGAGGGGGAGCTCTCCTAAAGTCTACGATCAATTCCACCCAGGGGCAGAAATCGCTTTTAAAACATGGGGGGGGAGGGGAACAGAATGAAGCCTGACATCTAGGACAAGGGTCGGCAACCAATGGCCCACGGGCCGGAACCGGCCCTTAACCCAAAATCATCCGGCACGCAGGCGTATTTTATTTCAATTTGTTTTCGCGACCTGGGAACTGCAGCCAGTCCCGGGGCACGCAGGCAACCTGGGCGCTACAGCCGGACCTGGGGCAGGTGAGCCGACCTGGGAACTGCAACTAGTCCCGAGCTGTTAGGTTCTAGGAGCTGGAGGCCTCCAACTGGAATCGACCTTGAGGGCTCCGGTCACAGAGCCTGTGGGCTTACCATCACGGAGCTGGTTGACTTTGGAAACTAGCCCCATCCCCCAGGATTTCCACCCATGTTTAAGAGCATTGAGCTCCAGGTTGTTACGAAGGCACCAGGACACCAGCTGTGTCATTCCTGTCTGTAGGCAGGTTCCTTCCCATCCTGGATCAGTCCAATCAGGGTTATGTCGTCTGCAAACTTGAGAAACTTGACAGAGGAGTCTGTGGAGGTGCAGTCGTTGGTGTAGAGAGAGTAAAGGAGAGGGGAGAGTACGCAGCCTTGTGGTGCTCCTATGCTGAGGGTCTGCGGGTCCGAGATGTGCTTTCCCAGCCTCACATGCTGCTTCCTGTCTGTCAGGAAGTTGGTGATCCACTGACAGAGGGGTTCAGGCAGTCAACTGGGAGAGTTTGGAGTGTAGTAGCCCTGGCACAATGTTGTTGAATGCTGAGCTAGAATCTACAAACAAAATCCTTGCATAGGTCTCCTGGCGGTCTAGGTGCTGGATGATGAAGTGCAAGCCTAGGTTGACTGCGTCATCCACTGATCTATTGATGCAAACTGCAGAGGGTTCAGCAGGGGGTTTGTGATATTGTTTAGCTGGGCCAGCACGTATTTCAAGGGTCTTCATAAAAGGCCTGTAGTCATTAAGACCAGTAATCCTTGTATTTTTGGGTACAGGGACAATATTGGAGACTTTGAAGCAGGCAGTGGCAGAACAGGTTTGCAGGGACTGGATGAACGTGTCTGTGTTGACCGGTGCCATTTGTTCGGCACCAGTCTTTGCAGACTGGAGTGAGGCTGTGAGCAGGTGTGAAGTGGTGATTAGGGGAGGAGGGGAGGGGATACCAGGGTTAAGTTTCTGTTTATCGAACCTGCAATATAACTCGTTCAGGTCATTGGACAGCTGACGATTGTCCAAGGAGCGGGGGGGGGGGGGGGGGAGTGGTTCTTTGCAAGCCCTTCCAAACTGAAGAAGAGTCATTAGCTGAGAACTTGCTCCTCAACTTCTCAGAGTACCTTTCCCTGGCAGCTCTGATTCCTCTTCTCAGCTTGTACTTGGCTTGCCTGTAGAGGTCTGCATCCCCGCTCCTGTAGGTCTCATCTTTAGACTGGCGGAGCTGTCTGAGTTTTGCTGTAAACCAGGACTTGTCGTTGTTGAACCAGATCCGGGTCCTAGTGGGAATGCAACTGTCCTCACAAAAGCTGACACAAGATGTCACAGTGTCTGTACATTCGGCGAGGCTTGTGGTTGCTTCCCTGAACACATTCCAATCAGCGCAGTCAAAGCAGGACTGTTGGTTTTCAATGCTTTCGCTTGTCCTTGTTTTCATTGTTCTGACCACAGGCGTAGCAGATTTTAGGTTCTGCCTGTGGGTCGGAATGAGGTGAACTAAAGAATGATCAGAGAGACCCAGAGCCGCCCGGGGAACAGAGCGATATGCGTTCTTGATTGAAGTGTAACAGTGGTCTAGTGTTCTCTGCCCTCTGGTGGGGCAGGTAACATGAAGTCTGTACTTTGGAAGATCTTGGCTGAGGTAAGCCTTGTAAAAGTCCCCCACTTTGCCAGGAGGCATTTGCATTAAAATTCTAGATCACAAATAGTTTCACTTTAAACCGTTCTTGCCTTGCTGTCAATTTTAGTTTAGTTTGTTACTTTTTAGTCCAATTTAGTCTTCGGTTGGAGCAGATTTCAATTAGGTTACCCATCCTGAAGTAAATATGTCCCTCACACAGTGTTCTTTGTTGAGGTTCGTGGTGGATAACTGCACCACGAAAGTCAGGATGGGTACGAGTTTCTGCTGAGAATCCTTCCCTTCTTGAACTTCTCCATCCAACTTTCCCTCAACTCTCTACTGGTTATTCTGGGCTTTATGGCTCAGATTTACTAATGTACCTATGTCTGGGAATACAAACTTACTTGTGAAGAAATATTCTTTCGAACTTGCCACATCAGACTTTATTCCTTGGAGTGCAACAGGCCAAGGGGTGATCTTATAGAGGTGTATAAAATCATGAGGGGAATACATAGGGGTGTCAAGGAGAATCAAGAACCTAGAGGACATAGGTTTAAGGTGAGAGGGGAATGATTTAATAGGAAGCCAAGGGCCAACTTTTTCCACACAAAGGTTGGTGGATATAGGGAATGTGCTGCCAGACGAGATAGTTAAGGCAGCTACTTTAACAATATTTAAAATACATTTGAACAGGAACATGGATAGGAAAGGTTTAGAGGGATATTGGCCAAAGACAGGGATGTGGGACAAGTTTGGATGGGGCGTGTTGGGCAAGTCGGGCTGAGGTACCTGTTACCATGCTGCATCACTCGTTGCAGACTTCAATAATTTTAAAGAACAATAGAAAGCACTATGTGTTTGTGGAATCATCAGTGACCAACTTGAAAGTAGGTAAACCATCCCTTTACATAGAGTTAGCAAATAATATTTCCAACAGTTTAACATGGTTAAGAGTTGGTATTAAATTGAATGCTGAGCCCAGTAGTAGCATCACATCAGCATTGCATATTGATTAACCACTGTCTGCAAATTTATGTGTCTGGCAGCTTTCACACCCACAAACATATGCGTCAGTTGCCACATTACGATCTTACACACTGTAGTGCTGGATTTTGTGGGCTCCTGTCTTATGGTGCTCAATCGCACTGTAATATATTTACTGAGCAAAATATGTCATATTAACAGTAAGACTTCTACAATTTAAGTTAAGTGGAATTGGCATAGAGTATGTTCATGGGCGGCTGGGTGCAATCTCCAAGCCCTCAGGGGGATATTGCTCCATAGCAACCAAGGTTGGCAAGCAGATCTTCATGGGCACGTCATGAAACAGAAACATAGAAAATAGGTGCAGGAGGAGGCCATTTGGCCCTTCGAGCCCGCACCACCATTCATTGTGATCATGGCTGATCATCCACAATCAGTAACCGGTGCCTGCCTTTCCCCATATCCCGTGATTCCGCTAGCCCCTAGAACTCTATCTAAACGGCCTGTCCCACTTGCATGCGATTGCGTGCGTTTGGCACGACTAACCAGAAGCTGCGTACGACTGCAATGCGCCTGCGTGCGTACATGGGCCGACAGGCCGTTGGCGCACAAAGATTTTGGTCACTGCAGGAATTTGGGAGCCCCGTGCGATGTCGGGACCAGCCCCGCACAACTCCATACCCCACCGCGCTTCTAAGTGGGTCCGGCCCCGCACGGCCATACGGTGCCCGTATGCCTCAAGTGACCACGAGGTCACGTAATTTGCGAGCCAAGGCCGTGTAAGTGGGACAGGCCCTTAACTCTCTTTTACATTGATCCAGTGAATTGGCTCTACTTCCTTCTGAGGCAGAGAATTCCACAAATTCACAACTCTCTGGGTGAAAAGGTTTTTTCTCAACTCAGTTTTAAATGGCCTCCCCTTTCTTAGACTGTGGCCCCAGCTTCTGGACTCCCCCAACATTGGGAACATTTTTCCTGCATCTAGCTTGTCCAGTCCTTTTATAATTTTATATGTTTCTAGAAGATCCCCTTTCATCCTTCTAAATTCTTGTGAATACAAGCCCAGTCTTTCTAATCTTTCCTCATATGACAGTCCCGCCATCCTGGGGATTAACCTCATGAACCTACGCTGCATTACTCAATAGCAAGGATGTCCTTCCTCAAATTAGGAGACCAAAACTGCACACAATACTCCAGATGTGGTCTCACCAGGGCCCTGTACAACTACAGAAGAACCTCTTTACTCCCATACTGAAATCCTCTTGTTATGAAGGCCAACATGCCATTAGCTTTCTTCGCTGCTTACTGTACCTGCATGTTTACTTTCAGTAAGCATGCAGGTATAAGATGTTAGAAGATGTGCGTGAAATGGAAAAAAGGCAGTGGTACCCGTGCAAACAAGGAACTGCAGATGCTGATTAACAGAAAAGGACACAAAGTGCCAGAGAAACTCAGCGGGTCAGGCAGCATCAACGGAGAACCTGGAAAGGTGATGTATCAGGCCGGGACCTTTCTTCAAAATGTCACCTATCCATATTCTCCAGAGATGTTGCCTCACCCCTTGAGTTATTCCAGCACTATGTGTCTTTTAATTGTACCTGTGAAACTGAGTGGAGAAAGGACATTAGCTCAGAAAAGCAAACATAGAATTCATAGAGAGAAGCAAAAATTAGATTTTGTTTAAATGGAGAGAAGTGTTGGTGTTCAGTGGGACCTGGATGTCCTGGACACTAGAAGTTAACATGCAGGTTGAATAGTTGAAGAAGGATTTCGGCCGGAAACATTGCCTATTTCCTTCACTCCATGGATGCTGCTGCACCCGCTGAGTTTCTCCAGCACTTTTGTCTACCACAGTTTGAATAGATGATTAGAAGAAAATTAATGGATTTTATTACCTTATATTATGTGAATTTGACATATAGTTTCAATTATACAGAGCTTTCACAAGGCTGATATCTGATGCAATACTTGCCTGGAAATATGTGGTCCAATCTTGTTTGCCAATCGTCTAAGCGAAACCTTGTCAAGGGCTCTCATAGTCCAAATACACCACATCCACCGGAACCCCCTGATCTACTGCACTAGATAAATCTTCAAAGAATTCCAATAGATCACAAATGATTAAGGTTTGTTGTTTAAGGTGCCTCTTTCAATACTTCAGTGGTATCCATACCTCAATTAGAACACAAACTAATTGCTGCAGCTCTATGTCTCTCCAGTGGGGGAGTTAGTCTGTTTGTGGTGCTACTAGGAAGCAGTAGCTATTTGTGAGTGTAGTTGTGTGTTCATCAGAAACAACAGCTAGTTTAATAAAGAGAAATGTGTTCAAATATTGCCTGTTTGTTTTAGCTTCTGTCGTCTTATTAGGACTGAAAGCATTGTGTTTAGCATTTATCATTGAAAGCATTTAATCCCCACCACCTCATCTGTGCACCCCTTCCCCTCGAAGTACTAGAGCAAATGAAAACAGTTTGTGTAGACAAATTCTACAGGCGTGAAAGGATTCTATACACTTGCTCAATCTATCATGTTCAGAGGATCGGTGTTAAATTACAACCAAATGTTTTGCAAATACAATATTTCCCTCATAGTTCAAACACAGATGGTAGATGCTCATGGCTGACTTAACAGTGCCATGGCAACAAAAAACAAAATCTGCAAATGCTCAGCCTGCCACCAAGCACGAGTCCATTCAGCCCATTGTGCCCATGTCTGCATTTGAAAGTGACACGAATTAGTATTAATCCTGCCATATTCCCCCAATGCCATGCACATTTTTAGTGTTTTTCCATTGTAAAGGTACATCCAATTCCCTGCCGAATCTACATCCAGTGATCTTACAAGCAATGAATTCCAGATCATGACAAACGTGTCTCGTAAAATTACTTCTCCTCAGCCCTTTGGTGATTTTTGGCCAATTATCTTCAGTCTGCGTCCTTTAGTTACTCTCCTGCAAACAGCTTCTATCGATTGTTGAGAGATCTGAGGGGCAAGTTTTCACACTGTGGTTGGTAAATATATTTTGGAACAAATTGCAAGAGATGGCAGATATTTTGTGTCTGCCTGCAGATAAAATTACAATGTTTAGAAAGCATTTGGACAAGTGCTTGGATGGAAAATGCAAGGAAAAAAATAGAAAGCAAGGTTGGAAATGTCATTTTTTAAATTAGGTCAAGACAAGAGCAAGTGAAATAAAATTGTTTTGTAGACCCTTACAGCAAATTTCCTCTTCGACTTCTCTTATTCTGCCATAGATTAAGCAAGTTTCCTGCGTGAAGAATTGACGATCAAAAACAGGAAGCCCACAGCAAAGAAGTGCCACAATGACATTTCAGAACCATGTAGACTGGAGTAACTCAGCAGAATAGGCAGCAACTCTGGAGAAGGAATGCGTGACATTTTGGGTCGAGACCCTTTTTCAGCTTACTTTTCAGAACCACATAGTTGACTATGTACTTAATTGGGTTGTCCAGGCCTGAAGTATTATGTGGGGGGCTCGGGAGGCCACAACCACAGGTGAACATCGAGGAACATCAGTGAGGAGGTTGACTGGACTTTGGTGCCTTCCCTCACAGTGGGGAACTCTGGTGCCGCTGTGGGGGTGTTTGTGTTGTGGACTATCGTCTTCTGTGTTTTTGTTGTTTTTATTCGTACGACTGTATGGGAAATAGCATTTTGTTGTCTCTTACTCGAAGACAATGACAATAAAGTTGAATCAAATCAAAAATGCAATCTCTTTTTGTCCTTGTATTTAAGCGAAAACACTAATATGTAGTATAGCAAAATCCTACTGATAATGGAAATCCGAATTATAAACAGAAAACTGTTTATACAGCTGTTTATCCAAAAAATATCCAGCTGCATCTGAGAATACCTGTTCATTAGAACGGTTGCATTATGACATCATGGCGCACAGACTTATCAAGCACCTGACATTTTGGGTCTGGACCTTTCAGGGTCCGGCGGTGGTGAACCGCTGGGACAAAAGGAGCCAGCGTGCTTTGTAACTTTGTCAGCGCCGTAGGTGGCCGCTATTTGTATACATTGTGCATGCAAGCAAAGAATTTCACTGTGCCTAGTCACCTGTGACAATAGTATTCATCCTATTCCTATCCTTCAGACTGAAGAAGGGTCTTGCCTCGAAACACTCCTCCCCAGATGCTGCCTGACTTGCTGGGTTCCTCCAGCACTTTGTTTTTCCATAAGGTGGGATAGGTAATCAGAATCTATTTCCAAGTAAAGATATCAAAAGCAAGGTGGCATTGTTTTAATAGTAAAGAGAGGGATTTTAAAAGGGCACTGAAATTGGCTAATAGCCAAAATGTGGCATAGGAATTTGATACAATCATTATGTTTCAGAGACATTTAGACAAATACTTAAACAGGCAAGTCTGAAGAAGTGTCTCGACCCGATATGTCACCCATTCCTTCTCTACGGATTGGTGGTTGGCGCGGACTTGGTGGGCCGAATGGCCTGTTTCTGTGCTGTATCTCTAAACTAAAGGGAGCATTTCAGATAAGTGACAACAGACTCGGAACTGCTGCATCAAAATGTTGCCTGTCCTGCTGAGTTACTCCAGGTTTTTGTGTCTATCCAAGGCATAGAATCATATGATCCTAAAGTGAGAAAATGGTATTGCTGTGAATGACAAGGTTGGCACAGACATGGTCAGCTGAGGGGATTGTTTCCATGCTTTAAAAATTTTAACCCCAGCCAGCAAACAGTGATGCTATGCATTCCTGCAGCCTGGTTGGAATCATTGGCCATTATGACAGTCACTAATTATGTGGTCAATCTTGCATGCTGCTACTTCGATCTCAAAGCATTAATGGGATATTAAACCACATGTAGTATGAGTTCTTGCTGAAAACTCTTCTTTTACCTCTCCTTGATCTTCCAAAAGTTTGCCCTCTACCAGTTTTCCCAGTCATTACTAATGAAGAGTTTTGTCTGAGAATGACTGATTTGTGCAGAAGTCACAGTTGGAACCAAACCGTACCACAACTACCATATTACCACCAAATATTTTGTGGTATAACACCCTCATATAATTATAGCAATGGGAGGCAGAAATTAACTATTTGGAATGTGGTTGACGATCTCTCTGCAAAGCACCAAAGGTGGCTTCTTCCTGCTGCTGAACACATCTCGAGCTGTGTGACAATAAAGAAGAGTTCTAAAATAATTCAGACAATTTTAAGTCAATTTTGCACGTTCTGAACATCACAAGCTGTACAATTCCACGGCCTTACAATTGTAGCACACAAAATATGCTACTAGGAGTTGTGAAGTTAGTAATCTGGGGCAGTCACAAACGAGAAAAAGGTCAAATTTAATGATCACGACTACAGATTCCAAATCACGGGAGCAGTTGAAATTCTGACACAATATTTGGATTTTTTAAATCACTGAGGAAAACATTGATGGGATTCTACCAGTCCCCTTCATTTTGATTGGAAGATTCTTAGAAGTATTAAGGCTTTACCCAAATCCATGATATGTTTTGCCACATAAAATAGATTTTGATTAAAATTAGCAAATAAGCTCTTCCCCGCCAGTAAGGAATGTGGGTTTGATTCCAATTCCAGCAAGTGAGATAACAGTCTGCACTGTTAGAGCTACTGCCTTAAGATTAGTATTTATAACCTTGAAACAAAATCGTGAACCAAGCATTAAAAAGACAAGTTGTATTTATTTGAGAAAAGATTAAAATAAAAGGATTATTTTTTGATTGAAAAGGATTGTAAAGTAATATTTAAGGTTTCCTGCCTACAGGTAGTTCTATTATTCGTGTTTCCACAGGCGAAAACTTGATATCATGCAAGTGATGAATTGGTTATAGTCTTCCTGCAGTAATTGGACACCATTATCTTTGAAAAACACAACTGCATCTTTCACCACAGGAGGCTATTGAAATCGACAAGCAATCACTTCCATTTACACTTGATGCTATCAAACAACATATTATACAGTTTTTAGTATTTTAGCTTGCAGTAACAAAAATAAACGTAGTTATTAAAAAGCCTTTATTTTTTGAAAATCCTGTAGGGAAAAAGAACTGTTATTGCAAGTCAAACTCTAATACGTAACCCCCCCCCCCCCCCCCCCCCCCTTTTCCCCATTGATGCAATTTATTTTCTCTCACATTAGGTTTTGTAGGAATGCAACTATTACATTATAGCTGAACTACCTATACTAAAGAAATTCAGAGAGCATATTTAGAATCCCACATATCCTTTCATTGGAACTTGAGCACATGATAATTACTCCTTAACTCGTCCACAACATTCAAATTTCAGTTTGTGGGAGGTGCAGGATTGCTTACCAAACTGTCCTAAGAACAGTGCTAGTCGGGCAAGCTGGAATTATAATATAGTGTATTCTCTCAAGGGACAGGTTAGGCTCTTTTCCCCATCTCTTCTCTGGAAATCTTAACACCTCACTTAGATAATAAAGTGCAGTGTGGAAAGATTTAACAATTAAAAGCTTGAGTGCAAGTTTAACTAGAATGGCTGCTAACCATTGTTACTCAGGATTTTGTACAATAGAACAATGTAATGTATTATAAAGTGCCATTTATTTACAATGTTTTCTTTCGGAGTTAAAAATATGCACTGACAGAATATTTTAAGTGAACATGCCACTTTCATTTTACGATCAAGCACATCAGTTCCAGCAAACCCAGCTATTCTCATTGGAAGCAGTCCATTATAAAACAAAGACTGTGCTGGTCTTCAGTAAAAGGGAAAGGCTCTTTCTCCTTGGTACACATCATTCAGACAAATTGGTACATTGGTTCTAATTCACACAAAACAATTGCCACTTCAGTTTTAATAAGTTTTTGCAACAGTTGATTAAATTATACATTCAGTCCACAATTTATTTAGCAATTTAAAAAAAAGCTCAAAACAATCAGTACAGTCCTTGTGCTATTGGTGATTTTTTTTGTAATAAGCCAGATCTATTTTACACATTTCAAAATTACTTTCTTTGTTGAAGAGTGTAACACAACCAGTAGCACAAAATGCCGGCAGGCTTCACAAAAGGGAACAAGTGCATCAGACCAACATCATAAACCTGATATAGTGACATACACCAATATGCACAAGTGCCTTAACAACAACAGCTTACATGTATTTTTATTTATTTAAAGGCATAGGCATATACAATCCATTGACAATACAGGAGCACAACACAGACAACTGAGATCCCAACACAAAAATCGACCCCATCATTCTAATCACAGTGCGTTTCTTTTACCTTCGACGCCTCAGTGTAATAAACTGGTTTCACATGTATTTTCTTAAATTAAATTTATTTTTATTCCCCCAGGCACTTAAAATGGATTTGCATTCCCTTAGAAGTACATTCGGGGTGCAGTTTGTGTCAAAAACATATGGCTGCTATATAGTTCAGTGTCAAAAATATTAAGCAAGCCAGAAGCAAAAAAACCTCTGAATCCTGACGTAATTATTTCAATAGTCGTTTTTAGTATGTAAAATACAACACCAACTTTGCTCTTTTTGTCTCATGACGTCCTCATTGTATTTCATGATTCTGAACTGGATGTGTTCTAATGGAAACAATGAAAGAATCAGACTGGCCGTATATTACCTTCAGTGGAAGGTGCAATCCACAAAACAAATGGGATTTGGGAATCATGTCGTGATTATTCAGGGAAATACTTCATCGATATTTATCCTTTAACTTTTCCAGTAGATGGTGACAATCACGTGCGTTGCTTTGATTGGCAGACTGGCTGTTGGAGTGGTTAGATGGTGAAGTTGAAGGCTTAGTTGCCATGCAAAGCCTTATATTGTAACCACAATAATAGATTAGTTAATAGGCCATGGAGTTGTGAATAACATCCTTCAGCCAAACTCCGTACCACCACTACCCAACTCTAAGCTGCAATAAATTCTACCAAAAGCATACCTCACATATGAACTAGATTTCGTCATTACAGAACTTTTCACTGAATACAGTAACTGAAATTGTAAGACGTGGTTACTCCAGAAGCTTGATAACAAAAAGGAAAATCTCTCAGGAACTTATGAACATTATTTGGTATGGGGGGGGGGGGGGGGGGGGAGGGGAGAGGGAACATTGTGAACGTATTTTTACCTGCAATATTAAGAATATTTAGGAAGCCAATGCTTGCAAAGACCAAACCATTATTCATCAGAAACAGGCTCTTACCCAGCAAACAAGCCATGTCTAGCAGAGAAGCAGCAAAATTAAACATTTAATAAACATGAACTAAAGAGTGGACCTGAGAAAGGAAATAAAAGTAAAATCTTTTGCTTTAAAACAAAACAAACAAAGACATTACAATTTACACCTCAGAGGCCAAGCTAGATTTAAAAAAAAAAGTGTGTCTTCCTTTAGATGATTAATTTAAACACCATTCCCTCAAAGTAACAAATCTTAATATTGATGTATGGTCCGAAGTTCAGTGCCCATTTAAAGATCGAGGAAGGTGTTAAGCTGTACCTATTTTGTTCCAAAATGTTATTTCCTTTAGGAATATTTTTCAACCAATTCTTCATATTACTCAAGCTCATTGATAGTGTTTCAAAACCTTTTGTATCATCTGTGGCCTTCATTTGTTGAAAAAATTCCAATTCAAACCAAGTACATTTCGCTGCCCTTTAGTTTGAGTTGCGAATACATTTCCTAGCCCTGTTGGCATTTTGAAAAGTATCAAAAATGCTAAACGTTCTTATAATGAAATATGTCGTCTGAATGCAAGACCTTCAATTTATAACATGCAGAACTAAGTCTTCTAGGCTACACCTCGAACTAATCAAATAAAAGGACTTGCCCTCTGTCTCGCCTGGTTCATTACTTTGAGGCATCTGCACTCGTAAAGACTTAAAAAAAAAATTACTGTCACCTACCTATAACCAACAAAGATCTATAACTAAATGTAAAGAATATTAATTGTATATTATTAGTCAGGACAGTATTTTGGCAAATCATTGGCTCTCAAAACATACATTTGTTCCAGTGAAACACCACTAATCTGTTTCTAGACTCAAACTGTACAGGAAATCTGATTAACTCTGCTTTTATTTGTAAAGTATAAACACCTTTAACATATTATATGCAAGTATTGGTTGTTTGTAAAGAATAAGCCCCTAATTCTAGTTAACTTCAACTATCTTTGGAAGAAATGCAAGAAAAATAATAGGGATTTAAATCACTTGCTTGATCACTGGCCAAATGCTATAATAAATATTGTATAAGAAAAATTACCATTATTGAAAACTTCAACTAGTTTAAGATATCATTCAATTTTAAAATGTAATTCATAAGCTCTGGGACATCATTTGTATAAGAACACCTGGAATAAATCTGTTCATGAATACTCCTACCTTGTCTGGCAACCTAGCCAATACCAAAGAGCTATATCCTGAACAAATTCTGAAAATGCTGCTTCAAGCTGCATTCCACTACGAAGACAATTCCACATGGCACTACTGTGATTAAGAAAAAAACTATCAAACACACCAAGTATGGTGTGAATCCATTCGATTCCCATAAAATCATTCAATGATAGGTGCAGTGATGCAATATTTTGAAATTAGCTGCTGTAATTTGAGAACAAATGGAACTCATTGACGAAGAATTTTGTACCTTGGATGACAGATTTCTAACAAGTTGCGAGCAGGTATAAATCACCATCACCATTAATATCAACACCCATGACCATGCCCAACTAAGAATTAACCAGCTAAAGAAAGACAAAGGTTCTTTTGAAAGAAGTGCCAATGCTGCCTGAATGCAAACCTCCTCATGCGGTTTCTGAGTGCAGGGAGAGTCCTTTTTACGCCACAGGCACGACAGTAGTGGTTGACATCAGCAGAGATGAATGGGAGTTCTGGGGGAAGGAGGGCGACGGCTCTCTGTTGTTGCTCACGCAGCGATGCGTGTCGGGGTGCTGGGCTGGTTCAGCCCCATGGTTTTACACAACCAGCCAGCAAAATCCACCTCCTCTATTTCAGATCGCTTAATGAACATGTGGCTCTGTGAAAAAGCAAGAAAATGTCAAGCTTTAATGAAATAAAAGAATTATAGCAAGTAGAGTGATGCGATAAGGGCAACTATAGAAAAAGGATGTTCTCAGGAACAGAGCCTTAATCTGTGGCGTGCTTGTGTTGATAAAATGAGCAATACATGTCTTTGTAAACTCATCGTACATGACTCACTACAGAAGTGAAGATAGGCCATGATTGCATCTGAACTGTATGAAAGATTACCACTCATTTAACACAGAAATAGAACCCGATCAAATGCTCCATAACCGATTTACAAAAGCAACACTGAATTAGACCTTGCACACAATAAGTGGACAGCCCCAAAACGTTTACTAATAGGTTAGGAAATGTGGCCATCATTCACATCAATAGAAAATCCTGTATGAAAGTAGTAACAGTGGAACACAATCGAAAACTTCCCTCACCAAACTTTTTGCAGTCAATATTTATCCCCCCACCCCATACTACATGTTATAACCCATCTCCAAAACTAGACATCATGATGCAAGTTGCTATCGTTTTTAGCTCGTGACATCTTTAATTGAATAATGACAGGTGCGATTGCAACCGTTAAAAGACCCCAATTAGTCCGTAAATAGATGAATTTGGCGTAAATGAAGGTGCGAACGCCGACATACTTACCGTTAGTAGTTTCAAATCAGCTCGTTCTGCTGGATTCTTGAATAAACTACAATTCAAAATAAAATAACACATCAATTCATTATTCGGGAGCAAGAAAACATAGACTCCAAGCTATGACCATTCTGATGAAAAGTCAGCAACCTGAAACAGCAGCTAGTTTAACGTAGGCCTGACCCGCTGAATATTTCCAGCTTTTATATCTCGGTGACCAGTTGTACACTTGCACTGTAATAACTAAAAGCATTCTCCAAAGTTTTCTTTTGATGTAACAACTGGTAAAGCAGTGGTAAATCAGCAAAACTTGCATGACTGTATGCTTAAAAACAGAATGGCATTGAAAATGAAAACTTCTATGTAACAGATTTTACAAATTAGTTATTTAAAAGTATGAATATCAATATTATCATGATTATTACAAAATAGCTAAATGTTTCCAAAGAGCTGTATAAAACTACAAATTTCTCAATACACTGAATAGAAGCCAGGAAATTGTTATTAAATATATCCGGCAGCAATCTTGAAGTGCCACCGTGTTTGCAACATGCGCAAAGTGATAATTTACCGAGTGTGGATGTGGGGGTGGGCTGGTGGTGGTGAGGAAAAAAACGTGTTCAATTAACTTCAATCCACCCCTCCAATTTAACTCCAATTATATAGATGCGCAATCAGCATAGAGTTGATGAGCGGGGGTGGACACAAAATGTTGGAGTAGCTCAGCGGGTCGGGCAGCCTCTCTGCAGAAGGAATGGGTGACGTTTCGGGTGGAGATCCTTCTTCAGACCTTCTTCTAGAGTTGATGAGCTGCAGATTTCTTACATTGTTTGAAAAAAAATGAGGTGGATTCAAGTCCCTAAATTAGTAAACTGTTGGGGATGCTAGCAACAAATAAAAAGTTACCCCTCGCAGAAAACAAAACAGGTCCAATGCTTGGTGTGGGTGAAATGGGTTGCAATTCATGGGCATGGCACCTGCAGGAACTGTTCCTTTGGAGTGGGCTTCACCATGTGGGAACCAATGTTCTGGAGAACTGCACAATCAGGGTTATAGTGACTTGAGTTCTAGTGATGTAGAGTTTAATCAATCGTTACTAAATGTGAGAGAGACAAACAAAATGAAAATCCAAACGTGTCGAGGAGAGCGGAAAGTAAAATTGGAAGTAATAATTAGCGTAAAAACTAAAAAAAAAAACGGAGGCTCTTTATCTGAATGTTCATAGCATTTGTAACAAGATAGATGACTGAACAACACAAATAGTAACGTACAAGCATGATCTATTAGCTGTTAGAGGCATGGTTGCAGGGCAATGAGCGCTGGGAACTCAATATTCCAGAACAATTTAAGATTTTAGAAGAATAGGCAAAAAGGAATAGGTGGCATATTAGATTTGTTAATCATAAGACAAGGTACAAGTTGCGATGTAGATGCAATGGACAGCAACGTGAAATTGGTTTGATTGAAAATAATGAATAGCAAGGGTGAAGACAACACTAGTGTGAATAATTGCAATTATCATGGGAATTGTATATTGACTGGATGAATCAACTTGGCAATGGTTCCATGGAAGAAAAAAAAATTGTGGACAAGAGAAAGATGAAGTATTAGTGATTAACAGTAGAGATCAAAGAAAATACTAAATCGGTCTGCAGACATACATGGTAAGGGATAGTGGTAGACCAGAGGACAGGGAGCTCTTGAACAACCAGCAGCGAGAGACTAAGATAGCCACGGCAAGTGTAGGATTCGGAGGTCAAGAATGGAAAATTACACACAAGAAAATGGCAGATAAGTTAAATCAAAGCTTGCACCTTATTATAATTTTCTTTTAAATATTTATTTTTAAAAAGTGGTTATGACTTAGCAATTGTTTAAGAAGGAACTTTAGATGCTGGAAAATCAAAGGTAGACAAAATTGCTGGAGAAACTCAGCGGGTGAGGCAGAATCTATGGAGCGAAGGAAATAGGCAACGTTTTGGGTCTGAAGAAGGGTTTCGACCCGAAATGTTGCCTATTTCCTTCGTTCCATAGATGCTGCCTCACCCTCTGAGTTTCTCCAGCATTTTTGTCTACCTATGACTTAGCAGGGTTTTTTGGGAGGCATTTGCTGTGCTAACAGTCTTCCATTCAAAAAAAAATTGCCATCCAGCTCCAAGCACTACTCTTTCAGATAAATGCCCTCTGGCTTATGATCAACAATTTATTGACCAAAAATAATAGTTATGCCTCATTCACCTCATCGAAGCGCCATATAATTTTGAGCATTTCCATGAAATCGCAATACTAAAAGCGCACATACGCTCATTGAATTTAATCAAACAACCAACATTATTAACGTGTTATGGAGAAAATGAAAGTCCAATTTAATAGCGGTTTAAACTGGAAAATTTCAGCCACAAATATCAGGTCGACAAAATATTCTGTAATAGGTGGCCCGAACATAATGCCCAGATTTAACTCCTTGGTAACACGTGTTCCCAAACAATCACAGTGATGAAAACATCATTCACATGATTTTAAATGGAAAAAGCCAAAGCAACATTATATTAGGCTATGGAAACATCAAGGTTGTCCTAACTGTATCTATTAACAGTCAAGAGTAATTTATATATCTATGGCAATTGAGAGCTTACAAAAAAATGCCTGTAATCCTACACTGTACATCTAAAAAACAAAATAGCTTCCAGAACAACTCTCATGTGAAATATGGCGAATGGAAACTCTAAATTACAGAGCTTTGCCATCTTAGGTGGGTTTTTTTTAAATGGAAAAAAAACATAGTAAGAACTGTCGGTTATAAAAGCACCATTAAACCTTTCACAGAGCACCAATATTCACATCATACTGTCTGTATAACCTTCCCACCTTTGAATGAATACAGATATTATAAATTCATCATAAACTTAAAACCACCTCAATACTTCATAAAGTATCTCACTTATAAGTTCCCCATCAGACTCAGACATCCCAAATTCCCTTAAATATTTGAGGCCTAACACTGTTTAGTCAGCTCATTGGCATAATAACAACCTTGTAAAGTGCTTTTCTGACCATGGTTTTTTTTTTGGGATAAATTATGCCCTCTTACTGACTCAGTCAACAAAGATAATTAATTCCCGATTCACCTCATCAAGTCCCATGCAATTCTAAACAGCTCCACAAAGCCCAAACACTGAGAAATTGCAATGTGCAAAAAATAATCAATCTGACATGTGCTGCATTCCTAGGTGGCAGTTCTGATAAGCTAGCTGGTAAGCAGGAATGGTTAAATAATGTCTATATAAGCAGGAATGGATATCAGGTTGGTGACACCTTAAAGTGCCTTCCATAGCTGTGAAGTCCAGAGCAGACAGAAAGTACCATCCATTTTAAGTCTGTCCTTTGTTTGTGAAACCAAGTTTAGATGTTAAACATGACCAACTTACTAAGTTCATCCTGAGTCAATCATCAGACCTAGCAATTTTTACAATTACATTTTTGCAAGCTGGTTTTTAATTAATTGAACCTTGCAGGTTCTAGTGAACAAGACACAGGGTGGGACATCCGTGAGGAATTGTACCTTTTGCAATTTGTACATTTAGGAGATCCACTAGCTTTGTCAGCCACTACTTTTCTAACCCATAATTTAAAAACACAGGCTTGTGATGCAGTTACTTACCATTTATTTACAAACTCCTGAAATTCCTGTGAAAATACACCAATGGGGAGTTTAGGAGGAGGCTGGAAGAAAAAGTAGCAAAGTGTGAGCAGCTTCAGCCATTTCCACTCAATACACTTAGCAGGCAGATAGACAAAAACCTGCAGTTTAGCAAATTAGTTCATGTCTGAATCGCACCAGTACTCAAGTCATATTTTGAAGTGGCCTTGTTCCCCTCTAGACCCTGTTACTTTGGACAACCTCTAAATTGTTGGTGAAAAGCAATATTTGCATTCCGTCTCAACTTATAGCTTTGAATTAACAGTCACGCAAAAACAGTTTTAAATTGCCATTTCCAGATAATTATTCACTGGGTTATAATCTTAGAATAAGAATAATGGAGTATGTTACAAACAAATGAAATGAGGCAGGAGTGGCTATTTGACCCCCTTACACCCACTCTACCAGTGAATAAGAGCACGACTGATCTGAATGTACCCTAAACACTGCATTCCCATCTTCTCAAGTGACCTTTCGCCCCTTAAAAACATTGAAAAGGTTTGGATGTGTTTACATGGACTTAACACCTTGAGTTTACTACATGAATTGAACACTGGCTGTTCCCTGTGTTTAACTGTTTAGTAGGCGCGTGGATCCCAGTCCTCTATCACCTTGTCCAGAACCAGCTAAGTAATAGTTGCTAGCAATCCACTGTTGGATGCCACATGGAATTCAGTATTGTCAGTTGTGCCACGATTTCTCAGCATTATTGAGGGTGCAAGGAAGAGAGAAGATGAATCCAAATCCTAAAGGCACTGGGAAATTTAACTGAGCCAATTCAAGATGGCAGGCAATAGTGAAAGGTGATGGGGAAGGTCAGCGGCTGTGAATGGCCCACAAATCCTGCATCCTCTGAGTGGGCGCTAAAGATTCATGAATAGATTGGGACTTGGAGCATGGTGGCTGTAATACACGGAAGTGGAGGGGCGATTGCTGATGGTGCATTTGCACTGTGGTTGGTGGCCGAGGTGGCCGTGGAAAGCCCTGCAGCAGCCGAGTGAGAAAGTGGATCGAGTGCAGCCAGTGGCAGTTGTACGGAGTGGCAGCTGAACAAGCCAACTGCATCTCAACTGCAATGCCTGGCTGACCTCCAATTCATCGATCCAGTGCTGCCAGGACACTAGGCCATAAGATGAGAATATAAGAAATCGCATATCGTCTCAGACTTTCTGAATTGGACTTTTGAAGTTGCAAGATGGTGCTGGAACATGGGAACTCTGTGTGCTGTTCCAGAGGAGAATCTATTGTACTCATGTATTGTGTGATTTGACTGGACAACAAACAGAACAAGCTTTTTATGTTATTTGTTCACGTGACAATAATATTAAACTAAATCTAGCTATTTACAAAAATGTTAATTTTCTGCCAAGATTTGCTCTGTTCAGGGTGCTGATCTGCAGAACTGCAAGATATCAGCTTTGGCAGTAAAGGCAAATGATGTTTCATACCTGGAATGTTTCTAATTATGCAGTGGGAAAGATCTCTAATTCTCCAAATATATCACCACATGGCTACGTCAGGCAGGGCATGAAAGCTGAATTCTAACCTGGCACATTTTTTAATAGTTTTTTTCCCCCCCATATATAAAAGGGAATGATGTTTCATATAAATGATGGATCATGCAACATTTATCCTTTATTTTACCAATTTGATAAGATTTGACAAAATGTAATTACTAAAAACAAGTACAAACCTCATTAACGATATAATCCAGAAGTTCAAAAATAGCCATAGCTGGTCGACTATCCATTCCATGCCCTGCATAATAGAAAGGGAACAAATCAGCCCAAATACCAATGATTTGCAAGAGCAGATCTGTGAACCAATTACTACAGCTGTTCCTAGGCAAAATCCTGGACACCTACAAAAACAGAATATGAAGTAAATACTTTGCAGGTTAGGCAGCATTTGTAGGGAGAGAGGCCAATCAAAAATGTGTTTCATATCAATGATCTGAAGTGATTGACGATCCTACTGCCAGATTCCTCTCTCCATATCCGTATCACCACTCTTTGAATATGTGGCCCAATTGTCCTTGTTTTCTACACCTGTTGAGCATATCAGCATTTACCTTTCTTTCACCGTTTTCCTTTAAAAAGTAGCTACATGCTTGGACATTGACAGCAAAGTAGAAGATGGGAATAACGACTGGAAAGTGGATAAGCGTTTTCTTTCTTGCATTTTCATGCAACTCAAAAAGGTTGCTGTACTGTATTGACAGTTTCCTATAATGAGGCTACCTGCAATATTATCTGTTTCTGGCACTGGAAAGCCAGCAAAACAAAAAAGTTAGGGGAAGAAAATGGCTTTTCCTAAAAAAAACCATTTTGTTTTACATTAACGATAACTTATCTTCCTGACGCAAGTCAGAATGCAGGAAACCAGTGAAGGGGTTGGGAAGATTCTATGTTCTCTGCAAGGGCACACTGAACAGAAAAACTACCTCCAAATCCTAAATGAAGAACTTTCTTTGGGATTGCTAAACATAGCACAGCAATCAAATAGATTATTGTGCAGGCCAAATATAACAATTGCACAAAGCAAAGAGCAACATTTTAACAAGCAAAACACAGGTACTGGGGTAACTCAGTCAACCACTGAGTTACTCCAGCACTGTTTTGCTCAAGCTTCCAGCATTTGCAGTTCCTTGTATTAACATTTTAACTAATGTGCACAAACCGATCAACAAATGGAATTATATTGTGGAAACCATTATTTAAGCAGCAGAGTTCACTGGTACTTACCACTGATGGGGCGTCCTTGAGCCCTTGATCTGGGTGATGTGCTATGCTGCTCTCGTCCTGCTCCATCCATTAATTGGCACTGAAAGATGGCCTCCAGCTCCCTCATATCAGGTGGGGGTATAGGATATCTTCCAATTGCCATCTCCACCAAGGAAAGGCCCATACTCCAGATATCAGACTGCACAGAATAATGGGTACCTTGGAGTCTCTCTGGCTGCAAGTAACAAGAAACAAGTGTATAGTAGAGCTATTTATATCATAAATAACCAACTTAAACTTTTGTAACGGTGTTTGTGGATGTGGACATTTTTAACAAGACCAGCAAATGTTATTAAATCAGAAATGCCCCCCAACAGAATGGCTTTCCAAACCATTCCCAAGGTTGATTAAGTATTAGCCACATTGCTCTAGGTCCTGACTGGTTAAGGATAAGAATGATCCTTTTTAAAATGAACCACTGATAAGTTTTAACTAAGATGTATTTATTTCAAACATTTTTTCTAAATCAAATAAATAAAAAGTATATAGTTATCATAGCTGAATTATAAAATGGGGCAAAATATAAACACGTCTATTAATTAAGAGGCGCAATCTAAGAGGAAGGTGATTTAGTACAAAGGCCAAACAATTTAATGTTAGAGATCCATCATTATTTTCCCCCCATTTCATCACTGCACCGTCACAGCCATTTTAGAAAAAGTTTGAAATGCTTTAAAGTGATAAGTTTTAGCAATTTCTGCTAAACTGCATTTGATTCTTTAGAAGAAGGTGAATTTGCTTCCTGTAAATTAGCCTTCAGACTCAATGTTGCTCGTGTGTAGGTGCACAAGAAACTACAGATCCTGGAATCCTGAACAAAAAAATAAAGTGCTGGAGGAACTCAACGGGGCAGCAGTAACTGCTGGGAGAATGGACAGATGACATTTCAGGTCGGGATCTTCTTTAGGCTAATAATACGTTGAGGAATGGTTACACATAGTTAAAATATTCAGTGCTGCGAAGACTATTTCTGGGCCACCAGTGAGCTTTGATTGCAGGGAACATGACCAGAACCAGTACTATTACCTTTGATTCATTATCAAGCTTACGGCTGTGTTAAGAGAAAATGATCAACAAAATTCAGTTCACAGAGAACCCCAGTGTCCTCATAGTAAGAATTACACTGAAATTTAAAATAGCTCAGAACCTATTGGTTGATACCATGTTTTCCGGTCTAAAAAAACATGAAGAATGTAAACAAACTAGTTCTCTTGGCAAAGCAATTCTAAAATAAGAGACCACAATCTTTCTACATTGCTTCTTCTTCTTTCGTGTGGCGTGCGCAGCCTAAAGTTGTAGGCCAACTTGTTCTATTTGATCTTCCGTTTGTGCACGTCGAGTTGATTGCATTAGTCGAAACAGGGCGGACCACGTGAAGGTTGCAATCTTCCACCCCTCTACACTGCTAACCTAGCTAGAATACAGTTTGAATAACCACAGCACTTTAGGAGGATACAAGCTTCTTACACATGCATCACACAAATGGCCACATCTTAAACAGGAGTTTGAAATTATCAGTTAGTTTCCCTTGTTCATAAATGGCTTTCATAATTCATAAAAATTGTGCAAAGCTTGAAATATGAACAAAATACTTACAGACATGTAAGAACGAGTCCCCACAAAGGAGTTTGCCATCGAGTCAATAAGCTGACCACTTACTCCAAAATCACAGAGCTTTATCTCACCACGAGAATTGACCAAAATGTTGGATGGTTTCACATCTAAAATAGATGAAAACATAATTAAGGGAATATAAACAGTGCAAGCATTTTGGCACATTACAACTCCCTCAGTGCCCAATTTTAAAATTGATCATTCATTTATTTATTTTTACTCATAGGATACCTCACCTTTGAGCATATTAATATTAGGTAAAAAGTTAAATCCTCTGAATATCTTACTTACTACATTGCTACCCTAAACACAGACTTCCCTTTGCTCATGATTGAGCAATCAGTTCACTTGTGAAACTAATGCAACTGATAAAAATTGAGCCAGGAAAAAATAACAGGTCGATCAAGTCCGTTTTACATGAAGCACCATGACTATATCACTCGCTTGTAGCCATACAATTTCCTAAAAAAAGCTTAAAATTTATTGGAGGGAAAAAAACCTGCTCATAGGAAATGATCATAAAGAACATATTAACCATTCTTGTATTGTGTGATACTTCTGCCACCTTTCACAGATGTATAAGACATTAACATGGCAAAAGGGAAAACTAGCTGCTTATTGAATGGTTGTTGGAAGATGCAAGGCCTTATTGCCAAGATTAATCTCTTCTGCCTTCAATGGTTTGCTGAAAATATGTTTACATTTGCTAGAAATACTGTGAGACCCACCTAGGAAATGAGGAGATTTTGTAGTAGTTAGTTGGTTTCCGCATGATGAGAGAGTTTCATTTAGAGTTTCTGTTGTACTTTAGTATTTCTTAAACCACTCTCTCTGCTGTGTCACTTGTACATGCTGGCAGTGGCCAAACACGCATCGTGCCACTTTTCATATGTGTCTAGATATGGAGTTGTAAACTATTTAATGTTGGGTGCATCAAAAATGCTTTCTAATATCAATTCAGCTCAAATGACAATTTTATTTTAATAAAGGCCATTTTTATTCATTTTGTTCACCATGTAGAAATTACAGCTGTGTTTATACATAGTCCTCCCCCATTTCAGGGCACCATAATGTTTGGGATGCATGGCTTCACAGATGTTTGTAATTGCTCAGGTGTGTTTAATTGCCTCCTTAATGCAGGTATTCCATCACATTTGGAAATTTCTATTGCTGTTTATCAACATGAGGACCAAAGTTGTGCCAATGAAAGTCAAAGAAGCCATTATGAGACTGAGAAACAAGAATAAAACTGTTAGATACATCAGCCAAACACTAGGCTTACCAAAATCAACTGTTTGGAACATCATTAAGAAGAAAGAGAGCACTGATGATCTTACTAATCACAAAGGGACTGGCAGGCCAAGGAAGACCTCCACACCTGATGACAGAAGAATTATCTCTATAGTAAAGAAAAATCCCCAAACACCTGTCCGACAGATTAGAAGCACTCTTCAGGAGTCAAGTATGGATTTGTTAATGACCACTATCCGCAGAAGACTTCATGAACAGAAATACAGTGGCTACACTGCAAGATGCAAACCACTGGTTAGCTACAAAAATAGGATGGCCAGGTTACAGTTTGCCAAGAAGTACTTAAAAGAGCAACCACCGTTCTGGAAAAAGGTCTTGTGGACAGATGAGATGGATTAACTTGTATGTGATGGCAAGAGCAAAGTATGGAGAGGAGAAGGAACTGCCCCAGAACCAAAGCATACCACCTCATCTGTGAAACACGGTGGTGTGGGTGTTATGGCCTGGGCATGTATGGCTGCTAAAGGAACTAGCGTACTTATGTTCATTGATGATCCAACTGCTGATAGTAGTAACATAATGAATTTGGAAGTGTATAGACACATCTTATCTGCTCAAGGTCAAAATTCATTGGCTGGCAATTCATTTTACAGCAAGACAATGATCCCAAACATACTGCTAAAGCAACAAAGGAGTTTTTCAAAGCTAAAAAATGGTCAATTCTTGACTGGCCAAGTCAATCACCCGATCTGAACCCAATTGAGCATGCCTTTTATATGCTGAAGAGAAAACTGAAGGGGACTAGCCCCCAAAACAAGCATAAGCTAAAGATGGCTGCAATACAGGCCTGGCAGAGCATCACCAGACAAGACACCCAGCAACTGGTGATGTCCATGAATCGCAGACTACAAGCAGTCATTGCATGCAAAGGATATGCAACAAAATACTAAACATGACTACTTTCATTTACATGACATTACTGAGTTCCAAACATTATGGTGCCCTGAAATGGGGGGACTATGCATAAACACTGCTGTAATTTATACATGGTGAAACCAAAATGTATAAAAATGGCCTTTATTAAAATCTGACAATGTGCACTTTAACCACATATGATGTTTTTTTCTATACAAATCTCAAATTGTGGAATACAGAGGCAAATAAATAAATGATGGATCTTTGTCCCAAACATTATGGAGGGCACTGTACATATCCAGTTAAGAACATGTTTGCTTAGGTGCATAGAAAAATAAGTACTCTCTCTTGCGCTCTAAATACTAGAATCAAGATCACCCAACTTAGTCTACATTAATAGGGAGTACCGCACAGCAGTGAGACCAGTGACTGATTACAGGTAACAATGGTCACCATCACACACAGACCTAAACGCTAGCAAATAGCCTAATTTTAATATGTCCTTTGAACTTATTCTGCATTCTGAGAGGATGTGCTTTATCTTTCCTTCCTCCATCAAACCAGATTGTTTTCCAGGAATAATCTACTCTGAAATTGTGATTTAAGACAAAAGGCACATTGACACAAGCTTAATTATTAAAAATCAGTTGAGTTGTAATCAGTTTTCTAACAGCATGTTCTCAACTATTCATGGGAGGATACAAAGTACGGCGAAGCATTGCTTTCCCTGCCCCTTTCCTCTCTCTCTCTCCCTCACCAACAGCAACATTTAGATAGCCTCCATCCAGAAGCACGATCCTGGCGATTTTCAATTGTTTTTTAGCTTTTTCCCCCCAAAAGCATCGATCACTCCAATCATGTTGGTGTGGCTATTGCTTAAGAATCACAAAGGATCAAATATTTAACCTCCTGAAATATTTCACCACCAATCTTATGAATATGACAGAGTGGTAGACCTTTACGAAACAAAATGTGGCACCATGTTTACATTTGTGGCAGCTCCCAAAGTTATTCATCAAATTTCATCTCACAGTGCTTCTCCTGTGTTTGAAAATACTATCTGCCTTCCATTGTCCATCCGTGGTAAGACGTTCAATCTTAACAACCAGATGATTCTCCAAAACTCACTTTTTGTTTTGACAATCTCAGATGTAATTGTAGAACCATTTAATTTATGGTTAAAAACTTTCCAATTTCCCTTTTTCCCCCCTCCCACTCAAGAGGCAGGAATTTAACCAGAGAGCAAGTGCTTTGCAGCAGGACGTTTAAATTCAAAGGGAAAAATGTGCTCCTGTGCAAAGCTGCTGACAGCATCAAGAAACACCATGGGAGAGATAAGTTTCAATTAAAAATTGGTTATTAAAATGAATTTAACAGTACTGAGTGCCAGGGTGTACTTGTTTCCGAGTTCCATGAAGCTTGTCTTTGAAACTAATCCAGGAGCAGAATGGAGCTGAACATCAACTGAGTTGATAATCCAACCCGACAAACACTGCAGTTTCATGGTTAATATCTTGATCGAGTCCAAGAAAGATTTACTGCACAGCAGTATAGCTTCTTCATTTGGCTAAGTTTTCAGAGAATTAGTGCAAACATCAACTTTGTTATTCAGTTACAAGATTTTTGAACCTGTCCACATCTTCTGCAGTTAGATTTATATTCATGGAGCAACACCGCAAGATCCAGAGATGGAAGGGGAAGATCAAGCACAGGAGCTTCATGAACAGCGCGGCACAGTGGTGCAGCGGAGAGTTGCTGCCTTGGAGACTTGGGTTCGATCCCAACTATGGGTGCTGTACTGTATGCAGTTTGTACGTTCTCTCCATGACCGCTTGAGTTTTCTCTGAGATCTTTGGTTTCCTCCCACACTCCAAAGACGTACAGGTATGTAGGTTAACTGGCTTAGTATAAGTATAAATAGGACAGCGTTAATGTGTGGGGATTGCTGGTCGGTGCGGACTTGGAAACTAAAACTAAACCGTAGACATCACCATGCCCACCTGCAACTGCATGAAAGCATCTCATGATAGAGAGATACAAGGACATAGCCTGTGCATGGAGTGTATAAACAATGGGATGGCTAGTTCACTACGCTGAAATGTCAGTTTCATAGGCGGAATTAGGCTATCAGCAACTGGTGGAGTGAACACCATCTTAAGTACTGTACTTTAGTGGAGACATTTGTTGGATTTTATCGTCTCACACAGATGACCACGACTTGTTTAAGGGCTGGCATTATAATCAATTCTCTACCTTTGAGGCACTCAGAAACAAGGGTCATACAGGTGTGTGACCAGTTCCCGAGGTGGATGGAGGGGAGTGGCCACTGATTGCACCCATGGCAATAAAGAAAACCCCAGTTTATCCTGGAGGGGGTTTGAATTGGAAATGGTTCCATCAACATTCAGCTGGTTTGCAACCACAAGATTGCGGTGCAATCAGAATAATACCTTTATCCTGCACCACTTCACTCTTTCTGATACATTAAATCTTCTGGAAAAGGGTCCCCAACCTAAAATGTTGATCATTTTCCTGCTGCTGACCCATTGAGTTCTTCCAGCAGTTTGTTTTTTAGTGGTAGCTTAGCCTTTTTTACTAGAGAGTTTAAATACAAGGAAGTGTTTTTGCAATTACATAGAGCCTTGGCAAGACCACACCTGTACAGTTTTGGTCTCCTTAACTAAAAAATGTACTTGTCAGAGAGGGAGCACAATAGACTGTTTTTCTGTATGGAGAAACAGACTGGGACTGAATTCTTAAGGTACAAGAATGTGAGAGCTCAATAAAAAATACAAAATTAGTAAAAGCTAAGCTAAGTGCACGACAGGCATTTTTACTGGCTGAGGAATTTAGGATAGACAGGGAGGAGGGGGGGGGGGGTGGATTTCAGAATAATAGGGATAGGTCAGTTTTGGCAGAGATGGAGACATTTCTTCACTTAGAGGATGGCAAACCTTTGAATGTTTACCTCGGGGACATTGAAACTTATTTTGCTTATTGAAAATACAGTCCGATAGGTATCTGGACATTTAGGCAAATCCAGGATATGGAGATAGATCAGACATGATCTTAAGAGATAAAAGCCGGGTTAGGCCATTACACTCTTCCAGCTGGCTCTGCCATTCATTATATTTATTGAGAGGTACAAGGTTCAAACAAATTGTAGCAGTATGTACAACCTGGAATAGCAATGAATACCCCATTCTGTAGCTTGAACAGAGGGAGGTTGCTCAGATCTGTGCTACAATTGAAGAAATGCTTGACATGTCTTCTGCACTTTGGTGCCGTGGGGAGCTGCAATGTATATAGTTATGTTGCTTCACTTGCAGTGGTATAATAGCAGAATTGCCCACTGGAATATTGGTCAGCATGCAGGTCCCTGACTGGTTTGCAGATGGATTGGGGAGGTGGGGGGGGGGGGGGGGGGGGGGGGGGAAGAGGGGAAAACAAATGAGGAAGCTTTATGATTGCAGCTCTGTTTTCCACATGCCCTCAATACAATCCCTTTCATGGCATTTCTGCACTATACTGCTGTCAATGTACTACCATGCATATAACTGCCCACGTATGTTGTTGGAGGCCTTATGATATTTGAAATGTTAATCATAATCTGCAACTTGGGGAACAGCCTACATGCACTTGTTGGATTGCCACACTTTCAGACTCCATGCAGTTGGGCTCCATAAACATGGTCCAAGACATCTTTATAAAGTGCTTGTGTATTTTGGTCGCCACTTCTGGCGTTTGCTCAGTTGGATAAAATATGGCTCACACTGCAGCAACACCGTACACATTCCTACTAGCGGTAACCTGTTGGACCGCAGCTTCCTCTTAAACAGCATGGAGGATTCTCCATTACAGACTTGCAACATCTCCACATTTTTGTTTTTGTTCAAGTGAGGAGAGAGATGCACATAATAGTCATTCATCTGTCTGCCCTGCTCATGTAAAGATTGGAGAGTAAAGATTCTGGGCTTGCAAGGTTAAGGTTTCTATTATGGACAATCATTTTCCACTTGATACTAATATCCACAGTAGATGAGCTGAATATTGTATGCAACATTGCTAGACAAAATAGATTTTTTCCAGAGAGGTGAGAGTCTAAACATAAATTGGCCATGATATCAGAGATAGCCACAACCATCTCGCTTGCAGGTGTTATTTGGCTGGTGGCTGGAGACCCACCTCTGGTTCTCTGTCTTCATCCCTTTGTGGGCAAAGAGATCAGAGTGAGAAAGTACTGGCATATTGTTCATAAGGCTGATGGATTGGAGGAGGATATTGATCATTTTAAATATGTGGGACAAAAATGATATTGCATACAAGGTTGAATGTCGGTGGTGGTTTGATAGATAACTGAGGATAGAAACATAGAAAATAGGTGCACGAGTAGGCCATTCGGCCCTTCGAGCCTGCGCCGCCATTCAATATGATCATGGCTGATCATCCGACTCAGTATCCCGTACCTGCCTTCTCTCCATACCCCCGGATCACTTTAGCCACAAGGGCCACATCTAACTCCCTCTTAAATATAGCCAATGAAGTGGCCTCAACAACCTTCTGTGACAGAGAATTCCAGAGATTCACCACTCCCTGTGTGAAAAATGTTTTTCTCATCTCAGTCCTAAAAGATTTCCCCCCTTATCCTTAAACTGTGACCCCTTGTTCTGGATTCCCAAACATCGGGAACAATCTTCCTGCATCTAGCCTGTCCAACCCCTTAAGAATTTTGTAAGTTTCTATCAGATCCCCCCTCAATCTTCTAAATTCTAGCGAGTACAAGCCGAGTCTATCCAGTCTTTCTTCATATGAAAGTCCTGACATCCCAGGAATCAGTCTGGTGAACCTTCTCCGTACTTCCTCTATGGCAAGAATGTCTTTCCTCAGATTTGGAGACCAAAACTGTACGCAATACTCCAGGTGTGGTCTCACCAAGACCCTGTACAAGTGCAGTAGAACCTCCTTGCTCTTATACTCAAATCCTTTTGCTATGAATGCTAACATACCATTCGCTTTCTTCACTGCCTGCTGCACCTGCATGCCTACTTTCAATGACTCGTGTACCATGACACCCAGGTCTCGTTGCATCTCCCCTTTTCCTAATCGGCCACCATGGATATGGATAAGGAGAAATAGAGAGGAGCTGAGGGACCTTGATTAACAATGTCAAGATGTAGGTTAATGTTTTCTCTTTCTGCAATGAAAAAACTCATTAACCCAACCACGGCATTGAATCACTCTGCTACCCTTTGCAGCTGCGGTAATCAACGTGTTCTTTGTATCATCTGTTAGCTTCTTGAACATCAAATGGATCCTCCTGGCCCTTAGTATGACATGCAGAGTCTAAAGATCAGAGGGCAGCTCTGACCACCCACCATTCAAGCTGAATCCATCAAATTTCTATGTGCCAGAAATATAGAATTCATAGGTCAAGGGAGAGACAACGGTTACATTCAGTGCTTCCCATCTACTCTTGGGGGGAAAAAAAAAAACTTTCCTGTGGAAAACTCCCCCACCCACCCTCTTGGCTCTCAATGGAACCGTTTTAAAACTTCTCCCTCAGGCTGTTCCTGCAGGCATTTAAAATGTCTACCAGAGTACAAGCACCAAAAAAAATAATTAAGGAACCAGTCAGCTGGTGTGCTTTATCCCTGCATTACTGAACATCTCACATAGTGGATTACACAATGATGGTTGTGACATGCCTGAATTCTAGAGGTTTACTACATCTGTTAAAACTTGCACCATACTTTGCTCCCAATTTCATAAAGTAACATGAACAAACATGAAAAAAATTAAGCCATCTGTTTCCGATCTCCTCTCCGTCTCACCTCTGTGCATGATTTGATGCTTCTCTCTTAAATATGCCAACCCTCTTAGGACCTGCGGAACAAACGTCATTAAAAACCACTGTAAATATCAGTTCATGTTCATACCATCTTGGTTAAAGTACTACAGAAGTATCTAAAACTATATGTTTTTATTTGGTTTAAAAACATGAGAAACTTTGAAGCACTTTTAGTTTAGTACAACCAACCAGATATGAACTACATTTCTTCCATGACAAGCAACAGTGATGACCTATAATCAGTCCTTAATCCACAATCACTTTTCCCCTTATATTATTCATATTTTCTCCTTTTCAGGAGCGACCAAGGCAAACTAGCTCCGCATAAAGGTCCATCAGGTCTGGTTGCTGGAGTTAGGAGCATTTCAGTCTTCCTTTGGTCAGCTTCTGCCACGAACACTCCCCTCGACTTTATTTACCCTCCCTTTCAGTCATGTAAAATACCAGCTAATGCTGGTGCAAATTATAACTGGGAAAGTACAAGAGATATCCATGTGACAATAAAACATGGGAATTAAAAACAGAAAAGTGTTCAATTACCAATCTTCAGAAATATTCCAAAATGTACATTTATTGCAGGAGGACAACATATTATTATTATAATTTTCAAAGTTTTTTATCGTGGCTTTAGTACAATAACCCATTTAACTGAATGACAAAAACAAGGACATGTATTACAAAAAAAACTTAAATCCAGTATTCAGAGTGAGGATAGACTCAATGTTTCATGATCTACAAGCATTAGAATATGGGATTATATTGTAGAGTTTCTGTCATGCATATTTATGTTTCTTTCACAAACCTGATAGGTTGGTACTTAAAAAAATGGAATTCGCACAGATTTCATATTGGTACACTGAACAAGTTTGATGATGTGTCTATTCGGGTGGTTTATTATTTTGGTAATAAGATATTTTCCTGGAAATTCATGATAATGTAAATTCTTCACATTTTAACTTTTATGGAAATCGATTATTGCTAAGACAGTTGTTAAAAATAGATGTAGGATTAAATTTGGTATTCATTCTTTGTTGCAAAATATTTACTTCCACGCATAACTATCAGGAAATCTGTATTCTGGCATTTATCCTAAAACATAAAAGCTCTGAAGTACAAAGTCTTTAACATTTTAGCGATTGCAGCCTTTTTCTGGGAACACCCAAAAGGGACAGTCTTTGGATACAAGGTTACAGAATTGTTTACCACAAATTCTAGCCAGTCACCAGTTTATTCCACATTCGGTAGGTTACGCTCAATTCATTGTAAATGTATTTAAGTTGTTAAACCAGGATGAAACCACAAAATGAGATATTTCAATGTTTAAAACATTGTTCAAGAAGACAGTAGTTTAAGCTAGGAGGTGCGTCAAGAAGGGACAGTGCAGGGAATAGATAGCAACCCCAAGCACCCACCGTAACTTTTTATTACCAGTTATCCTCATTTCAAAGCTGTAAATGACCCAACTGCATGTACCACACTAAAGCAAATCAAGCAACTTTAATGTGTAACAAACAATAAATCTTTGATACAGATCTGAAGATAAGCACAACATCAAAATATTATACCGCGTTACTTATTTCAAAATCAAATTTATAATTCTGATCAAGTTGGCTAAATATAGTCAGCAGTGTGGAACTGAGTCACTGTGACACCGAGTGTTTACAATTTATACTGGTTTAAATTTACTTTAGTTAGTTCCTGAAGTACGTAAGAAAGGTTGGAGCAGCTCCATGTAAACTGGATGGAAATAGAAGCTATAGATAGCCCTTAGCAACACAAGGAACTGTGGAACACAAGGAACTCCGGAATCTTGTGCAGAACACACTGTTAGAGCAACTCAGCGGATCAGGTAGCAACTGTGGAGGACATGGATAGGCGACGTTCCAGTCGGGATCCTTCTTCAGCCAGGTTGCCTATCCATGTCCTTCAGGGATACTGCCCGACCTGTTGAAAAAAATCAGGAACCTGCTGATGTCCACAAAACATCAGGAACCTGCTGATGTCCACATCCATTAAATGTTCCATGCTCAGGTGACAAGATAGAAATACACCACGACAAAATCCCTATCTCATCATCTCCAAGTGCAGGCAGGTGCTCCACTCTGGTGAGAGGTGAAGAATTCTATATATAAAGCTTCATTCACGCTCCAGAGGATTGTTTAAAAGGTGCATAGGATTACAGAGAAAGGTCTATAGCGCAGAAAAATGAAGGGTAACAAAATAACTTATATTTTCAGAGAAATCTTAAACCAGCTTATGTTTCGTAAAAAGAAAGTTAATTATTTGGAAGCTAATTATTAGACAAAATGTCAATTTTTTCATGTTAAAGAAAGCAAATTTCAATGGACTATAGATTAGAATTAGATAGTTTCTCACTTAAAATAAATATCAGGTCATATCATACTTCTAACTCCATATTACTTACTGCTATGCTGACTTTTCCAAGGATTTCCTCTGGAATTCTCCTCGCTTCTTTCAGCACCTGGTCCAGAGAACCACCATCCTGAACAAGACATGGAAAGAAGAAAAATCAAATGATTTAGAAAACTTTCCCTTGCCTTACTAAATACTGAGAAACTATCAACTGCCTGATCCCTCCAGCCTAATTTTACTGCAAAAAACTTAAGGATATAAGGGCAGCACAGTGGTGCAGCTGGCAGAGCTGGTGCCTCACAGCGACCGAGACAGGTTTTGATCCTAACTTCTGGTGTTGAGTGTGTGGAGTTTGCACGTTTGCCCCGTGATCGCGTGGGTTTTTCCCCCCCCCCAGGCGCTATGGTTGCCTTCGGATGCTCTGGTTTCCACCAACATTCCAAAGACATGCGGGTTTGGAAGTTAATTGGTCTCTGTAAACTCCCCCACTAGTATGTAGGGAGCAGATGAGAAAGTCAGACAACATAGAACTAGTGTGAGCAGATGATCGATGGTCAGCGTGGCTTCAGTGGGCCAAAGGGCCTGTTCCCATGCTATCTCTCTAAACTAAAACTAAAGTCGCTTTAAGCGAGAGTTCATCTCTCAGTTTCAGAATGATGCCAGGAATATCAGAAGGTTCGCAGCCTTGGTCTCATATTTGACCACACAATGCATTTTGGACTTCGTATCTTCATACCCTCAATCTTGTCCAACTCTTCCCTTGCCAAAAGATCATCTATCGGTGAAACACTAATCGTATATTCTGTGGCTCCAGATTATTAAAAGTCCTCCACATTGATCACCTAATTCTACTGCAATAAACTTAAGGTTATCCAACGTAGACAAAAGTGCTGGAGAAACTCAGCGGGTGCAGCAGCATCTATGGAGCGAAGGAAATAGACAATGTTTCGGGCCGAAACCCTTCTTCAGACTTAAGGTTATCCAACACTCTGCTGGTTTTCAAATTGACACCGAAGCCCAGTCACCCACCTGCCATGCTCGCTGACCCATGATAGTTCCCAATCAAGAAATGCTTCAATGATAATTTTCCACTTGCCTTTACTATTTGTGCAACTCCCTGGAACACTACAAGCGACAATAGGTGCAGGAGTAGGCCATTCGGCCCTTCGAGCCAGCACCGCCATTCAATGTGATCATGGCTGATCATCCCCAATCAGTACCCCGTTCCTGCCTTCTCCCCATATCCCCTGACTCCGCTATCTTTAAGAGCCTTATCTAGCTCTCTCCTGTAAGTATCCAGAGAACCGGCCTCCACCGCCCTCTGAGGCAGAGAATTCCACAGACTCACAACTCTCTATGTGAAAAAGTGCTTCCTCATCTCCATTCTAAATGGCTTACCCCTTATTCTTAAACTGTGGCCACTGGTTCTGGACTCCCCCAACATCGGGAACATGTTTCCTGCCTCTAGCGTGTCCAAACTCTTTATAATCTTATATGTTTCAATAAGATCCCCTCTCATCCATCTAAATTCCAGAGTGTACAAGCCCAGCCGCTCCATTCTCTCACCTTATGACAGTCCCGCCATCCCGGGAATTAACCTTGTAAACCTATGCTGCACTCTCTCAATAGCAAGAATGTCCTTCCTCAAATTAGGGGACCAAAACTGCAGACAATACTCCAGGTGTAGTCTCACTAGGGCCCGGTACAACTGCAGAAGGACCTCTTTGCTCCTATACTCAATCTCTTGTTATGAAGGCCAACATGCCATTTGCTTTCTTCACTGCCTGCTGCACCTGCATGTTTACTTTCATAGACTGATGAACAAGGACCCCCAAATCCCTTTGTACTTCCCCTTTTGCCCAACTTGACACCATTTAGATAGTAATCTGCTTTCCTGTTTTTGCTACCAAAGTGGATAACCTCACATTTATCCGCATTAAACTTAATCTGCCATGCATCTGCCCACTCCCCCAAACATTATGGTGCCCTGAAATTGTGGGGATGGGTGGGGATGGGGGGGGGGGGACTATGTATAAACACTGCTGTAATTTCTACATGGTGAAACAAAAATGTATAAAAATACCCCTTATTAAAATCTGACAATGTGCACGTTAACCACCTGTGATTTTTTCTATTACAAATCTCAAATTGTGGAGTACAGAGGCAAATAAATAAATGATGGGTCTTTGTCCCAAACATTATGGAGGGCACTGTATCTCCAATTAACCAACTACAGTTGTACAATGCCATGTTAGAAATGATTCATATATGGCAACATCTTCAAAGCATAACTCCATAATATGGAAGAAAATGGACATCTAAAGGTTTAATATTGTAGAAATATATTGATCCATAATGTTTTGGTGATAAGTACCATACGCACTGGAAACATTAAAGACATTTCAATTCGATTTAAACCTTCCTTACCTAAATAAAAAGGTAATGAAAAATTAAATAATTGGCATAAAAAGTATGAATAGATACTGAAAACTGGATTGAAAATGGAGAGCTATAACAGATTTGTTAAAGACAAAGTGCACTTAAGTGCACAAAGTGCACTATTGTTTGATGTAGCTTTTTCATGACCCTATATGCGGGTAATTTTAATCTCCTGGTTTTAACCTTTTTATGTGCTTTTAAAATCGCCTTAATATTTTAGTGATTTTGCTTTACTATTCATACAATTGGCTTATTGGCTATTTTGTTGTCCTGTGTTGTATTGTGGTTCTGCAATGTTTTTAAACTATTTTATTCTTTTGTTTCTTTTGTAAAGCACTATGAATTGCAGCTTGTATGAATGGTGCTATATAAATAAACTTGCCTTGCCTTGCCTTAAGTAAAAGGGACTATGGCGATTATTCTGAAAAGAAATCTAATGAATTCAAAGGGTTAAAATGGCAAATTGTTAGAAAACTGATATTGGTTCTTTCTAATTGCTATTAACAATCTACATATCTAAATTAAATTAACCAGGAAGAACGCTCATTCTAAACAACTTGAACAGCATTCAGCTTGACAAACTGGGGTTTGCCAAGTATGTACAGAGATGTTATTCTTTATTGGAAAATATGTTACCTAGTGCTGATATTATCCTTGTAAAGAAAAAGTTACTTTATGTGCTGAGACCTTGTTGAGATGGCGAGTTCTACAAGAATATTCACATACAATGCTACATTTGTTTCATGTGCAACTCAAATGTCAATTCAACAATGCAATGTCACGTTCCAACCTTTAGAGCGGAGATACTCAGATCTCTGCTCAATCATTACGTGGCTATTTAATATACAGCTTATGGCTCTTAAAGAACTAATTTCTGTATTGGAATGAGACATTTACTGTCTGCACACTTTTGATCGTAATGTTTCTTCGAGATGCTCCAGTTCCCGCCCACACCACAAAATCATGTGGATTGGTAGTTTAATCTGCCACCGTCATGTAAATTACTCTGTGTATGTAGGTATTGGATAAAATCTGGGGATGGGTGGGGAGTTGATGGGAATGCAAGGAAAATAGGCTTGGGCAGAAGTAAGTACAATTTATTTATATAGTACGTTTAAATCAACTCGCGTTGAAACCAAAGTGCTTTACATAGAAGAAATAATTAGGTTTCCGTACATCCATAGAAAAATTAATAAAAAGAAAAATTACACAACACATTATAGAATTCAACATGAACGTCCCGCCACAACAGAATCAAAAATTTCCACTGTGGGGAAAGGCATCAGAAAGTTCAGTCCTTTTCCTCTGTGATCACCTGAGGTCGGGGCCTATTTGTAACCTCTGCAGAATAGTGCAAACATAGGAGATTGATGGTCAGTGGGGACTCGGCGGGATTATTTCCGTGCTGTTTGTGATTAGAGCATTTATACTACATTTCCCATTATGCTCTGCTAACACCAGGGCATCAATTCAAAAAACAATTATAATGCTACTACATTCAGGTACATTCCTAGTAGGTGGGTGTTAGCATTCGACAGGTATGCACAACTCAAACATACTGAATGCAAAGTAAAATATGAAATGCAAAGAGAAAAAGCAGATCTTTAAAGAGGGATGGAAACTATTTTCTTCTGAGTTCAGTAGTGGAGGCAAACATATTTGGTGACAATTCAATTACCCAATTTGAAAAATCAAGGATTGAAAGCAACTGGCAAAATCTACTTTTCTCCACACACCAAATCCTTCAAATTGCTATCTCAAGCATAGAATCCAACGGAGCTTGTGTTTTAGAAAGTTAACCATACATCAAAATAACGGCAAAGTTAGAAAATACATCCTATAAATCAATTAACAATGGTTTGAATTTAAGCACACACGTGGCTCTCTCTCTTTCGGTTTACAGTTTCACAAATCGTGAGCACCACTGACTTAGTTGTTCGCAGCTCATATGGAATAATGCTATTTTGCAAAATAATTCTAAGGGAGGAAAAAAAGATTCTATATTTGAAATCAATGCTTAAAATTGCTTTGACAACAATTGTAAGCTTAAAATAAATGTAAGGTAGAACTCCAATCTTGGTTTGTCATATAAATAAAACAAATAACAGCAAGGAAAACATAGACAGGACTAGAGATCAGTACAATCTGTAGCACAACAGTCCACCAGGATAAATGTGACAAAGGTTCATGGGATTCCTATGACAAAAGTACACAAAAAGATCAACCTCTCCCTCAATAGACACAAAAAGCTGGGGTAACTCCGCAGGACAGGCAGCATCTCTATAGAGAAGGAATGGGTGACGTTTCTGGTCGAGACCCTTCTTCAGACTAGTTAGGGAAAAGGGAAACGGGAGATATAGACAATGATGGAGAACAATTAATGAAAGATATGCAAAAAAGTAACAATGATAAAGGAAACAGGCCATTGTTAGCTGTTTGTTGGGTGAAAACGAGAAGCTGGTGTGACTTGGGAGGGGAGGGTTTGAGAGAGAGGGGGAATGCCAGGGTTACTTGAAGTTAGAGAAATCAATATTCATACCACTGGGCTGTAAGCCGCTCAAGCGAAATATGAGATACCGTTCCTCCAATTTGTGTTTAGCCTCAGTAACAATCTTTCTGACCTAGGACAGAAAGGTCAGAGTGGGAATGGGAAGGAGAATTAAAGTGTTTAGCAACTGGGAGATCAGGTAGGTTCAGGCGGACTGAGCAAAGGTATTTAGCTAAACGATCGCCCAATCTACGTTTGGTCTCACCGATGTACAAGAGTCCGCATCTTGGATGCTGCCTATCCCGCTGAGTTACTCCAGCTTTTTGTGTCTAACTTTGGTTTAAACCAGCATCTACAGTTCCATCCTACACAAACCTCTCCCACAATGTCTGATCGTGAAAAAATGCTGCTTTACATGCTTATACACCTCTAGATGGCAGCTTCTCCAATTATGTAATCTTGGCAGAACTGGCTTTCAGTCTTTTCTATTTTCCAGTCTTTTTTAAGCATGCAATCCTACACCAAGAATAAATGTGATTTTAAACCCTTTCCACTCTTCTTTCCTTTAGGCAAATACCTCCCCTTGAGATAGCCACTATCAACAACTGGGATCAGGCACTTATTACATCAAGCAGCAAAGGTTTGTAGACATTACTCTAATTTATCTGTACATGTTAGGATAATGGCAAGTATACCACGGAGTTAAATTCTGACCTGAGAATTTCAGCACAATGTTGTATGTGACAGTTTAGAATGTATTTCTGAATATATATACTGAATATACTGAATGTGTAATGTACTGAAGAGCTTGGCAATAGGAACAGCTAGTTCTGGAGTGAAAGTCTTTAACCAGGATATTGTCTGATCCTATAAACTTTGTGTCCAATGCTCCCCTGATATCAGAGTGAAAATAATTAGCCAAGGACAAGGCTCAGAGTTGTGGATCTCAAGGGTAACAGGCCCTTTGTCCCAACTCATCCATACCAACCAAGATGCCCCATCTAAGTTAGTCCAATTTACCCACTTTTGGCCCATATCCCTCTAAACCTTTCCTATACATGTTCTGCTTCTAACAGAACATGGTTGACAGAGCTTCAGCACTTTATAACTGCAATGCTGTGTGTTGCCATCTCCAAGGCGGACATTCTTGGAAAAACAGCAGCAGAGAGATACCAGACAACTTGAGTATTAGAAAACTGCAAGAACATAAGGTATAGATGCAGTTTTGCTTCCCAATCTATGCCTAATTTTTTTATACTGGCGAAAAAAAATCCAAAAAAGCCCAACCTCTCCTTGTAACTAATACCCTCTAGGCAATAGACAATGGACAATAGGTGCAGGAGTAGGCCATTTGGTCCTTTGAGCCAGCACCGCCTTTTAATGTGATCATCGCTGATCATCCATAATCTAAATCACACATTATTCTGGTAAACCTCCGCTGCACCCTTTCCAAAGTCTCCATATTCATCCTGTATTGGGATTACCAGAACTGCACGCAATACTCAAAAGGCGGCCTAACCAAAGTCTTATAAAGCTGCACCACGACTTCCCGACTCTTATACTCAATGCTTCGACCAATGAAGGCAAACACTGCACATGCTTTCAGAGAATTATGGACTTGGATCCCAAGATGTTTGGCTGCCCAACAGGATGCTTAGGGAAGGCAATAACAAGTCTTTTTTCTGGATGCAAAATGTTGCGACTCGATCAGTACATGTATGAACTGGTGATCGATAATCAGCATGGACTCAGTGTGTTGAAGGGCCTGTTTCCATGGTGTATCTTTAAACTGACTCTGATCTCTTCACTGTAATCTCACATACCTAATCTATATTTACTAGGATACATTTAATGTACTGAATCAAACTCAAAAATCAGATATAAAAGAGAAACAAAAAAAACAGCATCCACAGAGAGAGAAACAGAATTGTTGTTTCAGATCATAAACTTTTTAAAACCGAGTATTAACAGCACCTTTAGGTTTTATTTCAAATTTCCAGCCATTGCAGCTATTTTCACTTGCACTAATCAGCACATTACATTGTCCTCAACAGGACTGCCAGATATGAAAATAAAGTACGGGATTAAGTCATCCATATCATAAGATCCCCAGGAAAAAGCTCATAGCAACAGGGGGCCAAACTGTAAAAAGTTGATGTGTTAAAGAAGGAACTGCAGATGCTGGAGAATCGAGGGTTACACAAAAAGCTGGAGAAACTCAGCGGGTGCAGCAGCATCTAAGGAGTGAAGGAGATAGGCGACGTTTCGGGTCGAGACCCTTCTTCAAAAGTCCTTCTACAAAAACCCTTTGTAAAAAGTTGATGTCTACAGGCCGACGGGAATCTTTCATTGGATAAATGGTTTGTCTCACGCATTATTGGGTTAAATGCTCTTCATAGTGCAATTAGGATTGATGAATCACAAGTAGAGAATACAGAGATTGAAAAGAAGAGTCTGAAGAAGGGTCCCAACCCAAAACATCACCAATCCATTTTCTCCAGAGATGTTCCTCGACCCGCTGAGTTACTCCAGCATTTTATGTCTATCATTGAAAATAAGACTTGATCCACAAGAAAAAGAAACACAAGATGAAAACTGACACAGATTGAACAGCCATAACATTGACAATACATTAAGATTTTCATATACATTTAAGTATAAGCATTCATTACCTTGATTGAGAATTGATTTAAACAGAATAAAAAGTATTTATATTTAAACAGAATTAAAAAAAATTATATTTAGTTTACACAGAAGCAGGTCAGAGACTGCATATCCTACAAACTGACTCACCTCATACTTCAAACCTCTCTACCATCGTAAATCAGGAGGCAGTATTTATCAGCAATGCATAAATCAGGAGCACAAAATAATATTCTCCACCTGTTTGATTACATGCAGCTCCAGCAACACTCTATAAACTCAAATCCGTGTAAATAAAGTGGCCCATTTAATTGTAAACTGTCTGTAAAATGTGCAGAAATTACTTGTCTAGGCCACTTCAACAGGATTTCCTAAATCCATAACCTACCCACATCCTGGAAAGTGAATTAAATAAATATACAAGCTGGGTTTATAAACATTCTTCCATCCCCTACCCCCTCCCTTTTCGAAAAGCCTTTAAATAGCTCTCTGGTTTATACCCTGAAAAGGCCAATACATTTACTCCAATATTGAAACTTTAAATGGAAAAATCCACCAAGACTATTTACCCATTCACCACTTACCATGTGCTCCATGCATATACTGATTTCACCATCACTGTAGAATGCCCCATAGAAGCCCACAATATACGGAGAATTACATTCATGAAGGACCTGGAGTTCTCTGATGATCTGATTGCGAATGGCAGGCTTTATTTCCAAGTGAATCAGCTAGAGAAAGAAATGGAGAATAAGTTTCTGATGATCACCTGAATTTATAGATTGTTTAAAGGTTTCTAAAATATTTTGCATTTGAATCATACTGACTTACATTTTTTCTAAAAACCAGATTCCTAGATATTTCACATTTTTTTAGATGTGTGATCTACAGTGCCCTCCATAATGTTTGGGACAAAGACCCATCTTTTTTTTTTTGCCTCTGTACTCACAATTTGAGATTTGGATTGGAAAAAAAGTCACATGTGGTTAAAGTGCACATTGTCAGCTTTTATTAAAGGCCATTTTTATACATTTTGGTTTCATCATGTAGAAATTACAGCTGTGTTTATATATGGTCCCACCATTTCGGGGCACCATCATGTTTGGGACACATGGCTTCACAGGCATATGTAATTACTCAGGCGTGTTTAATTGCCTCCTTAATGCAGGTATAAGAGAGCTCTCAGCACCTAGTCTTTCCTGCAGTATTTCCATCACATTTGGAAACTTTTATTGCTGTTTACCAACATGAGGACCAAATTTGTGCCAATGAAAGACAAAAAAGCCATTATGAGACTGAGAAACAGGAATAAAACTGATCAGCCAAACTTAGGCTTACCAAAATCAACGGTTGGAACATCATTAAGAAGAAAGAAAGCACTGGTGAGCTTACTAATCACAAAGGGACTGACAGGCCAAGGAAGACCTCCACACCCGATGACACAAGAATTCTCTCTATAATAAAGAAAACTCCCCAAACGCCTGTCCGACAGATCAGGTGGATTTGTCAATGACCACAGTCCGTAGAATAGCCCATAAACTGATATACAGAGGCTACATTGCAAGATGTAAACCAGTGGTTAGCCACAAAAATAGGATGACCAGGTTACAGTTTGCCAAGAAGTACCTAAAAGAACATCCACAGTTCTGGGACAAGATCTTGTGGACGGATGAGAGGAAGATTAACATGTCAGAATGATGGCACGAGCAAAGCATGGAGGAGAGAGGGAACTGCCCAAGATCCAAAGCATACCACCTCATTTGTGAAACACGGTGGTAGAGGTGGAATGACCTGGGCATGTATGGCTGCTGAGGGCACTGGGGGGGGGGGGGGGGGGGAGAGAGTATGTATAAACACTGCTGTAATTGCTACATGGTGGAACCAAAATGTATAAAAATGGCCTTTAATAAAATCTGACAATGTGCACTTTAACCACATGTGATTTTTTTCTATAACAAATCTCAAATCGTGGAGTACAGAGGCAAATAAATAAATTATGGGTCTTTTTCCCAAACATTTAAGATGGCACTTTATTTTCCATCTATGGCAAAACACTCACTGGCTTGCATTCCATTTACCCAACTCTGGTGCATGTGCAATGTAGTGAGCTGCTTAAAGAATATTTGCTGGGATAATGTAAATGGCACTATATTGTTTCAGATACAATTATTTAATTAGACAGAGAACAAGATTTATTCAAATAATTTGTTGAGGTGAATGTTATCAAATAACTTAATTTGTGCCAGTTTTAAAACTTCCTTCCGTGCTGAGGCATTACAATCCTTGATTTTGTCAATCAAAGTTCTGAATTATAAGTTGCAGCTACATATTCTGCTAATAATAGCTTACCTTTCTTGCCATGATAAGTCCCGATGGCTTATGACGTACTTTGGTGACAACACCACCGTTACCAGCACCCAACTCACAGATCTTATCAAAGTCATCATCTTTCAATTCACCAACTTTGGCCTTCTGTGTAAGAAAGGCTTCAAGTCTATTTTTCTGCTGCTCATCAAGTTCAAGTTCTTCCAACTTCTTTTGTAGGGCTTCTAGGTTAGCTCTAGAACACAAAATAACTTTGGCCATTAAAATAATTATCCTGCATGGTCCTGAATAGCTGACAAATTTCACATATCCACTCTTCAAATCATTACCAAAATCTGCCTCAACCCATCCACTAGTCATAGAATTCAGTCATGATTTAGATTTAACTCCTCACACAAGGGAGAATGCTTGTTTTATATGGTCAAGAGCTTGTTTGCCATGGAGGAAAGTGATTCATGTAATCTTTTCATGTTCAGTCCTATACTTTCAAGGTGATAATTCAAAGCTGGAATTGTTTCTTCCGGGCCCAATCAGTTCCATCACAGACACCGGGACAAATATATGTTGTAGTGCAGGACAACATCAAGTTATAACCAAAGCCGTACTGTTTGCAAGGGTGCCTTTGAAGTGGCCAATTTATTCCAATGGTCACTTAACAAGCCACTGTATTTACTGAACTTCCCTTTCTGAAACCAATTTTTTAGATCCACATTAGCCATAGTTCATTCTGAGTCTACTCTTAAAACCATATTGCACGTTAGTGTTATCTTACCAGTACACATTAGGCACAGGAAATTGCTATCTTGTTAAAGGCAAACAAGTTAAGCACATCTATATTTATCGACAAGCCCGTTTGCTGAAAAGGAAAATTTGTGCACACCTTTTTGTGGCAAAAGTAATTTTAGAAAATTGCTTACCTTCTCTGCAAACAGCTCAATAACCGATTCCCCATAATGTTCAGCTCTCAAACCCATTTTTAATATTTCTCAATTGTAGTTTCACAAGGCAATCTCCAAAATATTCAACCAATGTTTTGTCAAAAGGTACACTGGTTTACTTTGTTAAAAAGTAAATTCACAGAATAAAGGTATCATTAGTGATGTTGGTATTTAGTGTCCATCCAATTTGTGTATGAACTTTTTTTTCCTCCTCATTCATCATTGAACAATCTTCTGGCTTGCACACATGTTTAATTTGGTAATTTGTTTATATGGTCATTTGAAATCAATAATCTCTCTAAATATGATTTTTTGATGCTCATATTAATGTAGAAGTAGAGTTAAGGAGTCTTGTAATAGCAATGCTCTTTTGTACAATTGCAACACTTCCTTTCTTAAAACAGTATTGGCCATTTGTGGTTTTACAACATATAATTAGTAATGATCTGATAGCAAGTTTCTGGGTGGGGATTTCTTTTGAGTGTAGATTTCTTTTATCAAAGCCATCGTGATGTTGAGATTATGATGGGTGCATTTTAACTAAAACATTAAACCTCAATGAGTGAACAGTGAACATTTAAACCAAGGTTCGTGTACTGGATTCTGGGAGAACTTCAAATTGCAAAATACTATAAGTTATTGAAGGAAAAAAGGCTGGTGAATTTCTGGCTGTCCATGGATAGGTTTAGTGTGCAGCGAGAGAATAGTTACAATCTATTTTGAAGTGTTTAATTTGATTACACCATATTACATCTCCGACCTGAAACAAAAACATTTATCTTTCCAGAGATATTGCCCGACTTGCTGGGTGTTTCCAATATAGTTTAAAAAATATTATTTTGCAACTGCTTTTTGCTTTCTAATAAAATAGACATCCATTCCGTTGAGATTCCTACTTGCATTTATTTAGCACTTAAAATGCTTGATTTAGTAGGCATGTTCAGAATTTGCCATATATTCAGCCACACCTATGGGATGGTAGTTTCCTCACTCCTCTTTTATTGAGAGACAGTGGAGTCCATTTGACACAAAGGTAATAGAATCCCAACTGTGAATCCCAAATCAAACACTGAAGAAATTTAAGACCACCTAAGCATATGGGGTGAATTGAATCTATTGCAGACAAGGGAGCTGGGCAAGTATGTTGAAGATAATTTGCAGGGCTCTGGGAAAAGGCTGGGGTGGGGGGGGGGGGGGGTGGGGGGTTAAAGAAAGAATGATGACACTTCACAGACAAAATAACATTTCTATGTTTTTACCACATTTGACCACATGTTGATTGGCCCCCATGTTTTGAGAGGTGGGGGCCAATCCCCCCCCCCCCCCCCCCCCCCCGGTATGTGACCTGGGCGCTACAGCCAGTCCCAAGTTGGCTCGCTTGCCCCGGGAATGGCTGTAGCGCCCAGGTCGGCTCGCCTGCCCCACACTCCAAAGACGTGCAGGTTTGTAAGTGCTTCGGTAAATTGCAAATTGTGTGTCGGATGGTGCTAGTGTGCGGGTTATTGCTGGTCGGCGCGGATCCCAGGTCGCTTGCGTGCCCAGGTCGGCTCGCCTGCACCGGGACTGGCTGTAGCGCCCAGGTCGGCTCGCCTACCCCGGGACTAACTGTAGCGCCCAGGTCGGCTGGCAGGTCTGGCTGTAGTGCCCAGGTAGCCTGCGTGCCCCGGTACTGGCTGCAGTTCCCAGGTCAGCTTGCTTGACCCAGCTCTGGCTGTAGCACCCAGGTCAGCTCGCTTGCCCCAGGTCTGGCTGTAGTTTCCAGGTCGGCTCGCTTGTCCCAGGTCTGGCTGTAGTTCCCAGGTCGGCACGCGTGCCCCAGGTCTGGCTGTAGTTCCCAGGTCGGCACGCTTGCCCCAGGTCTGGCTGTAGTTCCCAGGTCGGCACGCTTGACCCAGGTCTGGCTGTAGTTCCCAGGTCGGCACGCGTGCCCCAGGTCTGGCTGTAGTTCCCAGGTCGGCACGCTTGCCCCAGGTCTGGCTGTAGTTCCCAGGTCGGCACGCTTGACCCAGGTCTGGCTGCAGTTCCCAGGTCGGCACGCTTGCCCCAGGTCTGGCTGTAGTTCCCAGGTCGGCACACTTGACCCAGGTCTGGCTGTAGCACCAAGGTCGCCTGCGTGCCCCAGGTCTAGCTGTAGTGCCCAGGTCGCCTGCGTGCCCCGGGACTGGCTGCAGTTCGCAGGTCGCAAAAACTAATTGAAAAAAAACCCTGCGGGCTGGATGATTTCGGGTTACGGGCCAGATCCAGCCCATGGGCCGTAGGTTGCCGACCCCTGTCCTAGATATCAGGCCTCATAGTGTTTCCACCACCCCCCCCCACCACGTTTTAAAAGAGATTTCCGCCCATGCAGGCCACATGCCTGACATCAGAATTTTGAAGCAGATATTTTATTCCAAGCTTTGACAGAACAAAGGATTTACAGGCGAATAAAGGAAATAGTTTAGTTTAGAGACACAGTGTTGAAACAGGCCCTTCAAATGATCCAGTCCGCGCTGACCAATGATCATCCGTACACTAGTTCTATATTATGCCAGTTTCACATCCTACACACTACGGGCAATTTACACTAGCCAATTAAGCTACAAACCTGCTTGTCTTTGGAATGTGGGTGGAAACTGGAGCACCCGGAGAAAACTCAAGCCGGCACAGGGAGAACATACAAACTCCGTATAGACAGTACTTGTAGTCAGGATCAAGCCTGGGCCTCTGGCTCAGTAATGCAGCAACTCTACAGTGCTGCCAAAGTCATCATGAAAAATCCCACTGTCTCTTGGTAATCTCTAGCTAATGACTGCTCAAAACATTCAGCACTGGAAAACCCCATGCATTGGGTAAACAGGGGAACTCAGTGTAAATGTCAGTAGGAGATTACCATCTCACTCGCCTGCCCTGCACTGTATCGTTTGAGACGAGTTACCATTAATTGGTCATTTAGATCAGCACTCGAGTATATCTTAGCACAGAACTCACTAAAAGTTAGTAACTCTGACTAAAAACAAAAATAACTGAACTGCAAATTCTCTTTGAACCTTTTTTCCTTCCACGCCAACAAATTTGAGGAGCTCAAATGCGGTTCGACCAAAAAGTTCTGACTCTGCTCACAGGTTAACATTTTATCTCCCATTATATTCTCTTCAAGCTCATTTTATTCACAAGACCCACCTCCTACTTTATTAATCCTATCTCGATGATCTTTAACTGTTTCCCTCTAGTCATTCACGTTGTTATTGTCGAGTCCACATTAATTTTTAGAGTTGTTTCTTCTAAAATACTGCTTATTCTCCTTCACATCAACTCTCCTCGTACCTCAAAGATACAACACTTGACCAAGTCTTTGCACACAAATATCCATCTTCAACATTCCATTCCTCGCCAGAATCCTCATACCTGCTGTGTAATGCCAGTGCTGATTTTACACAGAAACCCAAACCTGTTAGGTTTCAATCCCTGCCATAGAAACATAGAAAAATCGGTGCAGGAGTAGGCCATTCAGCCCTTCGAGCCTGCACCGCCATTCAATATGATCATGGCTGATCATCCAACTCAGTATCCCGTACCTGCCATCTCTCCATACCCCATGATCCCTTTAGCCACAAGAGCCACATCCAACTCCCTCTTGAATATAGCCAATGAACCGGCCTCAACGACCTTCTGGGGCAGAGAATTCCAGAGACTCACCACTCTCTGTGTAAGGAATGTTTTCCTCATCTTGGTCCTAAAGGAATTCCCCCTTATCCTTAGACTGTGACCCCTTGTTCTGGACTCCCCCAACATCGGGAACAATCTTCCTGCATCTAGCTGCCATGTTATTAACATAACTCTGATCCAAAGTCACCAATTGCAAATCTAACCATCTTCATCGATGATGAAATGATGTGCAGTTTTTGACATTGCTGACTCCTCCACTTTCCTCCAGTGATAGGCAGGGGCCAGCAGAAAAATGAGCTTACTGATTCAGTCTGCCTGCAGGCTGCACTGTTGTGATTGACTAAACTAATTGTACTGCTTGGTACCCAGGTTCTGTATTTAATAGGAGGGAATGGACTCAGACAAAGCTAACTTCTATCTGTGAGGATATTTTAATCATCAGATGACCGAAGCATGGTGTCAAGATTCCATGTCAGAAATATTTTTAAAAGATCTGATGAAGAATATTGGAGAATGGAGAGAATATTTGTGTCACCTGACCTTTTATTGGGCAAGTTATGGTCTTGCATTACTCCATTGGATGCATGATTGGCAAATGACAATATAGCAACAGATGTACAAAGAATAGACGGAACAACTCATCATCTGTCAAAAGAATCATTTAGACTGAAAAAGTTAAATTGCATTTTACATTTTGCATTTACCTCAAATACATGAAAGTGATCCAGTTCCTTCCTCCTTCCCTCCCATAGCCTTAGTGGTGAGTAATCTATTGGCAACTTCAATCAAAATCACAGTTCATGCTATTTTTTCTCCTGCAATTTCACTTCTCTCCTATCCTCAATATGAATTCTGAATAATCATGGGCACTTGAGTTTAGTTTGTAGTTTTGGCTTTCTCCACAATGTCTAACACAAAGCCATTTCAAACATCTCCTTTACATCTCTCATCCAGTCACAACATTAAAAACTCTTCCAATTCTCTATCCTTATCACATCCAAAGTCTTTGGTAGCAGAAAGTCAGAGTGATATAGAATGGAAACATAATCACTGGACAGCAAGGCTTGTGCTGACCATCAAGCATACATTTTTGCAAATTATACTCAAAGCCATTTTAATGTTCCCATATATCGATCAACAACCCCCAGATCCCACCACTCATCTATACACTAGGAGCAATTTACAGTGACCAAGTGAGGGGCCAGAATTGGTGTTGGGGTTTGGAAGGTGGGTAGGTTTGTAACCAGGATTGGGAGTGCTCGTATACTTCGATAATTTTAAATTTCACTGGAAAATACTATTGTGTAAAACAAATGCGAAGTAAAATTCCCCATTTGTGTAATAAAACAAGCAACATCCAATACTCTGGAAAATCTACGCCCAGTATTAATAAGGCCCCGATGGTGCCAGATTATCAGCTTTTTATTGTAGCAGCTTTAACAACAAAACATTCCAAGAGCCTTCAGGTTCTATCAAGCTAAAAATGAAGGTGACCCAGAACAAGAGGAGTGACAACAAACTTAAAGTATAATCAAAATAAGAACCAAATAGATAAGACGGAAGGGACATCATGTTATTACTTTACAAAACATTGGTTTGGCAGCACACAAAGTTTTGTGTACAGTTCTGATCACTATTTCAAGGGAAGGATTTAATTCTGCTGGAGCGATTCATCAGGATTTTGCCTGGGTTGGATAGTTTTAAGGCAAGATTGAATAGGCTGGGCTTGTTTACCTTGGAGGGAAGGGGATCGAGGGATAACCTGACAAGCATATATGATTATGAGAGGAACAGATAGGGTTGATAGCATAATTTTTCCTCCCATATTCAAAATAAGAGGATGAATGGCATCAGTTTAAGGCAATAGTTCGAAAGAGAGAGGATGTTCAGAAGGAAAAGTTTTTTAAAAAGTGGTTTATATCTGGAGTGCACTGTCAAATGTGCACTTAAGGCATCTAGACAGATATTTATCTTTTCATGGCATTGAAAGCTACTGACCTAATGTGGATAGGTGCAATTGGTATAGGTAGGTAAAATGTTTGGTATGGACATGGTGTGCTAAAGGGCCCATTTCTGTGCTGCATGACTTTAATCTGAGGCTAAATCATTTTGTCCAATGAATTAATTTCGATTTGCAGTTGCTAATGTAATGAAAAAAGTTAAATTCTACAGAATTAGCACCCACAGTGATGCGATGATGACCAAAATTACCTGAAGTAAAAGCACTAATTGAGGATAAACACTGACCAAGGATAGAAGCTAACTACCCTGCTGAGTTGGAGCCTTTTATATTCAGTCATAAAAATAACATTTTTAATTTCCAAACAGTATTTGTGTTAACAAAATCAAAAGGAGGAACTAGCATTTAGACATTGATGGTTAATGCCCAGACCAGGTAAATGCATAATTTGAAATGTTCACTGTTTACAGACTTCAATAAATCACTGCTCCAAGCAACAAAGGGAATGTAACATACTGGAGAGTACGATAAGGCTGACAAAAAAGGACAAATTTCTTTGTTTATAAACATTCGCGAGAAACAAAAAAATCTTGGAAAACGTGTGGATCAGCATGACAAGAATTGGCAGGCTGGTATCAACTGCACATGCAGCAAAAACTGTTGCTATGCATGAACAAAAATAGCTTTGCACAAAAAAACGTCTGAAAAATAATCAACAGAATTTTGTTTGTGGAGAAAAAAAAACTTCAATATGGCCAATATAAATACAAAAATAGTTGAATCAAATTTATACAACACAGGAACGTATTCAGCCCATCAAAAACTGCCATAAAAAACTATTCAGGCTAACCGCCTTCCACATGCATCTGTAGCCTTGCAGAGAATGATATATCAAATGTTTATTATGTACTTTTAAATATGAAGTTTCCCATCTTCACTACCCTGTTGGTTACTGAGTTACAGGTTCCCGATGCTCTTTGAAAAGACAGGGAACAAACAAATGAAATGGAGGCAAATGATTATAAACCCAGTTTTCATGAAAGAATATAGATAAAGATCGGGATTATCCAGGCGAAGGACTTCTGAATGCACAAAGTCTTAGACACATCAGAGAGCATGAGAATATTACTGCACAGAAACCAGCCTTTCGGCCCATTGAGTCCATGCTAATCATCAAGAAACTTTTTTTAAACAAATACTAATCCTACAGATACAGTAAAATGTCAAAGGATAAGATGATAGAATAAGGTTGAAACATTAATTGTTTCTCTTCCCACAGATGCTGCTCGACTTCCTGGACGGTTCCAGCATTTTTTGTATTTAATTCCAGTTTCGCAGCATCTGCAGATTTTTGATTTTCTTTATAATTCAAATAGGTTAGCTCAAATAGAAAGTGGAAATCATATTCCTCCAAGTGTTTACAGACGACAGCAGCAGCATCAAGTTATTTAATGTCCGGAAACTTTGCAGCTCAGTGACAAACCCACCAAAACAATTTTTGATCTGCAGTAATAAGTGAAAAGGACGTTGAATTTACTCAACTCTTTAGAGGACATCCTAAAGGATTGTGTAAGCCTTGCTTCACAACTGTCACTCTATGGGCAAACACTAAACAATTTAACAATTGGATATCACATATAATGATATGATTGCACAATTAAGTCTGACTTTGGTCCGCAGATATTAATCGTAGTATCATGCAATTGTCTGATCACTTCAGAATAGTGTCAAAAACAGGCAAAGATCTGCTAGCACCCCATATTCTGCTTGGGTAGCTTATAACCCAATAATATGAACAGCTGTATTCTCCAATTTTAGGTAACCTCTAACCCCCTCCCCATTAATTCCCCTCCCTTCCACCCTTCCCCTTCCCTCCCCAGTGCTCCACCTGGACTCCCCGCTATTTCTCCTCTCCAACCACCCCACCCCTCTCCCCATACCCTACTTTCCTTCCCCTGGCTTCAGAATCCATAACTCATTAAACCTGCCTCACACCTACTGTTATCATTTTTGTTTTTTTGCTCCAACCATCTGCCCATCAAAAAAAAAACTCTCGCCCGTGTTGACCCATTACCTGCCATGCTTTGTCCTGCCTTTCCTCTTTTCCAGGTTTCTTCTCCCCCACCCCCCCTCCCACCAATCTGAAGAAGGGTCTCGACCCATCCATGTTCTTCACGGATGCTGCCTGACCCGTTGAGTTATTCCAGGACTTTGTGTCCTTATTTGCTATTAACTTCTCACTTGTATGGCAGCATACGTGTCAAACGCACTGCACTGAAATGTCATCCACTGTGTCCTGGCCAAGGTCTGGAAAAGCACTTGAACCTGCAACATTCTGTCTTTGAGGCAAGAATGCAATCACTAAACCAATCCAAAACAATGCTGTAATGCTTCTATTGCTGTAATACTGTATTGCTGTAATACTACAAGCATTCTATTGAGGTGGAAGAAGGTTTTGCCTCACTTCTTCAAAATTACAATATTTCAACAATCTGTTCAATAACAATGAACCATTCCACAAAAAATGGCCAATAGTTCCTCGGACAATGCAAATGCTAATACGATTGAACTCAAAATGTTGAGAAGAATAATTTCATATTTATTTCTTGTCTGCATAAGAGATGTAAAAACAACAAGCCCAGTTGCAGTTTTTAAAAAATACACAAAGTGCAAGAGTAACTCAGCGGGTCGGGCAGCATCTCTGGAGAACATGTATAGGTGTTTTTTTGAGTTGGGACCCTTCTTCATACGGGTCTGAAGAAGGGTTCTGACCCAAAACATCACATCGATATTCTCCAGAGATGCTGCCTGGCCCACTGTTAATCCACCATTGTGCCTTTTTTTGTAAACCAGCACCTGCAACCTCCTTGTATCTACTTGCTGCAATTAGATGTCTCACCAAGAGATAACAGTTCAAGATTAACAAAGATGTAGTCAAACCTTGGAATGTACTGTTTCTTCATGTTAAGGCATTCAAAGATCATCCAAGTAAAAACCTTCACTCCAGTATTGGTTACTTTTAACCACAGATTATCTAGTTTCATCATGTTTCTACTTTTCAGGAACACTTTTGGTTACATTGAATGAACTTCCATTCAAATGGACAAACAACAGAACTAAAACATTTCTGCTCTTGGCCCAGAATCAAAAGCTCTCTCATCAAGATTACTTATGGGATCCTGTATAATTGTGACAAAGGCAACCAACTTCTCCTAAACATTATCAACCAGTCTGCAGTCTTTGACAAACCCGCCGACATCTTCCCACCACTATTAATCAACTGAATATGATTACACTCACCTCTACCATTCATATGACCATTACCTTTGATCCCCTTAGTCTCTTGCTATTTCACACAAAAGCATGTCAGTTTCCACATGGCACTAGTATTCGGTGGTCAAGAGATCATCTCTCTCAGCTGCTTAATTATTTTTAAGTTGTCAGATTCTCAGAGAGGAAAATTAGATAAGTTTTCACAAATGAAACAAAGTTGCCATTTTTGATTCCCATCACAAACTCCATTCCCTAGTCACTGACTCCATACCTCCCCCCAAGCTCAAAGCAAAATACAGTGCCCTCCATAATGTGTGGGACAAAGACATCATTTATTTATATGTTGTAATTTCTACATAGTGAAACCAAAATGTATAAAAATGGTCTTTGCAAATCTCACATTGTGGAGTACAGAGGAAAATAAATAAATGATGGGTCTTTGTCCCAAACATTATGGCGGGTACTGTATCTACTATGGATATGTCACTCATACTTTTGTTTTACATTACCAATGCACAGCCATTGACAAACACCTATCAGCACTTGCATAACATCACTCAATTCATCCGCATGTTAGTTCTAATCTCTTAAACAAGGGGGGGGAGGGGCTTCATTCAAAACCCTGCTGCCTATATCCTACCGTACGAATCGAAATCACCAAAACCCCTACATTCAATTACATGAATATGCTCTTGCCTCAGTTTCAACATTTGCATATTTTCAAATCTATTCATAATCTCACCCTTCCTTACCATTGTACCTATTCTGAAACTACTATGCCCCAAAATATATTTGCTTACCGCTATTCTCGATCCAGCACAAGCATGATTTTAATAACTCCATCCCTGAGCTGTGCCTTCCATTACCAAGGTCCAAAGCTCTGAAATTCCCTCCATAAACAACCTTTCCACTTTATCCTCCAAGAATACATTATTGGCCTCTTTCTATTTCTCACCAAATGGCAGCCATCAGCAATACGAGTCTCTCTTGTAAACTTTTACTCATCTACGCCACAAATATGATTTAACGCCAATGTTTATTTGTTTGAAAACACTGCTGCAAAGTTAATAGGCCCACGTAAACACAATTTGCATGGGTCTCTTCTATGAAATTTAGAGGTAGGAATCAAGGAAAATTCATAGAGTGAGTCCATACTGATGCATTGGCTCAAACCGCATGGAGTGCAGGCAGCAGGGAGATCACCCAATTGGCATGCCCGGTCCTTGGGCCCCCTCCATCCCTTGATCTCTAGTCCCCCCCCCCCAAACCCTCCTGGTTCTCATCCTCCCCTTCCTACCCCCTCCTGTTTTCTGACCCCCACCACACCCCTCCAGTTCATCCTCCCTTCCCACCACACCCAGATCCCACCGGTTCTTCCCCCCTCCCCCAGACCCCTCCTCTTCCCACCCTCACCTCAACCCCTCCAGTTGCTCCTCTCTAACCCTAACCCCTCCCATTCCACCCCTCTGATCCAAAATTCCCCTCACCCCAACCCCTCGCCCTCCATTATTACCCCCCTCACACCCCAATCCCTCGCCCCCCCACCCCAACCCCTCACCCCCCTCTTTCACCCCAACCCCTCACCCCCCCTCTCACCCCAACCCCTTTCCCCCCTCTCACCACAACCCATTTCCCCCCTCTCACCCCAACCCCGTTCCCCCCTCTCACCACAACCCGTTCCCCCCCTCTCACCCCAACCCCTTGCCCCCCTCTCACCCCAACCCCTTGCCCCCCTCTCACCCCAACCCCTTTCCCCCCCTCTCACCCCAACTCCTTGCCCCCCTCTCACCCCAACTCCTTGCCCCCCTCACCCCAACCCCTTCCCCCCCTCACCCAACCCTTCAAGTTCCTTTGCTCTAACCCCCAACCCCACAAGTCTCCCCCCACTAACCCTAACCAGTTCCCCCCACCCCCTCCTACCCCCCTCTCTCACCCCAACCCCTCCTGTCCCCCCTCTCTCACCCCAACCCCTCCTGTCCCCCCTCTCTCACCCCAACCCCTCCTGCCCCCCTTCTCTCACCCCAACCCCTCCAAACAACCCCCCTCTCCCTTTCATCCCGACCCCCTCCCCCTCTGCATCGCACTCCATTCCCCCATTCGCTTAAAAATTCCCTACCCCACTCGCTCTCCAGGTCTCCCCCTTCCTTCCTCCCTCGCCCGCTCGCTCTCCAGTCACCCGTCCCGTCCCGTCCCCCACTTACTCGGCAGTGTCGTCTCTGGTGGGGGACAGTCCTTCCCCGACCGTGGTGGTGATGGTCAGAGCGGGCAACACTGCCTTCCGCTTGGCGAACATGGTCGCTGTGTGCTCTCAGCCTTCTCTGCTCGTCCCCTGGCCTTTCACTCACTCACTCACATTTGAATCTCACTGGCGGTAGCGACTCCGACACACGGAGGGAAGATCAGGATCAGCGCCGTCAACTGCTTCCGGGGCGACGGGGCTTTCATGGCGGCCTGTCAAGGCAGGCGAAGAGCCCAGACCGCTGTTGCCATGGGAGACGACTGGGCGGGCGGAGCATGAGCCTGGTTGCTGCGGGAAATTGATAGGCAAAGGAGATTCTGGTTTCCATGGGAGGGGGTGGTACCTGGTGTCTGTGGGAGGGTGGTGTCTGGTTGTTATGGTAAAGGTGATGCCTGGTTGCTATGGGTAGGGGTGGTGTCTGGTAACTATGGGAGGGAGTGGGGTCTGGTTACTATGGTAGAGATGGTACCTAGTTGCTATGGGTAGGGTTGGTGTCTGGTTACTATGTGGTACAGGTGGCGTCTGGTTGCTATTGGAAGGGGTGGTGTCTGGTTACTATGGGAGGGGGAGTACTTTGTTACTATGAAAGGATTGGTGCCTAATGTTTAAGAAGGAACTGCAGATGCTGGAAAATCGAAGGTAGACAATGCTGGAGAAACTCAGCGGGTGAGGCAGCATCTATGGTGCGAAGGCGAGGAAGCATCTATGGAGCGAATGTTTCGGGTCGAAACCATTCTTCAGACTGATGTGAGGGCGGGAGGAAGAAAGGAAGAGGTGGAGCCAGAGGGCTGAGGGAGAGCTGAGAAGGGGAGGAGAAAGTAAGGACTACCTGAAATTAGCGAAGTCAATGTTCATACCGCTGGGGTGCAAACTGCCCAAGCAAAATATGAGGTGCAGCTCCTCCAATTTACGGTGGTCCCCACTCTGGCCATGGAGGAGGCCCAGGACAGAAAGGTTGGATTCGGAATGGGAGGGGGAGTTGAAGTGCTGAGCCACCGGCAGATCAGGTTGGTTATTGCGAACCGAGCGGAGGTGTTCGGCGAAGCGATCGGCAAGCCTACGCTTGGTCTCACTGATGTAGAGCAGCTGACATCCACAGCAGCGGATGCAATAGATGAGGTTGGAGGAGGTGCAGGTGAACCTCTGCCGCACCTGGAAAGACTACTTGGGTCCTTGAATGGAGTCGAGGGGGGAGATAAAGCGACAAGTGTAGCATTCCTTGCGGTTGCAAGGGAAAGTGCCCGGAGAGGGGGTGGTTTGGGTGGGAAGGGACGAATTGACCAGGGAATTACAGAGGGAGCGGTGTCTGCGGACAGCAGACAGGGGAGGAAATGGGAAGATGTGGCAAGTGGTGGGATCACGTTGGAGGTGGCGAAAATGTCGGAGGATTATTTGTTGTAAGTGACTGGTTGGTGCCTGGTTGGTATGGCAGAGGAGATGTCTGAATGCTATCGTAGAGAGGGTGTCTGATCGTTATGAGAAGGGTGGTGCTGCTAGGATACGAGCAAAGTCCTGCTTGCTGTGGAAGTAACAGGGGAGGGTCAGTTACTATGGCAGAGATGGTGCCTGAATACTATGGGAAGGGTTGGTGCTTGGTTGCTGTGGGAGGAGGTGGTGACTGGTTGCTATGTTAAAGGTTATGCCTCATTGTTATGGGTAGGGTGATGGCTGTTTGGGAGATGGGAGAGGTTTGGGTTGCTGTGGACGTGAGGAGGAGGGCCAGTTACTGTGGGAGCTGGGAATGGGGTCTCAGTGGTCAGAGAAAGCGAGGTGGAAACACAAGAGATTTCAGATGCTGGAATCATGTGCAATAAACAAGGTCCTCCAGTATCTTATTTTTGGAGACGAGAAGATGTTTGGCTGAAATAGGAATAGATCATTTGATTCAGTAATTCAGTATGTACTTTTATTGTTTTGCCTATCTAGATGCAGTGAAATGTTTCGTACATAATCCAGTAAAATCGTACTAAACATAAGTACAATTATACATAAATAAGAGTGTAATTATTGTAGTGTAAAATACACTTCTGAGGCTGCACACAAAGACTCGCCTTGTTTCTGGCACCATCTTCTATCAAGTATCAAGTTGTTAAAAAATATTGAGTCTTATCTCCACCTTATACAGTAGGTCTGTTTGTCCTGGCACTGGCACTACATGTTTTGGGTTGTGATTTGAATCTGTCTTGTATTGATCTTTCACCTAGTGAAATATCTCCAGTGCTGCAATCTATGAAAGGGTTGTCCTTCTCCAGCTGATGTTACTTTCAGTTAGGTAGCACTTTAGAGGACAACTCTTTCAACACATGTTATGCTCTTCATGGACATTCATTCAGATGCCGCTACTAAAAGGAAAAAAACCTATCAATCCCCATTCTTGGCAACAGCATCGAACCTAACAGCGGGCATAAGAGAGGCCAGTACATCCAGAAAAGAAGTCTGAATGCTTCAGGGAAGGGATTGCTTCATGGAAGGGATTGGGGTTCTTTGATTTGGTGCAGGTTACTGGAGCAAATGAGTAAGTATTGTTTTGGAACAATACTTGATGGTTTTGCTTTGGAAGATGACTGAAGGTGTTGGTTGCTGTGGAAGATGGGTAGGATACAGGAAAAAGATTTGTAATATTTCCTCTGAGATATCCTTTGCTATGGCCAAAGTGCTAGAGGAACTCCGCATGCTAGGCAGCATCCGCGGAGTGAAAAAGACAGATAACGCCTTGGGTTATACCTCTTTTTCAGACTAGAGGGAGAAACAGTGAACATTACTCAGAGACAGGGAGATGAGGAGGACTTTCTTACTGAATGTTGACAGTCTTTGAAGGTTGACAGTCTACTGAAGGTTGACAGACATTTTCTACCTTAGAAGCCTGTGGAAGGAAAATAGAATTTATTCAAGACAGAAATGAAGAGACAGTTATACTAGAAGGGCTATGGGGATAGAGCTAAATCTGGGGCAGCACAGTGGTGCAGTTGATAGAGCTGTTGTCTCACAGTGCCAGAGACCCAGGTTCGATCCTCACCTTGGTTGCTATCTGTGTGGAATTTTCATGTTCTCCCTGAAACCGCGTGGGTTTCCTCTGAGTGCTCTGGTTTCCTCCCACGAAGACGTGCGTGGTGTGGTTAATTGGTCTCTGCAAATTGGCCCACTAGTGTGTAGGGAGTGGATGAGAAAGTAAGGTAACATAGAACTAGCTTGAACGGGTGATTGATGGTTGGAGTGGACTCGGTAGGCCGAAAGGTCTGTTTTCCTGCTGTGTCTCTAATTTAATCTAAACTAAACTAATCTAAAATTGAAGGTGGGGGCAGGTGCAGGCTCCAGGAAGTAAGTGGCCTACTCCAGATCTTTTTTTGTTCTGGCCTGAGAGGAATGCAAACAAATTCGGCCCATTCTTAGTCACGTGTGTGACCAAAAATATGAAAAATTGTGGAATACAATTCTTAATTCTTAAAGCATTACAGGCATATTGTTTTGTACTGTATATGATTCATATGTTTTTCGAAGTTTATCAAGTTACATTTTTATGTCATGCTGACAATGTTTGTTTCGGGTCAGAGATCAAATATGACTGGTCACGTGTGTGACCTCACACGGAAACATTTTTTTCATAACTCAGTTTTATCTTACAAACTCATGATGTTCATATCTTTAGCAGACAAGCCTTATAGTTCGGTAGGTAGGAAAGTAACAATTAATAAGATTAATCTCTTACAAGAAATTTTTAATGTATTACTTTTTGACGTGATGACATCTGGTCACGTGTGTGAAATTTGTTTCACTTGCCAAAGAATGGCCCTTACAAACTGTGTGAATTAAAAAAAATTGAATGTTCTTATCTTTAGCAGACATGCATTATAGTTCTGTAGTTAGGAAAATAGCAATGAATAAGATTAATCTCTTACAATAATTTTTTTATGTATTACTTTATGTGATGCCATCTGGTCACGTGTGTAACATTTTGGTTAATTTTCCAAAGAATGGCCCATTAAAAGAATATCAAAAATTGAATATCTTTCAAACTTCAGAACTTTTTGCCAAGGATGAAACCAAAGGTTTGTTGCAGGGAAAATTAATCTAGAGGAATGCGTTATTGAGCACTTGATCATGTGACACTTAACCCAAACTTCTTATTTTCAGCTGCCAAAGTGCACATGCAAGAGAGGTTGACTGGAGAAGATTCAATGGCACCATCTGGTGGCCAGTTTTGAAAGCACAGGATGACCTTTGAAGCTTTGAATCCAATTGAAAGTAAATGCATGGGGATCTACAATGGAATAAAGTGTAATGAAAGTTGTATAGATTGATAGGCCTGTATTATTTTAAATGTGGCATGGATAGAATGGGAATTTTGATTAACATATAAACATTCAAATGATTAAAGCTCTATGGTTGGAAAAAAAACCAATTCCACAATCCTATTCCTGACTGCTGCTCTCCTTTCTTGTAAATCTCCTCTCCAAAGCTTTGTAGAATTAGGTGACCAACATTGGACAAAATACTCTACATGAGGATGGTTTTGTCCAGTTCTATAAAGTTTCAGCCTCACATCCTTGCTTTTATACTCCATGGCTTCATGTATGTTGTCCTCTTCCTAAATGTTTCAAATGGTATTCCAAATTAATCAATACCATATAATTTATCAACAATTATTGAAGGCAATTCCCTGTCTTATATCCTTAAATTATGCAGTAACTGCACATAAAATATACTTCAGGTGTCAAAAGTTGTTAAGTGGGTGCACTTTATTCATAAAGGTCAGCCCTCAGACTTTATTGGAATAGCTTGCATTTTGGCTCCGTTTTCCTCATTCAAAGCCCTTGCTCAGCTGCTCTCTGTACTGCCTCTCGCACTTGAATGTTCCCCTTGTTTATGATATTTGAAATTGGACGCTGTATTTAAAATATCATCTGACCGGAGCAGTGTTGTCCAGCTCAGCCATCCTCAGACTTGTACTCTCTTGATAAACAAAACTTCAAAAACTTTTAAATGTTCCGAGCCATATTTTCCCATTATAAAGGACATTGGATTTTTTATGGCTCCTAATAGCCAGCATAATTAAAATGCTCAAATGAGATGGAAAATGTTACTTACATCTCATGTGTAAATGTAAAAAGGAACTGGGGGCTAATGGAAAGGATAACACCTTGCAACGTTTTCTGGCAATCAATGAATGAGCTTGGATGTAAAATTAGAATATAGGAAATAAAAGTAGGAAGAGGTCTTCCAGCCCTTTGAACAGTTCCATAATTCAGTGAGATCATGGGTGGTCTTCATTTCCTGGCTTGTTACCGTATGGTCTGATCTCCTTAAGTGCCCAAAAACCTAGTTCCAAAATTCAGTGAGATCATGGGTGGTCTTCTTTACTTTCTGGCTTGTTTTAGTACCGTCTGTGCCCAAAAACCTAGTTATCTCAGCATTCAACATTATTAACCAATGTAACAGACAGCTTTTAGTATTTTTAGCTTGCGGTAACAAACATAAACTTACGACTATTTATAGCTTTATTTTTGTAAATCCTGCAGGAAAGTAAATTTGCTATTGCAAGCCTGAACCTTTCCAGCCCCTAACCCCTTTTTCCCATTGACATAATTGTTTTTATAATGCAATTTTCTACTTCACGAGATGACTTAGGATTGCAAGTATCACAATGATCGCATTATAACATGACTACATGTCTTTCATGATTAAACATTGACAGCCCACTGAGCTAGAAAATTCCAAAGACTCTTGAGTTAAAGAAAACGGGTTTTGAGCATCTACCCTGTCTATCCCTCTCAGATTCATTACTCAGTAAGATCATAGCCCATTCTTCTAAGTTATATTAAGTATACTTGAACACCATAATAGGATGAACTCTTTGTTCCAGGAATCAATTGAGTAAACGTACAATGTACTGACTCCAAGGCAACCATATCTTCCTTTACATATGGAGACTATTTTACATGGTGTTCCAATGAAGTCTTACCAGTTCCCTTCACAGTTTCTATGAGACTTCCATATTTTGGTACTCATGGCTCATTGCAGTAAAGGTCAAGATTGCTTTCCCAATTGCTTGCTACTATCTGGATATTTATGTTTTTAATTTAATGAATTAGTGCACCAAAGTTGTTCCATACATTAACATTCATATATCAAATTATGAGAGGCAAGAATTATGTTTTACACTTCCAAATATTGCTTTCTGTGGCAAACAAACTGAAACTGCTTAATTAAATCCTATTGTCGATTTTCTGTTCATTAATATTTTCTCCACCTATTCAATCCCATGAGCTCTTTGTATCCATGCTTCATGAAATACTGGCTGTAAAGGTCATTTTTGGGTTGGGTGGCTATATCTGAATAAGAGTTGCAGGGATCACTGCTGGGTCCCAAGTTGTTCATTATCAATATCAATGATTTAGATAAGGGGACAAATCTAACATACAAAAAATAAAAACACAAAATATACTATAGATCAGGCAGTGTCTGCAGAAAGAGAAATTAGGTTAATAATTCAGGTTGAAAATCTTTTGTCAGTTCTATATTGAATGGCTTTACTCACCCTGAGAAATTTGTTTGAAGTTAAACCAAAAGTTTTCTTTCTGGCAAAATTTAAAAAAAAACATTTAAACATTTTTAATACCAGGTTTGGCATTCTTTGGACAGTTTTAGAATTACATCATGCTCAGATTGGTTAATCATAAACGACTAGTTTACAGCCTCTGTTGACTTTATTGAGATGGTTTTTGGACATTGGACCTTTTTTTTCCAAAACTTCCAACTCTCACTGCTGTGTCTCTCGAATTACCCAGCATGTGGGATGGGCCAGTCGAGGACACTGCAGGGAGTTTGTGTTATTCTCAGTTCTGAACTCCCTAATGATGGTAGACAGAGCCTACCATTTGACATACGATACTAACTGAAAATGCAATTTTCCACGGTCTCATGATTCTTAAGACCCTTTAGATAGATTATGGTCCTTGCTGATGGTGAGAATTGGAAAACTTTGGCTCCACAATTTTCAGGGAAGTATTACGTAATTGTGTCAACAGGAAACCTCAAATAGTATCCCCAACATGTTGCTCACAGTTGGGGAATGGATCAACATAAAGTCTTAGGTTTTAGATAATTTAGTGACAATGACGTTCACTAGTTTATGGCCATTAATGGTAAAATTATTTACATGGTTTATGATTATTCTTGATGTTTACATTCAATTTTAGTGATTCCATTTGCTGCTTTATAAATGGTGGTGTAACCAGCAATGCTGTCTGTGTGGAGTTTGCACATTCTTCCTGTGACCACGTGGGTTTCCTCACCAGGTAGAATTCTTCTTCTTTGCTTTGATTAGTTCCACAAGGTCTTTTATACAGTGCCCTACATAATGTTTGGGACAAAGACCAATCATTTATTTATTTGCCTCTGCACCCCACAATTTGAGATTTATAATAGAAAAAAAATCACATGTGGTTAAAGTGCACATTGTCAGATTTAAATAAGGCCATTTTTATACATTTTGGTTTCACCATGTAGAAATTACAGCAGTGTTTATACATAGTCCCCCCCATTTCAGGGCACCATAATGTTTGGGATACAACAACGTAATGTCAATGAAAATAGTCATGTTTGGTACTTTGTTGCATATCTTTTACATGCAATGACTGCTTGAAGTCTGTGATTCATGAACATCACCAGTTGCTGGGTGTCTTCTCTGGTGATGCTCTGCCAGGCCTGCATTGCAGCCATCTTTAGCTTATGCTTGCTTTGGGGGCTAGTCCCGTTCAGTTTTCTCTTCCGTATATAAAAGGCATGCTCAATTGGGTTCAGATCGGGTGATTGACTTGGCCACTCAAGAATTAACCATTTTTTAGCTTTGAGAAACTCCTTTGTTGCTTTAGCAGTATGTTTGGGATCATTGTCTTGCTGTAGAATGAACCGCCGGCCAATGTGTTTTGAAGCATTTGTTTGAACTTGAGCAGATAGGATGTGTCTGTGCACTTCAGCTTTCATTATACTACTACCATCAGCAGTTGTATCATCAATGAAGATAAGTGAGCCAGTATCATCAGCAGCCATACATGCCCAGGCCATAACACCCCACCACCAGGTTTCACAGATGAGGTGGTATACTTTGGATCTTGGACAGTTCCTTCTCTCCTCCATACCTTGCTCTTGATATCATTCTGATATGTTAATCGTCGTCTCATCTGTCCACAAGATCTTTTTCCAAAACTGTGGTTGCTCTTTTAAGTGCTTCTTGGCAAACTGTAACCTGGCCATCCTATCTTGCGGCTAACCAGTGGTTTGCATTTTTTAATGTAGCCTTTGTATTTCTGTTCATTAGGTCTTCTGCGGACAATGGTCATTGACAAATCCACACCCAACTCCTGAAAAGTGTTTCTGATCTGTCGGACAGGTGTTTGGGGATTTTTCTTTATTATAGAGAGAATTCTTCTGTCATCCTTGGCCTGCCATCTATTTGCAATTTGTAAGCTCATCAGTGCTCTCTTTCTTCTTAATGATGTTCCAAACAGTTGATTTTGGCAAGCCTAAGGTTTGGCTGATGTCTCTAACCATTTTAGATTTGTTTCTCAGTCTCAAAATGGCTAATTTGACTTTCATTGGCATAACTTTGGTCCTCATGTTGATAGACAGCAATAAAAGTTTCCAAAGGTGACGGAAAGACTGCAGTAAAGACTAGGTGCTGAGAGCTCTCTTATACCTGCATTAAGGAGGCATTTAAACACACCTGAGCAATTACAAACACCTTGTGATGCCTTGTGCCCCAAACATTATGGCGCCCTGAAATGGGAGGACTATGAATAAACACTGCTGTAATTTCCACATGGTGAAACCAAGATGTATAAAAATACCCTTCAATAAAATCTGACAATGTGTACTTTAACCACATGTTTTTTCTATTACAAATCTCAAATTGTGGAGTACAGAGGCAGGTAAATAAATGATGGGTCTTTGTTCCAAACATTATGAAGGGCACTGTATTTATCTGAGAAGACAGGATCTCTATTTCATGTTTCATTTAATAGGTTGAGTGAATCACTCCTCCTCTTCTTATTTGGCGTCCTATTGCCTCCTTTTCACTTCTAGCATTTGTCACTTACTCCATCCCTCACCTGTCCCATCTGTCACTCGCCAAGCTTTGTTGCACCCCTCTCTCTCTTTTCCAGCTTTTTCCTCAGTCTGAACGCTAATCAGTCTGAAGAAAGGGTCCCGGCCTGAAACGTTGCCTGTGCAACCCTTACACAGGTGCCTTCTGAGTTCTTCCAGCATTTTGTTATTTGCTATTTGCTTTTGTTATTTGCTCAATATTCCAGCATCTTCAGTCTTTTGTGTCTCCATAAGGAGAGATCCGATGGACTTAATTTGTTTTCCTTGGAGCAAAGGAGGCCATGGAAGCCTGCTAGTGGGTTATAAATTTGAGGGGGATGGAGAGGGTATTTTTCCCATGCTGGGTGTATCTAAAACAAAGGATCACAGGTGTAAGGCCGAAGGGAGAAGGGTTAGGGAGGATCTGAGTCTGGAATGGGATGTCTGAAGAGGTGGTGGAGGCAGATTTTCTCATTGCAATAAAGAAACATCTTGATGAGTGCTTGAATCCCCAAGGTGTAGAACATTGTCGATCTTCATGTGTGTAAATGGGATCAGTGTAGATAGGTACAAAATACAGCATGGATATTATGGGCAGAAAGGCCTATTTCTATGCTGCACAACTCTTTAGCTCAATGAGCAGTGTATGCATCCTTTTTTGCACATGCAAATTGCTTTTTTTCAGTAATCTTTTACTTTTATTATTGAGGGAGATGCATATTCTGACTTGAACTCCTTGTTTTGCATCAAAAGGAATCTGCTAAACAGTGTTGCATTGTTTCTATTTAGCTTGAAATATATACTGTATATTTAATGAAAACTGCAGATAGGGTGAATGACTTTTCTTATATTTTGAATTTTGTTTCTTTGGTTGTATTGTCTTTAATAATTCGAATAATAATCATGCCAGATATTTACTATTCTTTCTTCCACTTTCTTTGAAAAACTGTATCCCGTTATGAGTCTCCATCACTTGACTGATTGATTGAATATATACCATTACTCTCCCTCTTGCAAGAGAAGGGGGAGAAACCAGAAGTGGCCTTCTGTAAATCTCGCAGACCATAAATGGTGCTGGCGGTGAGTTTGCAACACCCTTTTGCATAAGCCTGGCTGTTGGGGAAATACATGCTTCCCAGATACTTGATGATGAATGTAAATGTGACGTACTCTCATTTTAACTTGATGCGAACAATGAGTGAAGTATAATTAAATGCACAATTAAATCCTAGCATTATTGATGTGACAATGTTCATTTATTTTCTTGACAACGGGATTCTTAAGTCTGTAGCAGAACTTGAACTGCTCTGAGTACAGCTCCCTATAGGACTCAAGAAGGACATACATCAGATATATGTACGTTTTGAAGGGAAATGGACAGACAACGTTTTGGGGCGGAATCCTTCTTCATACTGAAGGTCAGTCTGCTGAAGGGTCCCAAACACTGGCACTTCGATGACAGCCTCGCCTACAGTCTGCCTTTTAGTCTTTTTTATTGTTGTTATTTTTAGTGCATTTAAATAGTATGTGTTAATGTTCTCTGGTTTGTTTGACGTGGGGGTGGAAGGGGGGGGGGGGGGTTGGGGGAAACTTAAAAAATAATTTCTTACCTTGCCTGAGATGCGGTTGTTTCCCGGATTTTATCGCCGGTCGTTCTGTGGCCTAACATCTTGGAGCTGGAGGCCTTGATCGGGACTGACGACTTGCCATCAGAGCTGAATCCTTGCCTGGGATCGACACTCCAACCGTGGCCTGCGGACTTTAACATCAAGAAGTTCGTAGTCTCGGGTTGAGACCGACGTCGGGAAGCTCCAAACGCCGCACGACGTTGGACTAGCCCCAACCCGGGGTAGATCGCCTGGCGTGGGGGAGCTGAGATTCCCCCCCAATGCAGGAGCTTGATCGCCCCGACGAGGTGTCCCGCCGCCGGCTACGGGAGTAAGATCGTCCCGTCAACGTAAGGTTAGAGGCCTCTGGAGGACAAAGAAAGGAGAGATTGAACTTTTTTTCGCCTTCCATCACAGTGAGGAATGTGGAGGTCACTGTGGTGGATGTTTATGTTAAAATGTATTTTGTGTGTTCTGTTGCTTTTGATTGGTATGACTGTATGGCAAATCAAATTCCTCATATGTTGCAAAACATACTTGGCTAATAAAGTTATTAGTGATAAAGTGATTATGATTATGAAACCAAAATATTGTCTGACCATTTTGCTCAACAGTTGCTCTTATGTCTCTTATACTTGTAGTGTAACTGTTCCATTTTGAAAGAAATTTATATTTTCAACTGGTAACTATACCTTTCAGCTATTGGATGTGCAGGGCCCTCCAAACATGAATCAACTTTAGCAGCAGATAGTGTTTGATGCGATGTCTGTTCCAAGCGAGCGAATGGAAGAGCTTGAATGATTTCTTGTCATGTGCCTGGTGATGATCTCTTCTTATTGAGTGAATGAAGCAAGTATAGCACAGTTATCCTGCAATTTGTTCTTGGGGAATTACAATTAAGGATAGGATGTTTGACCATCTCGAATATTTTAATCAGAGAGGCAGCAGATATTTGTAAAGATAAAGGATATGTCCATGGGTTTCTCGAAGTCATTCAATGTAGACCCTCATCAGGTCTCATGGGTTTATAGTGTCCTCCATTATGTTTGGGAGAAAGACCCATCATTTATTTATTTGCCTCTGTACTCCACAATTTGAGATTTGTGATAGAAAAAAATCACATGTGGTTAAAGTGCACATTGTCAGATTTTAATAAAGGCTATTTTTATACATAAAAAGAAAGAGAGCACTGGTGAGCTTACTAATCTCAAAGGGACTGGCAGGTCAAGGAAGACCTCCACAGCTGATAACAGAAGAATTCTCTCTATAATAAAGAAAAATCCCCAAACACCTGTCCGACAGATCAGAAACACTCTTCAGGAGTAAGGAGTGGATTTATCATTGACCACTGTCTGCAGAAGACCTCATGAACAGAAATACAGAGGCTACACTGCAAGATGCAAACCACTGGTTAGCCGCAAAAATAGGACAGCCAGGTTACAGTTTGCCAAGAAGTACTTAAAACAGCAACCACAGTCTGGAAAAAGGTCTTGTGGACAGATGAGAGGATATGCAACAAAATACTAAACATGACTACTTTCAATTACATGACATTGCTGTGTCCAAAACATTGTGGTGCCCTGAAATGGGGGACTATGTATAAACACTGCTGTCATTTCAACATGGGGAATCCAAAATGTATAAAAATCTGACAATGTGCACTTTAACCACATGTGATTTTTTTCTATTACAAATCTCAAATTGTGGAGTACAGAGGCAAATAAATAAATGATGGGTCTTTGTCCCAAACATTATGGGGGGGCACTGTAGCTTGCAATATTGACCTGACTTGGGAAATTGTGTGAACAACTGAAGGTAAAGAATGGGGTTAATGGGCAGGTACTCATATTGGCAGTATATTATAAAGGTGGCCCTCTGGGGGTTTTATTGGGTTCAACTATTCACTGCTTTCACTAGTGGATCGAGAGTCATATATTCAAACATGTCAAAGACTTGAAAGTTTGATGGCGTTGTAAATATTGAGGTTGAAAGTATTAAATAAAAATAGATTCAGAAAATAGGGAAAAATGTGGTAAACATATTTCAACATAGACAAGAGAATGATCATTTGTTTTATTTAGAACTGTGGAAATGCAAAATAAATTAATGGTCCAGCTACATAATTCATTAAAATGTCAGGTTAACTACTTAATATTTTGGCTGGAAGGCAATAAACCTTTTCCGTATTCAACAGGCAAGTGAAGAGCTGTGAGAATTTAAAAAATGAATTTAGTGTAGGATTAGTGTAATTAGTTGTTTTTAATATGGTTGGTGCATAATATTAGTAAAGCTGTTTTGTGATTTGACAGAAACCATGGCATGCACCAGAACAGGGGCTAAAAGTTCATTCACATAACAATATAAAATGTGCTTTGTGGTTTAATATCAGGTTAATCTGGAGTAGATTAATTTTGCATTAAAGTCTGTGCCATAAATCCAAGCCATGCAAATTCCATGCTTGAGGAGAGAAGATTTCACCTAGTTTTCTTCAGCCACAGTACTGAACAAAGTGGGCTCAGGCATTTATCTGCATTGCATGTTTTCCCAAGTGTACACCCAAGTCCTGAAAGAAGTTACGCAACAAAAGCTTTACACTGTACCTCGGTACACTTGACAATAAACTAAACTAAACTAAAATCAATGCCACTTGCCTCCTGTGCGCATTATTCTTCACCAGCCTATGCAGATCTCTCTGACCCCTTGAGAGACTCTCAAACTCCGCCACCATTATCCATTCATTCAACAACGCAACCCCTATAGGGGAATTTTACTTCTGAGTCATGTGAGTGACTACGTGAAGAAGCCCTGCCAGGCGCATGTTCAGCATTACGTCGACGCATGTGGCACCGACAGGGTGGAGAGCGCAGTTCCCACCAGCGGTAAGTTTCTTGTGTTGTGCTTTGTTCCTTTAAGATTGTACTTGCTGAGAGCAACAAGAATGTACAAGCAAACAATAGGGAAAATCACACAGAAACCAACAATATCAGTTCCAGCACAGCATTATAGAGGAAACTGACAATTCTGTTCTGTGATTCTCAGAATTTTGATTGCTCTTTCAATGGACAAGCTAGATGCAGGAAAAATGTTCCCAATGTTGGGCGAGTCCAGAACCAGGGGCCACAGTCTTAGAATAAAGGGGAAGCCACTGAGGTGAGAAAAAAATGTTTTCACCAGAGAGTTGTGAATTTGTGGAATTCCCTGCCACAGAGGGCAGTGGAGGCCAAGTCACTGGATGGGTTTAAGAGAGAGTTAGATAGAGCTCTAGGGGCTAGTGGAATCAAGGGATATGGGGAGAAGGCAGGCACGGGTTATTGATTGGGGACGATCAGCCATGATGACAATGAATAGCGGTGCTGGCTCGAAGGGCCGAAGGGCCGAATGGCCTCCTCCTGCACCTATTTTCTATGTTTCATGTTTAATGAACCAATCGCAAACAATAATGGGGTGACCCACATTGAAAGAAAATAATGTGGAGAAATTTCTAAGCTTAGTAGTTAGGTGAGAAACTTAGTTCCCTTAAATTAATGGCACCTGCCTGCAGGGCCGACCTTAGGAGGTGCAGGGCCCAATTGGGAACAATTTTGGTGAGCCCCAGGTTCCCAGTCAAGGTCTGTAGAATCATAGAAATATAAATAAAGTCTATTATCTATATTACTAAAAGTAAGATCTTGACCGCTTTTGACGCACTGCGATTTGATTTCCGAGAGAACGCCCCCAATTACGGCCGTCATTTTTGGCCACCACGTTCAAAGCCCCCCTCCGCCGTCTGGACCAGAGGATTTTTCCCATCGATGAAAGATATCAGAAAGATATTAGTGTTTTTTAAAAAATTGCCATTCTCTCTGCTGCCTCTGCTGGTGGGATCGGGGAGGGACTATAAAACCCGGAAGTGGTGCGCCTCAGTCTCTGCAAGATGGAGGAAGCCAGAGGGTCACATCTCTTTGAGCTCTGAATAACACTGAATACATGTCTACTCAACTGTGAGTGCCCTTAATGTGGTTTGAAAATGAAAATATGGTTGGTTTGAAGTAAAAAGGCACTGCAAATAGTTGTTTGGGGGTTTTGGGTTGAAGTAAAAAGGCACTGGATGCAAATGGTTGTTTGGGGGGTTTGGGTTGAAGTGAAAAGGTACTGCATGCAAGTGGTTGTTTGGGAGGTTTGGTTTGAAGTGAAAAGGCACTGCATGCAAATGGTTGTTTGTTTTGAAGTGAAAAGGCACAGCATGCAAATGGTTGTTTGGGGGGTTTGGGTTGAAGTGAAAAGGCACTGCATGCAAATGGTTGTTTGAGGGGTTTGGGTTGAAGTGAAAAGGCACTGCAAAGGGTTGCTTGGGGGTTTTGGGTTGAAGTGAAAAGGCACTGCAGATGGTTGTTTGTCTAAACTTGACAACTTCCTGTTTGCACTATTTTGATTTTAGATAAAACGCTACAACTTATGGCTGTGATTTTTGGCCATCTTACTCAGTCCCCCTCCACTCATCAGGTGCTGAGGATTCTTCTCATCAATGAAAAACAAAGGTGTTATTAGTGTTTAAAAAATGTTGAGAATCTCTCTCCTGTCAATCATACCAATCACACACCTTTTCCGGTAGGAGGGGGAAGGATTATAAAACCTGGAAGTGTGGGTGTGGCTCAGTCTCTGCATGATGGTGGAGGGAGAGGTCATGACTCTGTCTGAGCTGTGAATCAACTGAACACACTGAATGTCTACTGAACTGTGAGTGTGGTGTTTTGTGTGGTTTTATGGTGGTTTTTATGGTGGTTTCACCCTGCTTGAAATAGTATGAAACTGCATTTGAATGTGGTGGCCTTGCACCCTGCATGAAATGGTATGAAACTACATTTGAATTTGGTGGCCTTACACCCTCCTTGAAATGGTAGGAAAATCTATTTAAATTTGGTGGCCTTGCACTCTGCTTGAAATGGAATTTCAAGGAATAGCCGTGAGTCAACTGCCAGCCCACCAGGAGTGAGGGACTTGAGGGACTGAGCTGCCACCCCAAGAATCCATTTGGCCCACAATGTCCATACTAGCCCTCTGGAGACCAGTAGTCCCTGCAGCCAACAACACCCATACCAGCGCTTCAGAAAGTCCCCCCCCCCTCCCCCACTGGCCACCAATATAGGAATTGGTGGAGAGGTGGAATATTGCATCGGGGGACCAGCCCTTCCATGTGAACATGGGACGCAATGGGTCCCACTTAGTCTAGTAGACTTTATATCTCTATGGTAGAAAGGAAAGTAATCAAAATGTGCGCTTAAAAAGTGCATGCGAGTTAATGGACCAAACTAATCTAAGCTACATTTTAATATAAAATTGCATACATGTAAGCCTAAGTAACAAACAAAATGCGTAGATCACCTCTGAAAAGTACATAGTTACAATACCACTTGTTTTAGTGACTGTGAAATGAAAAAAAAAGTAATTTAATTAACTAGATCCTGGAAAACCAATAACAATTGCCGAAAAACCAGTCCAGGCATTAAATTTTGGGCTTCAGCCCCATCCTACCCTTTCAGGCTTTGATTACTGCAGACCTTTTTGAGTGGAAGACTTGCTATAAAACCACGGATTTTACGATTTAACTACTTGGTTTCCCTCCCAAGTTGACTCTCTCCAACTTTCCCCACGAGAGCTCGCTTAAACCAAACATAATTTTTTTTACATTTGGCCGTTTCTCTCCAGAAGCTGGTAAATCCAAATCCAGACATATATTGAAAGTTGAGTGGTGTTTATGAGCAACATAATATGTTGCTCAGTTTCAACTGTCTGGTGCCCTCCCATCCTCCCATACTGTGAAATGATTTATTAAAAATATATATTTTTTTTTTCAGAAAAAAAAAATCAGAATTTAAATGCATTGTTGGAAACAAATTATCTTTTTTGGATTTCTATTAACATTCATAAATTATAAATGAGTCATTATTATTGCCTTTTATTATGAGAATAACTTTCTTGCTTACGCAAAGTCTATTAGAATTTTGTCTAAAGGGGCTGTCCCACTTGTGCGACCTAATCCGCGAGTTCTGGCGAGTTTGCCCTCGACTCGTACTCGCAGCATGGTCGACACGAGGTCGTAGGAGGTCTTCGTTACTCTCCTTCATGCTTGAGAATGGTCTACGCGTACTCGAGGCCTCAGCTAGGTCGCTGCGTTTTATTCAATATGTTATAAAATGACCGCGAGTAAATAAAGGTCGCCATGGAAAACATTGATACTTTTTTAACTCATAGGTTTAGTCGTAATGGGTCATAGTAGGTCGTAGTAGGTCGGCATGTTAGTCGTAGGTAATCGAGGGTAGTCGAAGGTAGTCAAAGGTAGTCGTAGATAGTCTTCATCATCGAAGGGAGGTCGAAGGAGGTCTCCTACATAGCTGAAGGAGGTCTTCAACATGTCATTTTATCAAACTCTTCTAAACTCGCCAATTAGGTCGCCCAAGTGGGACAGCCCCTTCAGTTTAAATTCCTGCTAATTTCAGATTCAATGGACATAATTGCGTTCAAACTGTGGCTCAAGTGTTTGCAGTGCTTTATCTACCACTTGATTAAAACATTGCACTCTGAAGGCTGTTTTTGGATCTGGCAAAGGTTCATCTGCAGATTCATAATCAAATAATTTTCTTTTTTTGTGTAAGCGCTTACTCTGAGTATTGAAAACGGGCTCAGCATCTAGGTCTTTGGAAAGTTCACTAGCGTCAATCAAGGCTTCATCAAAACCCTTTCCCCTGTATGTATTTAACCAGTTACAAAGCTTTTGAAGTGAAGAAAGCCCTGTAGCAACATCCATGGTATCAGTCTGAAGTTCCTTACTCACAAAATTTACTTGGAAGAGTAAGGAGTGCCAGAAAACTAGTGAGACCAGAAACTTGTAATATCTCATTTGACTGACTAACGATTCAGCATCGGTTTTTGCTTGAGCATCATCAGTGTTTTCTGCTAACTCTTCTAGTCCATTACAAACTTCAGCAACTTGGTACTGTACAGCTTTGACACTTTTCATTCTACATTCCCATCGTGTTTCATAGAGAGGTTTTACAGACAGATCTGTCACATGTTTTCCAAAAATAGTCCATCTTTTAGTAGATGATGCAAAAAGGGTGTAAATACACTGCAGAGTTCTGGACTTGTCTTGGCCATGTCTCCCAAAACTAGGTTGTAGTTGTGACATGTGCATGGTGTAAAGAAAGCTCTTGAATTCTTCTGTCAAAGTTGTGCATGCACACCTGAGGTGTGTCCCTTCATATTGGCACCATTATCATACTCTTGTCCATGGATATTTAAAAACATCCAGCCCTAATGTTTCAAGTTCATGTAGAAGGGTGTTGTACAAATTTTCACCTGTGCTGCTTGTACACCACTAAAAACTTGATGAAATGTTCATACACTCCTGCTGGAGCATTTGATTGTACACCATCAGCTACATATCTAACTACCATCGACATTTGCTCCTGATGACTGATGTCAGGAGCACAGTCGAGAATTACTGCAAAATACTTAAAGCCCTGTCTCACGGTGCGAGTCCACCCACGAGTGACCCCAAGTGAAAGAAAAGAAACAGACTTGTGGTTATGTACGAGATTTCAAGTTTATGTTCAAGTGTTTAACCGAGTTCCCACGGGTATGTCATTTCTGCGATGTTCCAAGTTCCTCTCCCAAGTTACCAAGTTCCTCTCGCGTTACTCTTGAGCGAACCGTGAATGAAGGTATGTTTTAATAACTGTTCTTTCACATCAGATTGTTGGGAGACAGAGCTCAGGGTTCGCCTCCTGAGCTGCTTTGGTGCCCAGGCGTGAGTTGAGGTGGTTGGGGCGGGGGAGGGGGGGGGGGGGGTGGTGTCATTAATCTGTCTGGGGTGCAAAGGCTCTTGGGTTAGGAGTGGTCTGCGAGGGAGGGTTAATTCTCTCGATCTCTCTCAAGCCCTGAACGAGAACAAAGGAAACCTCCCTTGCCACTGCGTACAAGCCCGTTGTATTTAACTTTGCTGCTGACGCGCACACGCACTTTCTCTCCCTCTCTCTCTCTCTCTCTGCTCTCTCTCACTGCAGCTCAGAACCCAACCTCGCCATCCTATAGTGGTAACATTCACATCGGTTCCCCTCCACACCCACACCCCCTCTCTCCGACACACACCCCCTACAAGACAACAGGCAGCGTGAGAGACAGAGAGTTTGTAGGGTGTTGATTTTGTATAAGGTTTTCTTTTTAAATTATTAGCCAAGGTCGCATTTACTTATTTTAAACAAAGTTTGGAGCGCTTGACAATACTTTTTTTTTCTCTTTGTGCTCGTTTTCAGAAAGGGTTCAGACCGCGCCCCGCTTGGCTCGTTGCCCCCTTTGAACCAAGCCCTGCGAGTGGGAGGGAGAGAGGGAAGGAAGGTGTGAGTGAACAAGAGCGCCGAGGAGGAGAGGGAAATGGGGGGGGGGGGGGAAATAGGGAAGAAGTTAGTTGTTCAGATCAGAAACCTGTAGGCTGGGAGCCATGATGGTGAAGAGCGCACCCAGTTCTTTTGAGGAGTGCATAAGAGACATCGATCGGAAGCAATGTTCCTCTAGAACTACAACTGAAACCGTGTCCACATCACTTCCTCTTGGCCGGACCGCAAGACCCAGGGTTACCGGTCAGCGCTCTCCGCCACAATGGGATCTCAAGAAGGCAATGCCAACGTAAACCGCGGCATCTCCTAAAAGATGCCTACACCATTCACACACACATTAATTCTCTCTCTCTCACACACACACACACAATATCATCCAAGACTGTTTGTGCAGAAGGCAACATTTGCCCAGAAGACGCCAAGAAAGGAATAAAGTGTAGGAAAGGAACTGCCTGCAGATGCTGGTTTTAACCGAAGATAGACACAAAAAGCTGGAGCTGACAGGGGGCGATCAAACAGCATAATACCCCCCTATGTCATCCCGTCACCAATTCCTTCTCTCCAGAGATGCTGCCTGCCCGCTGAGTTAAAGAGTGCCCACGGTAGACTCACGAATCACTAAGGTAAACCCACGGGCCACTACATTATTACAATGAGATTAAATGTTTCCATTTTTAACTTGAACAGTAAATTTGACTCGTGGAAAACCTCAAACATGTTTGAAATTTTTCACGAGTTAACAAATTTCACAGGTACCTGCCGTTAGCGCCACGAGTCGTTAAGTTGCCGCTACGTTGATTGTACATGATTACCGCGAATGAAAACTCGGGGTCACTCGTGGGTCAACTCGCATCGTGATTCGCAAAATGATTTCCTGTAGAACAGCTTGACCCATTATATTAATAAGCTCATTCTGGATTCTTTTTCCTCAATAATGATCATGTATTTCCATATACTGGATTTTTCACAGATGATCTTACATTGCTGGATTAAACTTTCCTAGCAACTCAATAACACCAAATAAATTTCCATTATGTGGTGTTCCTATGTGTTCCGCAGATCCCCGGAATGGCAAGTTTCTTTCTGCTAGGAACTGTACAGTGGCTACCAGTAGCTCAAAATCTTGATGCCAGCGTTATGCTTCTTGTCTGATTAGTTTTTCTACCACTTCATCAATAGTTTTTTCAGCAGATAATCTTTGCTGCAGTTCACAGCAAGTGAGCATAGCTTGCTCAGCTAGTCTTGTATAAATGTTCGGACAGTTATTAAAACCACAACTTGCAAGTGCACTTGCTGTGTTATTATCAAAGCAAGCTTGCAGTAGTAACAGAAGATTTTATCACTTGATACAGAGTATATTAGCCATGGACGATCTACAATTTCACCATTTGGCAGTTTTCTTTTGCAGTGAAATTTTGAAAAACATGATCCACTCTCATTCTTGGGGAAAAATTCTACTATAATTGTAGGTGGTCCTTTTTTCACTAAATAGTCCCTGACACACTGACTTATAATTTCTGGCCTCACTGCAAGATCATCTGTTAATTCTACAAAACTGGCAGATTTTGAATACCCATTCTCCCTTGCCTCAGAGGCACCAGCAGTCATGTCAAAAGGCGAGTTTCCTTGTTTGTCAAATTCAACACTTTCGAAATGGCCGATCTCACTTTCAGTAAATAAATTCCCACTTTGATTTTCTTGCATAACTTCTTCAGACTGGCTTCCTTCTGTGTCATCATCTTCACTGTGTCATCATCTTCACTGTGTTGTGGATCCACTTGCTCTTCTGCATTTTCTGAGATAGTGCTGCTGAAATACTAATGCACCTTTCTCCTTTTCTGCTTCGTCTTTCTTTGCCTTGGCTGCACTCTTCTTACTGCCACTCAAATATGTTCTGCTGATGTCCCTTAGTCTTTTACTCATATTTATAGAATCTCTGTAGAACCTGCAATGTGGTGTTACATATATATTGCAATGTGTTGTTGTGTATACTTGACGAGCCAAGAGTAGATTAATTGGGAGCAATTGGTCCAATTGGCTTAAGGCCGGCCCTGATCTTGTGTTCATAGTTCATTATGGTATGTAGGATTACAACAACAGGTGACATAGAAGATGATACATTGAGAGTTGATATTTAATTTAAATTATGATTATTACATGTAGAAAATAAGCAGCCCCTCCTTTAACAATGGCAGACTTCCCAGTGAGTCAGATGTTTGTAGATTCATTGTGAGTAGGCACATGATCTTGACTGATCATTTAATCTAGCAGGGTTTGAGAGTGTCATACATTATAACAGACAGCCTTTGGGTAGGCTGCTAATGGGCCTGTCCCACTTGGGCGATTTTTCAGGCGACTGCCGGCGACTGTCATGTTGCCGGCAGTCGCCTGAAAAACCGGCAACTGGAATGGTGACTGACAGAGTGCAACACACACACACACATCCCTCTCTTCATCAGCCCGTTACACAGGCGAGGGGCAGGGCAAGCGGGGGGAGTGCTGTATGAGTGAAATTCCACGGTGCAAAGCCAAGGTGATACAGACACACATGTATAGTAAGTCCTTTAAAAGAGGGGGTGGGGGGAGAGGAGGGAGAAGGGGGGTGAAGAAGGGAGAAGGGAGGAGAAGGAGGTAGAAGGGGTGGAGACAACTTTTAAGAAGCCAGCGATCACACGGCTGTGAAGCTCGGCGGACATTTAACATTACCGGTCGATAACTACAGCATACGTTTTTTTCCCTAGTGTACGGTAAATCCTTTAAAAGGGGGGGGGGGAGAAGGGGGGAGAAGGAGTGGAGACAATATTTAAGAAGCCAGAGATACACGGCTGTGAAGCTTGGCGGACATTAACATTACCGGTCCGTTATCTGTGGTTCTGAAAACTACTGCTTACGTTTATTTTTCCCCAATGAGCCAATGAAATTCACCAGTCAGCACCGGCTACAACCTACGAGAACTTTCGACCTCCTGGCAACCCACTAGGACCTCCTGGCGAACGACCTATGGCATGAGAATTCTCGCTACTCTCCATGGCGACTTCATTCTTGTTGCCACTAATTTTTCAACATGTTGAAAAATTCGCGGCGACAATAATGAGGCTGCAACTAGTTCCCAGAATGCGGGAATTCCTCGCGACCATGAAGGCGACTCCCCGGCAACTACCTACGAACATGTGGTGACCATGTGGTGACTGCATGGTCTCCTGCAGTCGCCTAAAAAGTCGCCTAAGTGGGACAGGCCCATAAAGCTCTTGCTCATTCAAGTAAATGCCTGAAAACCCATGTAGCAATCTGAAGAAGAACAGTTGGGTTTTTTCTGAATTCCTTCCTAATATTCTTCTCTCATCCACCATAACAATCACCTTGGTTATTTATTTCATTGGTATGCATGAGTACTCGCTGTGAGTAAATTGGTTGCCATCTTTTTCTTCATTAAGAAGTGACGACAATTTAAACAAAAAATGTTTTAGGGTGTTTGAAATTACCAAGGATGAAATAAGGAGTCATTGTGAGGAACGGCTTAGGCAAAATTCATTGATAGATACAATTTATTTTGTACTTCAAAATCTTGCTGTTGCAGCAATGAAATTAAATTATCTAACATTCTAAAAAAAGCAAATTAAGTAACATAGCAAAAGAGAAAATCTAATAAAGGAACTATCAATTGAAGTAAGCAGATTTTGAATGAATAGAGGAAAGTGTATTTCCTCAATATTGTGAAAAACTAAGATGAGATTTCATTGTATTTTTAAGAAACTACCAGGTGAGGACCCGTTGGGCCTGTCCCCCAAGGCAATATTCCACCTCTGATCCATAGCCCCCAACTGCGCAGGCACGGCTGACAGGTTCCCGTCGTGTTGCCAGAGATCCCCGTTGTGATGCGAGTCACGGCAACCCTCCCCAACTGCGCCTTGCCATCCCTATTCCTACCCATATCCTCCATTTCCCCTTAATCCCCAGCACTCCTTCCCCCTCCTCTTCACCCTCCCTCTTCTTTCTCCTTTCCTCCTCCCCTCCCCCACTCCCTTACTCACCTCTCCATCCCTCTCCTTTCCCTTACCCACAGTCACTCCCTCCCTCTCTCCATAACCCTTCTCCCCTCCCTACACCCCTCCTCTCTATCACCCAGCTCCCCCACGCCTCACCTCCCCCCTATCCCACTCCTCCACTCTCCCTCCTCACCTCCCCCACTGCCCTCCTCTCCCTCTATCCCTCTCCCTCCTCACCTCCCATATTCCCCTCCCTCTCCCCCCAACTCCCCTCCTCTCCTCTCCCTCTCCCTACAGCTTGGATTAGCTCGTATCGAACCTGATTGTTAAACATCTTCATCAGTTTATCACCAAATCACCCACTGAAATCCAAATCCACTTCTCTTCCAATTGACACCTCATTCAGAGGACCTACCTCCTCCATGGTCTCAGCCCTCATGCCTTGGCATCATTACCTGACACCCAGCTGTGTTCCCCAATCTGTTGGAAAGGACTTTGTACATGTTTATCTGTGAAAAGCTGGTTTTATTGCACACAATAAAAGCAGCTAGTAGAGCTGCTACTTCGCAGCACCTGAGACCTGGGCTCGATCCTGACTTTGGGTTCTGTCTGTGTGGAGTTTAGATGCTCTCCCTGTGACCGCACGGGTTTCCTCCAGGTGCTCCGGTTTCCTCCCATATCACAAAGACATACTGGTTTGTTGTTAATAGCCCTATTGTGTAGAAAGTGGATGAGAAAGTGGGATACATAGAACTAGTGTGAATGAGTAATCGATGCTGACGTGGATTCGGTGGGCCAAAGCAACTAATTCTGTGCTGTACCTCTAAAACTAAAAACAACACAAAAAGAATGCCTCAGACTTTATACGTAATCAGTTTTTTTAATTGACATGGCCATGTGCAAGATACACATTGGTCTGTTCTACTTCTCTAGTTTAACAAGATATTTCCATTGCTGAAGAATTTGAGAGTCCTCATACCTACAATTATCTAATAAAGCATGCTTGTGTGCTGCTGTTGTGATCTATTATTCAAGCAATTGATGAAACATGCACTTTCTTCAGCGAGTTGAGATCATGGTCTAAAGTTCATCTCAGATTACTATATGGTACTTTGATTTATGTAAAAGCATCGCTTTGTGAGCCCCTTTTCTCCTCCCCTATTTATTGGGTAATTGGCAATTACTGCGTGACACCCTGCCATTCTCAACAATCTGTGTGATATCCAGCAATCAATCACTGCCTTCCCATGACAGTCGGTTCAGATAACAGTCCCTTTCCAGCCAATCGTAAGGTGTAGCTGGTGTTGCAATACTTGGAGCTGTTTTTCCCTGGTTGGACTTCAACTTAGTCACAGATCAAATCAAAGGAAGAGTGAGGCTGAATCGGTGAGTGGAGGGGAAAAAACTTCCAAAACGCAGAAGGACCGAGGAACTCCATACTTAAATTTCCAAAAATGACACTCATCACAGGGAGGGTAAGTTTATTTGAATTTAAATATGTTTTGAAAAGAAAAAATCTGATTTTATCATTTGTTTATCAGATCTGTTCCAACACTAAACGCTAAAGCAGGACAAAGTTCACACTGAGATTAAAGCACAGAGTTCAGGGTGGTAGATTGAAACCTTTTATACACCCTGACATTTTAAGGTGTATTTATTTATAAAATGTATTATTTTGAGAGATTTTTGGTTTAATTTAAGACTTAACAATCTCAACATGAGACAAAGTGTTTACAGTAAATGAAATATGATATATTGTTGGGAAACATGGCAGGTAATTTACAAGCAGCCAAGTCCTTTAGGCACCAGTATAACAGCCTGGGAATCTTATATAGTCATGGTGGGGGGAGGTACATGTTGACCAAAACACAAAGGAGAATGCTCCTTTCCTTTTCAGATTCTTTAAGTGGAGTTTTTACATCCATTTGGGAAAGCATTGAATTTATTTGGAATATTGGACTGATATCCCCATTTTTAGAAGGCTGAGGGGACACCTCATTGAAACCTACCGAGTAGTGAAAGGCCTAGATTGAGTGGACGTGGAGAGGATGTTTACATGACCAGAGGTCATAAGCTCAGAATAAAAGGGCGTTCCTTTAGGAAGGAGATGAGGAAGAATTTATTTAGTCAGAGGGTGATGAATCTGTCACAGAACGCTGCGGAGGCCACGTCAATTGATATTTTAAAGGCAGGGATAGATAGATGCTTGATTAGTATGTGTGTCAGGGGTTACGGGAAGAAGGCAGGAGAATGGGGTTGAGAGGGGAAGATAGATCACCCATCATTGAATGGCAGAGTAGACTTGATGGGCCAAATGGCCTAATGCTGCTCCTATCACGTAAGTTATTACACAAAGGATGAGACAGCTTTGGACAGGATGCAGAAGCGGTTTACCAGGATTAGACACTGTGAGATATAAAGAGAGTCAGTCAAACTTGGATTGTTTTCTCTGGAGCTTGGAGAAGTAAATACAATTACGAAAAGTATAGATAGTCGGAGTCTTTTTTCCCCTATTGGGGAAATGTCAAATACTCGAGGGTCTGGTTTTAAGGTGAGCAGAGGAAAGTTTAAATGTCAGTGTTTTCCACAGAGACCGGTAGGTGCCTGGAAAGCGCTGCCAGCGAAAGTGGTAGAAGCAAATACAATAGCAACATTCAACAGGCATTTAAGCAGGCACATGAATAGCCTGGGAATGGAAGAATACAGACCATGTGCAAGTAGATGGAAGTAGTTAAAATTGGCATCATGGTCAACGAAGGCATCATCAGCAAAAGTCTGTTTCTGTGGTTTAATGTATGGTTCTATGTTCTATGTCCCTTCAGTATTGTTATTGGTTTAATATTGTCATATGTACCGAGAATGTGAAAATCTTTGTTTCATCCTACCCAGTCAAATTATTATATTTATTTAAGCACAGGTACAGAATCCCCAAGGTACGAATGAAGGTTGATTTTCTCCATAAATTGGAAAATACACAAAATCACTCAATACGGTAGTCTTAGCTTGACAGTGTTGATGAAGGCCAATTAACGATCGATCATTTATTTTTTCTCTTTCCCTGCCTGGTTACAATGACTGGAATCAAGATATCCCACGCTCATCGGCTGGTTTTGATGGGCTTGAAACTTAATTATTTTTTACGTTGTTTAATAGAGTATCATTGCACTAGTATAATAGGAGTGCTTACTTGTCATTTTGCAATGCAACACTCTCAAGTGGCCTCCCATGATGAAACCAGCAGCCTGTGGTTTTTAGAGTGGAGGTTATATGCAAACTGGCTTTTTTTGTTTAAGACTGGTTCTCATTTGTATTTAATAATATTTATGGGAGCACAAAGTAACTCAGTGGGCCAAGAAGCAATCATCTTCCTATCAAAACCCCCCTCGCCTGTGTCTACCTATTATCAGCGATGCTTTGCTCAGCCTCTCCTCTCTTCCAGCTTTCTAACTCCCCCCCCAGTCTGAAGAAGTGGTCCATCCCAAAATGTCACCTATTTATGTTCTCCAGGGATGCTGCTTGAATCTCTGAGTTACTCCAGCACTGTGTCCTTGTGTTCCATTTGCTGTTCCTTGTTGCAACATTTATGGGAGCTCGCTCATATGCACAGGCTGTTCACAATATACGTAGGTGTTTGTAACCGAAGATAGACACAATAAGCTGGAGTAACTCAGCGGGACAGGCAGGATCTTTGGAGAGAAAGAATGGGTGACGTTTCTGAAGAAGGGTCTCTACCCAAAACGTCGCCCATTCATTCTCTCCAGAGATGCTGTCTGCCCCGCTGAGTTACTCCAGCTTTTTATGTCTATCTTCAGTTTAAATCAGGATCTGCAGTTCCTTCGTATACTTAAGTGTTTATAAGCTGAGTTTATTTTTGAAAGATCTAGGGATTGTGAACTGGTGCAGAGGAGGGGTTGAGGCCTGAGGTAGGTCAGCCATGATCATATTGAAATTTGAGGTTTGATGGGTCGAGTAGCCTACTCCTGCCCCTATTATCTTGTGTTCTTAGTACAGCACTGGAGCATCTGCATTGCGCTAGGTGCTTGTGTCCAGAACAGATGTTGGGTTGAACTCCCAACATCTGTTTGAGGCAAGCACACTTCTTCTGAACCGGTGCAGTAAACCTCTAACATACTGTGGTATAGCTGTACATAAGCAGCAAAATAATCCAGCTTTATTCTCAGAAATAAAATGCAGAAAAGAGATACATAATGCCAATCCATTCAGGTATCCAAATACATTCCACCAAGGCCTGCTGGATCTCCCGGTTGCTAATCATTATTACTCTCCTTCCCATTCCCATAATAACTTTTGTGTCCTGGGCCTCCGTCATTGCCAGAGTGAGGCCACACACAGACTGGAGGAACAGCACCTGTATTCTGCTTGGATAGCTTACAGCCTGACGGTATGAAGATTGGATTCTCCAATTTTAGCTGAACCACAAGCTTTGCCCACACTTCCTTCCCACCGCCTTTCCCTCCCCTCTTCCCTGTGCCCCTCCTGGACTCACACCCATTACCCCTCCCCTTCCTCTGGTTTCACAATTTGCATCTCTTCTATCTTTATCTCACATGTGTTCTTACCTTCAGGCTGTAAGCTACCCCAGCTGAATATGAGGTGCTATCCGTCAGTTTGTGTGTGGCCTCACTCTGGCAGTGGAGGGAGCCTAGGGCATAAAGGTTGTTATTGGAATGTGGATTTAAAATGATCAGCATCTGGGAGCCAGCATGGTATGAGCATTGAATTTTCCAGCTTTAGGTAACTAACCTAGAAAGAATATCTCGCTTCTTACCCCCCCTCATTTATTTCTCACCTCAGCACGTAATATGGTAGGGGCTTTATATCATAGATTGCTTCCAAAATTCTGTCTCGCTGATTAAACTGCGGCATACTACTGCTGCTGCTGCTCAATCATTAATCAACTCGTTTTCACCAAGCACACAGCTAACAATGGCCAGTTTCCTTTGTAGCGACACAGTGGTGCTGCTTTCCGACGGGCACGGTGACAGACGCACCACACATCTCTGTCCTCCATGCAGCTGAAAAGCTCCTCTTTTGTCTCTACACATGCGTCTTCCATCAACGTCTTTAGCATTGTCTTGATTGGCTGTCCCAGGTCACGTCTTCCATGGGTGGGTTCCCACAGCACAACCTTGTTTGCTGGCATTTCGGGGTGGCGGTGGCAGTGACCTGCGCCATTGATGCTACTCTGGTGCAAGTGAGCAAAAGGATCAGTTTCTACTTTCAAAGTTTTTCACCACTGGGTTTATTCTCACATTATTCCCAGCCTTTTGTATCCAACTGATAAAAGATTGATAGCTACAATTAGTCAATGGTTCCATTGGCGTTGTATAATGGTCTTTGCTCGTTTATTGTCTGACAATTTACTTAATCTGTAGGCAGTAACAGCTGCTTTTCACCGGTAGACACAAGATGCTGGCGTAACTCACCCACTGAGTTACTCCAGCATTTTGTGTCTACCTTCGATTTACAAGCATCTGCAGTTCTTTCTTAAACAAACTTGCAGATAATAAATTCCTTAAACAAGACTGTATTTAGAAACAATAGAATTGTACTTGCATCAAACCTTGTTTCTCCATCCCTTTGAAAATTCTCAGTGCTCTCTTATCATTAGCTTATTTATTCTATGAACTGCACCCCACTAACTGATCCTTTGTCTCTCCCAGAGTTCACCACCAACTCCACAGTTATTAGGTCCCCCATTGATAGGTTCTCAGCACTGTGTAGATGTAGATGTTTGGCACTGTGGGTGCAGCTTTTACAGCCAGCTGGCAAAAGAACATACCATCATGTAAAAAACACTCCGGCCACTGGGAAATGTTGCTACAAAGTGAATGGATGCTGCATTGATGGGAGGGAAGTGGGAGAGTGCTAAAGAGGGTCACAAGGACCCAAACAGGCTGATGGAGAAAATGCCCAAAGGAGGCATATTCTTAGTTTGAGGGCTCAAAGAGACCTTTCCGGGTTACAGCGGTGGTGGCTGTTGGAAGACAATGAATACCTGTATTTTGAAGAAGTTTAGACTTTAGGCAAGTACCATGCCTTACCCACCTGCTCCTATGCATCAAAGGATAAGTATGTGGTCTTTTCTCCTTGAGTATAGAGTTCGTGATCCCCCAATGAGCAGCTGAGGAGAGGGAAAAGTAATCCTGATTTCATTGGGTAAGGCAGCCAAAACACAGATTCAGACAATAGACAATAGGTGCAGGAGTAGGCCATTCGGCCTTTCGAGCCAGCACCGCCATTCAATGTGATCATAGCTGATCATCCCCAATCAGTACCCCGTTCCTGCCTTATTCCCATATCCCCGGACTCCGCTATCTTTAAGAGCCCTATCTAGCTCTCTCTTGAAAGTATCCAGAGAACTGGCCTCCACCGCCCTCTGAGGAAGAGAATTCCACAGACTCACAACTCTGTGAGAAAATGTATTTCCTTGTCTCCGTTCTAAATTGCTTACCCCTTATTCTTAGACTGTGGCCTCTGGTTCTGGACTCCCCCAACATCGGGAACATGTTTCCTGCCTCTAGCATGTCCAAACCCTTAATAACTTTATATGTTCCAATAAGGTCCCCTCTCATCCTTCTAAATGCCAGAGTATACAAGCCTAGCTGCTCCATTCTCTCAGCATCTGACAGTCCCGCCATCCTGGGAATTAACCTTGTTAATTAACCTATGCTGCACTCCCTCAATAGCAAGAATGTACTTCCTGAAATTAGGGGACCAAAACTGCACACAATATTCCAGGTGTGGTCTCACTAGGGCCCTATACAACTGCAGAAGGACCTCTTTGCTCCTATACTCAACTCCTCTTGTTATAAATTAATGAATCAATGAATGAATAAGTTTATTGCTCAAGTAGTCATATACAAGGAATTTGCCTTGGTGCTCCACTCGCAAGTAACAACGACATAGTGTCAGTTAGGAATGACACATAAAACATTAAACAGTAATAATAAAACACTATTGATTAAAGGCCTTGTGGTACCCCACTAGTCACTGCCTGCCATTCTGAAAGGGACCCATTAATGCCTACTCCTTGTTTCCTGTCTGCCAACCAATTTTCTATCCATGTCAGCACTCTACCCCCAATACCATGTGCCCTAATTTTGCCCACTATCTCCCATGTGGGACCTTATCAAATGCTTCCTGAAAGTCCAGGTACACTACATCTCCCTTGTCCATTTTCCTAGTTACATCCTCAAAAATGTCCAGATAAGTCAAGCATGATTTCTCCTTCGTAAATCCATGCTGACTCGGACCGATCCTATTACTGCTATCCAAATGTGCCGCTATTTCATCTTTTATGATTGACTCCAGCATCTTCCCCACCACTGATGTCAGGCTAACTGGTCTATAATTCCCTGTTTTACTGTTGCACTGTTCCCTCAATGCAATCAGACCACTGATTGCATTGGGGACCATGAATGCACTTTGCTTGTTGACGCTTAAAGTGGCACAGTTTTAGGAGAACCCGAGTTGGTGAAACTTGATTGTTTTGTGAGAGAATAAGAATCCTTTGTGAATGAATTTCAATGCAAGGTTAAACCAAGACTCAATCTAGCCTTTGAGGATACAAAAGATTTCATAGAATTACTTAAAAATAGAGCAGGGAATTCTCCTAGCCAGTGTTTAGCTTTCACCAAGAACATAACTCGAGACACAAGAAATTGCAGATATTGACATCTTGAGGAAAGCAGAAAGTGCTGGAGGAACTTAGCGGGTCAGGCAATGTTTGTAGATGGAGTATGCAGACAAATGTTTTGGGTCGGGATCCTTCTTCAGACCGGAATTTATTAATTATTGACTGTTTATGGGATTTTGCTGTACAAAATACCATTGCCTACACACCAAAAGTAGGCAATCGGCTGGGACATGCTTTGTTAAGTCCAGACAATGAGAAATGTACAAGGGAAATACACCTTGCCTCTTAATTCAAATTTAATATGGGTGGTTCCTCTTGAAGAGTTCATGTTGTCGGAACCAACACTTACATTGTTTTTCTCTTCATCAATCATTGTGTCCCAAGACCTTAAACTGTTCATTTCTCCGTCTGCATTTCAGATCAGAATGCTTGAAACTTTGTTATGGTTATTAGGCAACTGCATCGGCACAGTACACGTTTTCTCCATTTTGTAACAAAATAAACGTAAAAAGAAAAACAATTACATATTTGAAGATTAATTTAGTACTTAAGCTTTTTTTATTAGTGGCTTTCATCGATACATTTTTAATTTAACATCCTGTTCTATTCAAAAACCTTTTCCCTAATTTATGTTTAGCCAAAATAATTTTGACTGGAATGATAACTGGAGTATATCCAGGTACCACCAGGTACCACCAGGGGTGCCACACGATCGGCAGCCTACCAACAATCTGTCTGTTTTTTAGGGAAGATGTATTTCTCTAGTATATTTCTCATTATCTGGACTTAACAAAGCATGTCTGTTTTTTTGCCTTTTTCTGTTATTTTTAGAGTGTTTTAAAAGTTTGTGTAAATGTTCTCTGTTTTTTTTATGTAGGGGGAGGGGGTCGGGGGAAACTTTTTTTCAAGTCTCTTACCTTGCCGGAAATGCGATTGTTTTCCGGGTCGTATCTCCGGTCACTCTGCGGCCTAACATCACGGAGCCCGAGGCCTTCTCGGGACTGACTTTGAGCCACACTGCGGGGCATGGACTTACCATCGGAACCGTTCCCTTGCCTGGGGTCACTTCAACTGCTGCCTGCAGATTGTACCATCGAGAGCTCGCAGACTCTGGAGAAACCGAGTCAGGGGCTCCTATGACGCAGAGGTTCGACCAGCCCCGACCCGGTGTCCGATCGCTCGACGCGGGGGGGGGGGGGGAGGTGCTGAGATCACATCACAGTGAGGAATGGGGAGAGGTCACTGTGGTGGATTTTCATGTTAAAATGTATTTTGTGTGTTCTGTTGCTTTTTATTTGTGTGACTGACTTGGCAATTAAAATTCCTCATATGTTGCAAAACATACTTGGCTAATAAAGTATTATTGTATTGTATTGTAATTTACAAATGTTTTATGTCATCAACAATTACTGCAACACATTTTCTATCATGCTTCTCTCAATTGCTTAGTCACATACTGTAAATCTATTCTAATCTGACACAAATATATTCAGATTTATGCAAATTTCTCCTTCTTTTGGTTTGGCTGATTTTAACATGGTTAATTTAAGTCTGATCTTTCACTCCCCAGTATTATAATTTTCTATTAATGCATTTAAAAGATTAAATATGCCTTTCAGGGAAATATAATTGTTATAATAATAATAATAGAACTTGGACAAAAAAATAATCTGAATTATATTGAAAAAGGCATTCACATTAAACTAAAATATATATATATACATTCCACAAAATGCTCTGTGCAATGCTGTATAAAAATCCTGTTTTGTGTGACGTAGTCCAACCTGTTACCACATATGATTTTATTGGGACCATCTATGAAAATATTTAGAATGGATATCTTGAATGAAAACAATTGCAATCCTTGACCAAGCTTTAAACAAAACCACGCAATGCTGAAAGCATTCACCAGGTCAGGCAGTATTTATGAAGAGAGCAGCAGGGTTAATGTGTTAAAGAAGGAACTGGAATGCTGGATGCTGGAAAATCGAGGGTACACAAAATGCTGGAGAAACTCAGCGGGTGCAGCAGCATCTATGGAGCGAAAGAGATAGGAAACATTTCAGGCCAAAACCCTTCTCCAGACTGATGGGGGGTGGGGGGAGGTGGGGGGAAGAAAGGAAAAAGGAGGCGTAGAATTGGAGGGAAGAGGGAATCACAGGGGGGGGGGGGGGGGGGCAGTTAGAGAGGAGGGTGTAAAACTGTCTCCGGAGGGAGGAGGAGAACTTCTTCAAAGTAGGCATACCTTGAGCAGATTTCGCAGTGGAGCAGACAAAGTGTTAAAGAAGGAACTGCAGATGCTGGAAAATCGAGGGTTTACACAAAATGCTGGAGAAACTCAGCGGGTGCAGCAGCATCCATGGAGCGAAGGAGATAGGCAAAGTTTTGGGCCGAAAAGGGTTGAAGAAGGGTTTGTGATTCCCCCTTCCCTGTAACTCTACGCCTCCTTTTTCCTTTCTTCCCCCCACCTCCCCCCACCCCCCATCAGTCTGAAGAAGGGTTTCGGCCTGAAACGTTGCCTATCTCCTTCGCTCCATTGATGCTGCTGCACCCGCTGAGTTTCTCCAGCATTTTGTGTACCCCCAGAGGGTTAATGTTACAGGTCAGGGAATATTTATCAGAACTGTAAAAGTGAAAAGACAAGTGAGTTTTAAATTAGAGACAGATGGAAAGTAAAAAATAGGAAGGTATGTAGTAGGGTGCAGATCAAAGGCATGGTGCCATGCCAACCTAGATGCCCACTAAACTAGTCCCATTTGCATGTGTTGACCCAAATACCTCTGAACCTTTCCTATCTATGTACCTGTCCAAATCTCTTTTATTGTGCTGGCCTCAACCACTTCCTCCAGCAGCTTGTACCATATGCGTACTATCTGTTAAAAGCTGCCCAAAAGTAACAGCATGGGCTTTCTCCAGGTACACCAGTTTCCTCTTACATTCCAAAGACATGTAGGTCACTTCAAATTGTCCCCAGACTGACGGTAAGTGGTAGAATTGGGAAGAGTTGGTGAGAATGCAAGGAGAATAAAAATGAGCTTAATACAGTAAAGGATTTATGTAAATGGATGATTGATGGTCAGCATGGACCTATTGGGTACCACAATGCAAATATTAGCATTTAACTCAAGAGGGCTTGTATACAAAAACAGGTATGTAATGCTGAGGCCCTATAAGGTGCTGGTCAGGACGCATTGGAATATTGTGAGCAATTCTGGGCACCATATGTGAGGAAGGATGTGCTGGCTCTGGAGAGGGTCCAGAGGAGGTTTAGAAGAATGATCGCAGGAACGAGTAAGTTAACATATGATGAGCGTTTGACAGCAATCGGCCGATATTCGCTGGAGTTTAGAAGAACGAGGGGGGACCTCATTGAAACGTATAGAATAGTGAAAGGCTTGGATAGAGTGGATGGGGTGTGGATGTTTCCACTAGTGGGAGAGTCTAGGACTAGAGGTCATAGCCTCAGGATTCTTTTAGGAAGATGTGGAGGAATTTCTTTAGTCAGAGGGTGGTATATCTGTGGAATTATTTGCCACAGAGGCTGTGGAGGCAAAGTCAGTGGATATATTTAAGGCAGAGATAGACAGATTCTTGATTAGTACAGGTGTCAGAGGTTATGGGATGGCAGGAGAATGGGGTTAGGAGTGAGAGATAGATCAGCCATGATTGAACGATGGAATAGACGTGATGGGCCGAATGGCCTTTTTTTTGCTCCTGTCACGTATGATCTTATGATTTTAATTTTAAGTAATAGCAAGTAGTGTGGCACTTCATTGAAGACCTTCTGAAAATTTAAATACATGGTGAGTTCTGGTCCCCTTATCTATTTTGCTAGTTACAAGGTCAAAAACATGCAGCATATTTATCAGAACACAGGGCCTGTTCTATGTTTGACATTCTATGTTCTTTCATATTCTCTCAGGTCTGGTCTTATACCCCACTTCTAGACATTTTTGTTTCCTCTTTTATTAAGACAGGTACTATATAGCTGTTAATTTCTTTGCCATTTCCTTGACTCCCAAATAATTTCTCCTTTCTCAGTTTGCAAGGGATTGACTTTACATTTGCTAATCTTTTATTTTTTTACTTAAGCATGGAAGTTTTTAAAATCTGTTCTTATGTTTCTCACTAGTTTATCCTTGAATTCTATTGCACTTTCATTATCAATGTCTTGGTCCTCTTTTGTTGAATTCTGATTTTTTTTCCATCATCAGGCGTGTGGCAACATTATAAGCCCTAGTTTGACCACTTTCTCTGTTTGCTGCAGGCTATGGATTAATTCTTTAAATGTTAACCATTGCTTGTTTAATTTGTAACTTCTAATGCAGTTTCCAAATCTACCACTACCATAACTCACACTTCAAGATTATAGCATATCAGTCTGCAGTTGTCTTCAAGCTATATATTTTAACCACTTTTTCCAGTCAATAGTCAATCAATGGTCCTTTATTTGTCACATATGCAACTACACCGTGAAATTCTTTTTGTGTATATATTACATATGCAGGCGCCACCATTTTTGGCACTATTATACAAAGTTCAAAGTCTGGTCGGCCCGCACGCTTGGTCTACTGGAGCAGTATGAACCAACGTCCCTCTCCTCTCCCGGCCATTTTTGTAGGCCGGGGGCGCCTCCTGCTGGAGGTGCTGGAGGCATTACCCTGGGTCACCCTCCTATCAGCCCACTCGCGTCCGATGTCTCCAGCTCCCTTCCACCCTCTGGGCCTTCGGGCAGGTTACTGGTCCCGCTGTTCGATGAGCCTTTGCGTGGGTTACTAGTCCCATCACCTACGAGCCTTCTGGCAGGTTCCCAGTCCCGCCGACTGATGAGCCTTCGGGCGGGCCCCGATGAGCTTTCGAGCGGTCACAACAGTGCTCTCACAAATGCGGCCTGGGTCATGCATATAACGTTCCCTAAACCGTCAATCGCTTTATAACAACTCACATTATAACCAATACATGTGTTATATCTGAATTACCTGCAGATGGAATAAAGCGCCACACTACCTATTATTAAATAAAATCAGAGTCAATGAATCACAGAATCAGCGAAAGGTATAGCACGGGGATGGGCCCCTTGGCCCACCGAGACTGTGCTGACCACGAATCACCCGTTTACAGGAATCTGACATTTATTTTCTGCAATCTCAACAGCTCCATCCTAAAGTACTTTACAGCCAATAAATTACTTCTGAAACACATTTCATTTGGTAAAACAATAACTTGACATTGTGGAGAATCTCCACAATGTCAAGTGGCCATTGCTTTGTTAGTGAAATAAAATGAGGGATAAATATTGTTCAGGACACCAGGAAGATTTCCTTGCTCTTTGTGATTAGTGCTCCCGGAACTTGTACACCTGCCAAAGAGGAATTTGTTTCAATATCTCAGCCAAAGGCTGGCACAGATGGAGGTTCAACAGTTCTTCAGTCCTTCACTTGAAGTAGGGTTAAATATACAAGCCCCAAGACTTGTCAGTGAGAGAGAAATCTACCAGCTGCAGCCATTCTGCTATTTGAGTCTTAAATCCTTGTAAATCATTTTTACTTACTGTTGTGACTTTGAATGACCCATGTGAAGACCAGAGGTGTGGATGTAAACACTTAATTAAAACACTTTCAGTAGTTTCAATGTGTGGTTCACCTGACTATTTTGGGTATGGACAAATGGTTTAATTAAATTATACATTTACATTGGGAATACGTCTTAGCTGACAATACCAACTCTGAATATTAAAACTCCTTTGTTTTTTTAATTTCAGAAAAAAAATGTATCTGTAATAAAAATATACAAAAACAAAAAACGTACAAAAACTCATTATATCCGTAGTATCTGTACATTCAATATTGCTGACGTCATACTCGGTAGTGTTAGCACCTGTCTTTACAGAAAACATGCTTGCATGGTAGTTTGCAATGGTATTCTAACAAACCCAAGGTAACATTCTTGTATCACAGCATTGTGAGTGCTAGTTCCCCAAGTAATTTCCCCAAGTGAGATTCCAAAGCATTTCGCTTAAATGGTCTTAAAGAAGGAACTGCAGATGCTGGAGAATCGAGGGTTACACAAAAGGCTGGAGAAACTCAGCGGGTGCAGCAGCATCTAAGGAGCGAAGGAGATAGGCGATGTTTCGGGTCGAGCTTAAATGGTCTCCTGCTGTGAGCGACAGCCTGGTCCCTTCACAGACAGCAGTGTTTATTTATGCAGCTCCTCTAACTTTCAAAGCAGATTATCATCTATAAATTACATTTGGAAGCAGTTTGAGGGCTTGCTCTTATTTGTATTGATGGTTTCTATAACTTATCCTTTAATTATGGCTGCTATTGATCGCCTATATATATATTATCTTGGCCTGATGTTTGGGTCTCTACCTTCACTATGGGATTACAGTTTCTGCATTTTCCTCCATCAGGTGCCAGGAGAATGCTTGACCCCTCGACTGGATAGCGTGGAGCTCCTGGATCTACTCTTTGACCAACAGGATGGGATTCTTCGCCATGAAAGCTTCCAGGCAAATGGCAGGGAGAGTACAGAGTGCTGGGAGATGGCACAGCCCAGTGTAAGGAGAATTGTAATGTTATATCACCACATAGAACATTGTAATGTATATGAAGGAACTGCAGATGCTGGTTTAAACCAAAGATAGACACAAAATGCTGGAGTAACTCAGCGGGACAGGGAGCTCTGGAGAGAAGGAATGGGTGACGTTTTGGGTCGAGACCCTTCTTCAGACTGAGGTCAGGGGCGAATGAGATAGATAGATAAGGAAGCGTGAAGGTGTGAAAACAGGGCAAAGGGAAATTGTGATCAAGGAAAATGTAGAAAGATAGAACATTGTTAGACGGGTCAGAGAAGAGAACAACAAACCAAACCAAGATAAAATGTAGTCCGAGACAGCAAGACTGATCGGAGAAGGGGGGGATGGAGTGAGAGGGAAAGCAAGGGTTACTTGAAGTAACATTGTAACTGCAGGTCATAGCTCCGGGTAACTGCAGTTATGCAGGTGCACCATACCTCAAGGGTCACTCCGCACACAGTACACCATAACTCAGGGTCACTCGGGTCACACCGAGCATCCTGAGCCTGGTTATCTCTCCCACACTCACATTGTAACCTATGTTACTGCACCAATGAAGATTTAAAATAAAACTGCAGATTCTGGAAATAAAAAAAAAGTCTTCAATACAAAATGCTAACTCTTCTCACAGATGTGGCCTGACCTGTTGAGTATTAACAGCATTTTCTGTTTTTATATCAAAAAGTGTTCTATCCTACACCATCTCACATTCATGGAACATTATAATCTGGGTAACTTCACACACATGCGCACACATACACACAGCAAAGTAACCTGCGTTACCCCATACATGCAGAATATTCTAACCCAGGTCATTGCGCTTTCACAAAACATAACCTGAAGCAAGCCGCACATCACCACTGGTAAAACGTTAATGGACCTCTCAAGGTGACTAATCTCGTCTCTCACCTCAAGCTCCTTACTCTGCCGCAGATTCACAATGGGAGAAGTAACGAAGAGATCCTGTCCTCCATTCTGGCAGAAGCTGTCCCTCCCTCCCCGCTCTGGTCCTCGGCTGGCAGTGACAGTGGGATATCTGAAGACCACCTGTCTGATCAGTTGGACAGCCCGCAGCAGCCATTCAACAGCCCCCGAGACTTCGAGAGTTTCCACAGGGAGCTGCCTTTTCATCCTGGCCCAGTGTCCTGCTGCCCAGACCCTTGTCCAGGAGTTCCAGATGTGACATACCCAGATGTGGATTTCACTATTAACTGTGGTAAGCTGCCTTTTAACTCCGGAGGTATCCGGGTGATTTAGTGTGAACACAACAATAAAGAACTGCACGCCGTCCTCCAAATGTGGTCTCAACAATAACTTGTACAGCTGCATCATGATGTGCCAACGTTTGTACTCAAACAAGGTCAAAGTGTCAAGGGGATGGAGAGCTGCCTGTAGTACAAGAGAGGTGGTATTCTCCTGAGAGCTATTTTTCCTGATCCATATTGCGAGGGTCTAGATGGTCCAGAAAACTGGTACAGTTGTGGGCCGTTACCAATCTTTGAAAGCACTTCATTATAATGGATGTTAGAGATATTCAGAGGCAGTCATTGAGATAGTCACTTTACTCTTCTTGGGGACTGGTGGTGGTTTCCTTGAAACAGATGGTTGCCGTGAGTGGTTGAAGTGAGAGATTGAAGATGTCCATGAAGTCTGTGGCCTTTTGATTGGTGCGCAATTTCAGAATCCATCAAGGGATACCATCTGAGACGGTTACTTTCCAAGAATTGACCCTCATGAAATCAGATATGATTTCTGCTGATGAGATGTATGAGACAGAGCCAGTAGGGGAATGTGCCTTGGTAGAACTTTGTTTGGCTGTTTAAAATGGGCATTAAAAGCATTAATCATATCCAGTAGAGATGTGTCATTGCCAGAGATTTCAGCTTGTAGCCCATGATGGTGTTCGGGTCCTATCACAGTTGCCAGATTCCCTAGATTAAGTTCAATCTACTCAATTGAACCATTTGAACAGAGGCTTAATTCAATGTCTGATTGAATTGAGCCTCCAGCTTGTTTTGCCATTCTCTCTCTGCATCCTTGATAGCCTTGTGGAGATCATACTTGGCTTTCTTGTACAGTACGGGGTCATCCTTCTTGAAAGCCTCGGATCTGGACTTCAGCAGAGAGTGAATCTCTTTGTTTATCGATCCAAGGTTTCTGTTTCAGATGGGGAGTACAATGAGAATTTCCCAAATGGTTTCTGGGATGGTAGCTGTGTCAAATGTGGAGGGGTTGAATAGATCAATTCTCGTTCCTCTGTTCTTTAGTTTCGATCAATGAGCTATGACCTTCTTGCAATGTACAAAATTCTAAGGAAGCTCCACAGTGCAGATGTGGAGAGGATATTTTCGCATGCTGAGGAATCTTGAACTAGGGGATGAGAGAAATTCCTTCACTCAAAGCTGGTGTATTTTTGAAATATTCTACCTGGAGAGCTGTGGGCGCTCAGTCATTCAAAACAGAGAACGAGAAGTTTTGGGGTATTAAAATAATCTGGAATTTGAGGAAAATGGGATTGAGGTAGAAGATCAATTCTTTTTGAATGGTGAAGTGGGCTTTAGTGGAAGAATTGCCTCCTCCTGCTCCTGTTTCTTATGTTTTATTTTTTTTCTTCATTTTTTAAATGGCTTACGCTCAAAGCAGGGATTTCTAAACCCACGTGCCTTCAACTGTGTCTCAATTTTCATGGGTTGTAAGAAGGTTGTGTAAGAAGTCCTGTTCTAGAGTGCATATTTTTCCTACAACATCTGTGGAACGTGATACTACAAGAGATTGGATAGTAAACAAAGGTTCCTCCTTCTCAGTCAGGTGTACTTAAGGACCCCCTAGCGTTGAGATTAGTAAAGAAGTTCTGTTTGATCAGTACTTAGTCCTGAAGCTCCTGAAGTGCCATGGGCTGCTACCATTTCCCGGCAGCAGGCCTGGCTTGCCAGTTGCGGAACCAGGGATCACATCTGCAGTGGGTCCGAGGCTCGTCTCCTGCCCTCCCCTGAAGATCAAGAACCGGTGGTTGCAAAGACTTGGGGATAGCAACGGACACTGGACATAAGGCCAGTAAGGAGCCACCAGGTATCTTACCTTCAAGGTGGGCTGCAGCGTGAAAGTTGAAGGTTGAAGTTCGGATGAGGAGAGGGATGACGGTTCACGGGTAATTCAGATGGAGGTGCTGGCAGCAACAGACCTCTATGTCCAGCTCCAGCTGGAACCTTGAAAATTCTGCCAAAACCCTGGTGACTTGCACATGGGCTCAGTGGCGTTTCTATGCATTTGACACAATCTGGAATTGTACTTATGTATGGCAATAATCTTACTGATCTGCATGGCAGCAGCCCACGGCCTTTCGGGAGCTTCGGGAGTAAGTACTGGCTAAACGGAACTGATCTGCACAAAATAGAATTTCACTGTCCTTGAAACACATGATAATAAAAGAACCATTGACCATCGACCGTTACGCCCCTGCGTAGACTGATCTATAAACTAATACATAGCCTCATATTTTTATTGGTGTTTGTCGGATTTGACTGCTGTGTTACCATATCGCCACAGTTTCAAGTGTTCAAAAATATCACAATGGCAATTTTTGAGTCAAGAGTCACACAGCATAGAAACAGTCCATTGAACCGATGTCCACACTGACCAAGATTCCCATCTACACTGATCCTTGATCTTCGTGCCTATGACTTCCTGAAGCCTAAGAAGACACCAAAGAAACATTATAACTTTGCTGCATGTGCTTTAGGGAAAACATAGGAAAAGGCCTAGTTTGATCCTGAAGTAACGTGGTCACCAGGTGGCGGCAGGTAACGGTTTTTAAAGAATGTTTGCCCTCACACAAAAGAAAGACAAAAGCAGAAATGAGTGATTCATGTATTTTTTGGCTTTTGTTGACCTTATTCATTATTTTGATTTTAATCCATGACCAAGGAAGAACAGTCAGGCTGGTCCACAGTGAGTGCATTTCCCTGCATTGCTCTCGCTAACTAATTCATGTCACCACATTAGTAATGAGTTTATTTCTGTTGGCGCAACCTGTCTTACAAATTCCTTTCTGCGACATGTTATGCGGTGGCTTGTCACTTCTCCCGGGAATGTACACCTGTACTTCTGTGTGCAGAATCATGAAAGAAATTTGACGTGAAACAACTATATTGAAGACCCCTTTTTTTGCTCTCTTGGGTGGATGGAAAAGTTACATTTCAAGAAAGGACCAGTGAGTTCTCTCAGTGTCCTGCTTAATATTAATTCTTCAGCTACGATTCAAAATATTTAGTTCCATAGATCTCCTTACTGTGGGTTCTTTGATCTTAATGCTCCTTGTGGCCGCAGAAATTGTCTGGTGTTATAATGGTGTTATAAAATTACTTCAAAAATACTTCACGTAATGAAGAGTGGTTTGGACTGTCTTGAGCAAAGGTGCTGTGTAAATGCAAGTTTTTTTTTCTATCTCTCTCTGCATAAAATTAGAATCGCATGAAAACAGGCCATTTGATCCAACCAGTCTATTCTGAGATTTATCTCCAATCCACCCTGGTTTATGTTTGAAACTCCCTTCAGTTGCAAAATTTGTCTGCTCGTTCATATTATCTGTTCTATATGTCCCAATACTGTGGTCGTGTCTTCAGGCCTTGCTCTGGCATTCCTAAGCTAACTCCTCTTGCTTCCCCACCTCCATCTCCTTTAACATCTGCCACTCTGTCAAAACCTTTAGTCAGTGCTCAATGTCATTATTTTAAAATATACTAATTTCTGGGTTTGCTGGCCAACGCAGCATTTATTGCCACCTGTAACTTTCCTTGAGAAACTGGTGGTGAACTGCCACCTTGAACTACTGCGGTACTTCAGGTCAAGGTACTTGCCCAGTGGAAGGAATGAAATCCAGTGATGATGAAAGTCCAGTGATGTATTTCCAAATCAAAATGGTGCGCAACCTGGGGGCTGGAGGCGTATCCATGAACCTGCTGTCTTTGTCCTTCATGAGGGGAGAATAGCAGGTTTGGGAGATGGTGCTGGAGTGACTTGTGTGAGTAATTACACTGCATTATGTAGCTGGTGCACACTACAGCCACTGTGAACTGGTGATGAAAGGAATAAGTATTTAAAGTATAATAATGCTTCTGTGACATCTCTTGCTGCATTTAAAGACTTTTTTTAGCTCGTTCTGCTGTATTTGCATTGTGCATTCACAGGCACTAACTGATACTGAGATCCCAATCTAAATGCTTTATTTATTCTGTCAGGTGACTGGAATACTGAGGCGCTTGAGGAAGGAGCATGTAACATTCCAACACAGCCTGCTCCGAACAATTTCCTCACACTCACTGTCAAGGACCTACTGCTCTCAAACATGTCGGAGAAGGTGAGTCTGTGGGTGTCCCATGTCAACATGTTGCTTCAAATGAATGTTCTATCCTGAAGAGTGCAGTATTGCTTTACTTTGCATCACATGTTGTATTTAGTTTTAAGATGAGGTTGAGTGAGAAATTAATTTGGATGTTACAGATTTAATGTGTGTCAGAATGTGTGGAATGTGGCCGCGGGATTAATTTTGCATAGAATTAGCACAGACACGACGGGCTGAATGGTCTCCTCCTAGTGCTGCATGCAACTATTATAACTACACAACTTTTTCACAAACTTCAACTGCAAACCAGGCCAGTTTGAATCCAAAGGTATTGTTAAATACCTGTTACATAAATATGTTGATAAATGTTCTAATTTAAACGGACGTGTAATTAGTGATGCAGCGAGCATTAACTCCTAATAAGATATATTGACAATGTTCCTATTCTCTTGTTAAAGCCTTTGGAAGGAGTTATTACTAGTGAATGTCTCACTCTAATTCTGAGCCAATGCATTCAGTTTGAGCACATGCTTCAGGCTGATGGCCCAGTGCAGTACTGTGGGACTTCTGTCAGCATGAGGTGTTATTTTTCAGAGAAATGACCAAATTAAAGCTCAAAAGATAGACACAAAATGCTGGAGTAACTCAGCAGGTCATGTAGCATCTCCAGAGAAAAGAAATAGGTGACATTTTGGGTCGGAAACCTTCTTCAGACTGAAAGAAGGAAAAAAGGCCAGAACAAAATAGGGTTGGGAACAGATGACCTCAAGAAGGGTGGAGTCCATTTGGGTGGAAATATTATTCTTCAGATCCATTCTTAACCATCTGCCCTTCACCTTAAAGCTACACCCTCTAGAGTCAGACCCTCATAATTTTGCTCCCCCCAATTGAGTCATTCCTCAGCTTCCTCCACTCATTCCTCAGCTTCCTCCACTCTGAGGCAAACTAGTCATGCTTTTCCAGTCCCACCTCATAACTGAGGCACTCCATCCTAGACTCCTCTTACTTTCTCCTGTTTCTTAGCAGAACCCACCACAGCCATTCCATGCCCGGGATCTGGTGCTCAACGAAGATGAGAAGAAGTTGCTGTTGAAAGAAGGGACCACTCTTCCATCCCAGCTGCCGTTGACTAAGGTATATCAATGCTTTGTTGTGTAGACTTAGTGGATCCCAACAATAGCACATACGTTATTAATGGGAGTGAGTCAATGCATGGCTAGTGATTCTCAAAACTCTTTCCTTTATCTCAAGGACCGAAGGGGTGGGTTTATGTTGCACGTATAATTTATGTGCAGCACAACATTCAGTCCCAAGTTAACACCACACCTTAAGAAAGACCCCCAACCATGACAAGGTTGCAATCCAACAGGGAGGCAGCGTACGTTTAACCTGGTTGTAAATATCTTCCCAAGCATTTCTCTGCTGATTGCATGATTGCCTCAGTAGTGACACCAGTAGTGACACCATGATCTCATGAGATATGTTAAACTGCAAACCATAAAAACTCTGCATGTACAATAGGATCTCCTTCCCTTCCCTTCCGTTTAGCCTGACACAGGCAATGGAATCTCATCTTTAGGAGACCAATGACATTTTCCACCATGACGCGAATCCCAATGGAAACACCAGAGGTCTCATTGTAACTGCACTGGGTTGCAATTGTTCCATTCTGAGCAAATTGATTCATTTTCTGGGGTGAAACGACCTGAGTCGTGATGAAGGATGGCCAGGAATAGCATGTGATGCTTGCTGCATAAAATAACAGCTCTTCTAGCTGAGCCATTATATGAGTTGCCACATTCTGCTTCAAACATTTGGAGCCGTTTTTAAAAAATGTCACCCTCATTTTCTATTTCTATCCCACCTGCAGTCTCTCCAGTATTCACTATTTCTCTTTCCCTCTCACATTCCTCTTTTATACTTTATCCATCGCGTTCTCTTTCTCCCTATCTCTCTCTCCCACCCCCACCCATTTTTCATCCTCCTCTACTTCAGCTCCTGAGTTGTAATTGAATCAAGCTATGACAGACAGGTTGACAAGTTGAGCTCTTGCCCCACTCTAGCAAGAAGAACGGGTTTTGAAGAAGATCAGGAGAAAGATCCGGAATAAACAGTCTGCTCAGGAGAGTCGCAAGAAGAAAAAGGAGTATATCGATGGCTTAGAAAACAGGTGAGGGACATCAGAAGTCCTACAGCACAGAAATAAACCGTTCAGCTGAATTAGTCCATGCCAGCACCAAGCGTTGAGTTGGACTAGTCCTACACTAATCCCTTTCTCAAATTCCTATCAATTCCCCCAGATTCTATCACTCATCCACACACTTGGTGCAATGATAGGCAGTTAACCTACCAACCCACACTAGTATGGAATGAGTGGTGGGAATCTGGAGCATCTATGGTCATCCCATGTAGTCACATGTAGGGAGAATGTGCAAATGCTGGTCTGGAGGGAACCCTGTTTGTTGGAGCCACGAGACAGCAACTAACCTTCGGGGCCTATTGCACATGTGGTGGCACAAGGGATCATCCCTGTACCAGCTTAGTGGGGTCTTAGGAGGGGGCAGGACATGCAGAATTTAGGAACCGAGCAAACAAATCTGACTCTCGAATGTGGTTAAGTGGCTTCAGTGGGAAACAACAGTAACATTTATATAGGTAGTTCAACGTAACTGATGAATTAGAGAACATTATATTATGTGGGCTGAATTGGTTATGATGCAATTTGGAGCATGAACCAGAGAACCACTTAAAAGTTAATTTGGAAACTGACAAATAGAAGAAAAACTGTCTTGGTAGTCTTGGGGGAAAAACAGTTTCCATAGAAAGCATTGTCTCTTAAGACCACTGCTGCTAGTTTCACTGCAAGTAATCATTGAAATTGACAAGCAATCATTTTTAATGGCACTTGTGCAACAAACCTCAATTAAACTATTTGTATTTTTAACTTGCAGTAACAAAAATAAATTTACAGCTTTTAAAAATATCTTTATTTTGGAAAAATCTTCAAGAAACATAATGTTGTTATTGTGAGTCTGAATGATGCAAGACTATAACCCCCTTGCCCTATTGACACAGCAATTTTCTATAATATGTGATTTCTTAAGGAAGCAATTATTGTATTACAGTAGATTAGCTGTGCTCATATGGTGGTCATGTAGTAAAACCTTTCAAGGTCTCTCAGAGGGAGTTATCAGAGTGAAAAAGAAATACCAAGTAGGATAGGTGGCAAAAGTAAACCACAAAGTGCCTTAAAGTGGGGAGGTTTAAAATATACCCAGCAGAAGGTTGTTTCTGAGCTAGAAGTCCCAGAGTGACCAATAAATACCTTTGAACCTTTAAACCTTTGAGCTCAGTGTTTGAATAAGGACATTCAGTGCTCTATGCATCTGATCTGGCATCAGGTATACTAGGTGTATAATTTAGACTGCCCAATACTTGGTGTCTGATCAAGGAGATGGCAGTGTGTTCGAATTTGTAGACCCAGTACTACTTCGGAACCACTAAATATTTCTTTCACCTTCAGGATGGCTGCTTGCACGGCCCAGAACCATGAGCTACAGAGGAAGGTCATCCATTTGGAGAAGCAGAATACGTGAGTAGTCATCTTGCTAAATGTATTTTACTTTGGTCTGTGGAACAGTAGCATTGATGGTTTCATCAACGAATGCATTGACGACTGTGTTCCGACCAAGGCAATTAGGGCTTATCCCAACCAGATGCTTTGGGTGACCAGAGGGATTCACTGCCTACTAAAGTCCAGATCCAAGACTTTCAAGAAGGATGAGCCAGTATTGTACAAGAGACCAAACTAGGCTGTCAGAGATGCTTAAGGAACATTCCCAAACAAGCTAGACACATAATTCAATCAAGCAGATGCCAGGTGACCATGGCAGGGCCTGAATATCATCACAGGCTACAAGATGAAATCGGGGGACAGTCTCTGGCAAAATCTATCTCTACCCTGATTGATGCTCAATGCCTTTTACATTCCATTTGAACAGGCAAACAAAGTTCCACAAAGGCACATAGCTCCATCCTCCACTGGCTCTGTGCGTACATGTAGGTAGCAGGTCGGATCTGTTTTCATGAGGGTAAATTCTTGGAAAGCAGCTGATCCAGCTAGAGCTCGTGAACGATTTCTGAAATCAGCAGCCAATCAACCGGCCCCAGTCTTCAGAGACATCTTCAACCTCTCATTTCAGCAGCCGATTGTCCTCATCTGCTTCAAGGAAACCTCCATCATTCCATTTCCCAAGAGATGTCATGTAACCTGTTGTGCTATAGAAAGTTTTCTGATGGGAAGCATCTCAGCCTGTGTGGCAACTGCTCTGCTCTTGTGTGCCTGAACCTGCAGAGAGTGGCCAACACAGTCCTGCGCATCACATGCACACTTCCTTCCATCCAGTCCATCTTCATGGTGCATTGTATCACGAAGGATGGAACTTCATCAAGGATGCCTGCCACCTTAACCATTCTCTTTGCTCTATTCTACCTTATGGGAGAAGATACGGGAGCTTGGACATCCAGACATAAGAACTGCTATCAGATTACTGAACCAGTCATCTGTTTCATAGCCGCTTCCTGGAGGCGCCATCACATCTATAACTCATTTGGTTATTCCATTATTGCACTTAAGTAGGTTTAGTAATGTCACTAATGCCACAGTAGTGATATTTATTGAAACTACCTTCCTCTCATATTGGAGCGGGTGATCCCTTTGCCAGGGTTCAGCCTTTGGTGCTCCAACCTGCGGGAGTTGCGGACTTTAACATCGTGGAGTTCGCGGTCCCTGGTTTGGGACCGACTTCGGCGACTCCAAGCCGCAGGAGTTTCGACTGCCCCGATGTGGGAGCTTAGACTGCCCCGACATGGGAGCTCGATCTCCAGCTGCGGATGGTTTGATTCCCCCGACCGTGGGAGGAAAGGAGGAAAGAAGATAAGACTTTATTGCCTTTCATCACAGTGGGGAATGTGGAGGAGCCTCTGTGGTGGATGTTTATGTTAAATTTTTATGTAGTTGTGTGTCTTGTTGCTTTTTTGGTATGACTGTATGGCAAACCAAGTTACTTGTATGTTGCAAAACATACTTGGCTAATAAATCACAAATATGATTATGAGAAGGATCTTATAGGATATGTAAGCCATGGGGCAATAATATTTTTGGGAGGGAACTCGACACTGTAACACATTGTGTCTAATGAAAATATCAAAGAAGTGGGTAGCAATGCTGAATTTCGAACATTTAAGGGAGGCGTTTAGAGATGGATATGTAGGTCGGTAGGTGAGAGACTAGCAAGGGATTTAAACTGAAGGGGTGAGAATTTTAACTTTCATGTTTGCAGGATTCAGGAATCAATGTCACCCTCGCTAAAGTGATGTCTGAATAGAACATAGAACTTAGAATACTGGGAGGTTTGTATGTTGGAGAAATAATGGATAAAAATAAAAGGATCACAGCAGTTTGTTAAAAAGAATGTAAATATCTGGTTGTATTGTGGAGTTTGTGCCTTGACCCCAGGGGGTGTAGAAAACTCAGTGGGGTTCAGTTGTTGATTACTGGTTAAGGCACAGGTTAATCATTGTCCTTGGGCAGTACAGTAAGCACTGATGTTGCCCTGGCATAGCATGTTCCTGAAAGTCTGAAACATTAATCATTTGTAAAAGGATTAGGACTAAATAAAGTAAGCAAATATCTCAAACATTGCCTGCTTCCCACAGGACATTGCTGCAGCAGCTGAGAAAACTCCAAGCCTTGGTCATGCACTCTACTGGCAAGACTGCGCAGACAAGCACATGCATTATGGTAAATGGACAGACATATTATTTCAACAGTCCTGTTTTCACAACATGTGCACGTGAAGAATCATCTTTTGGTTTGTTGATTATAGGGTGGGTGAAATTAGACCTGGCTGGTGTAGACAGGAGGAACTGCATTGGGGACATTAATGGCCTCTGTTCAATATTCAGTTCCATTTATCCCAATGGAGTGAACAGTGGGCTTGTCCCATAACACATGAGATCCCAGTTCTTTAATGTTCTAGCCTATGTTCAATTTCACCCCTGACACAACGCCTAGATACATAGAAAATAAGTGCAGGAGTAGGCCATTCGGCCCTTCGCGCCAGCCTGCTTTGTGATTATTGTGGCTGAGTAGTCATTAACTGTAAACTGCATTTGCAATAGATGTAAGTGGATCTGCTAGGGTCAATGAGTTGCCACACTTACCCATAATTTACTTGTAATTTGTTAGAGGCCATTGCTACTAAAAGCTCTACATGCAACTCGATGAATCTTGCTGGAACTATATTTCGTATTTTCCTGTCATTTAACCTGAAATCCCAATAATATATCAGGATCGTCCCACTGCGGGATGTCTGTGTCCCATTTGAGGTAACTTCCAGACGATGATCACATGGAAGTAGAAATCTGAGTCTGGTATAGATTAAGGAGCTGCAGGGAAGGAATTGGAATCGGTCAAGTGTAAAACACCAGTCAAATCATACCATACATGAGTATAGTAAAATAGGTACAAGTAAGATTAGAGGGATGAGCAACTGAATGTTAAATCACCACAAATGTGCGATGGCAAGGAATGTTAATCTGTAAAAACAAGTTAATGTAATGTAACACCCAGAATACCAAATAACAGGGCAATTAACCATATTTATAGGTGGGGATTGAATATTAAAAAAGAGGACGGCCCTTGCAGTGAGCTGCCAGCTGATGTTACTTGCATGAAAGTAGTGTTAGAAGGAAAATTAATTTGTCAAAAACTGAGGAATTAATGATGAAGACAAAGCGTGACAGGGGGAAAGAGCCAGTTGATAGAAGCCAGAGAACATGGTGTTTTATAGGGTATTTGAAGATGGAAGTTCTCTGTGCTGACAAAGCAAGAAAGCATCAATAAGAATTAAAGAATTAAAGTGCCTTATACCTCACACTCTCTTGTGAATTCAACTTTTGGGGCGTGCATGGCAAATACAGTGCCCATGATGCATTCAATTAGTCTCTGTGTTCACCTTGTGTTAATTGTACATCCATGTTAACAAGCAGCATGCTTGGAAATACTGTCCCCTGCAATCATTCTTTCCACTTACAATTATGATGGTCCACACATGTCTTGCAATAATCAGAGTGGCCTTCGCTCTTGAGAGATCCCAGCACCTTCCTCCAAAACCTTCTCGCCCCTCAAGCCCCTAGAGCCGACTCTGCCTTTGAACTTTGGGTGAAATGACCAGCAACACTTAGTCGACAGGTCTGTACACGTGGCAGTGAGATTCTGAATGCTCCAGCTCAACCCAGTCTGGTGTCTGAAGAATTTATGCCATGCGTCAGACTCTCCTTCAGAAAACCAACAAACTAAGTGTGAGCAGATTGTTAGAAAATCCCTAGAATACACTGCCCTTTACCCAAAAAAGTCTGTTTTTTTGTAATCTAGCGTCTGCTGTTCCTTGATTCTACATGGCTATATAGGACATTGCCTTTGTTAAGGACCAGAATTAATGAGTTCCACTTTTGTTTTTACTTTCCTCATCTAAAGGAACCAATTCCTTGATAGCTCAGTACACCGTACTAATAATCCACAAAATGCAGTGAGGATGCAATGAGGAAAATGCTGCATGCACACATATAATATTAATAGATTTTCACACCTTGTCATGAACACAAGCTTAAAACTATTCAATTCACAAACCAGGTGAAAGGTGGTGATCCTGATATTATTGGGATTTCAGGTTAATTCACTTGGAAATAACAAATATGGTTGCAGCAAGATTAATCTAGCTGCATATGCAAGGTGATCTTTCTGTTCTTTTTATTGTTATATATGCAACCAACAACAATATTCCTCCTTAATCCCAACCCCATACGTTCTAAAAAGAATTTCCCAATTCTTTGTATCATTGTATGTAACATTGCTTGGTGAAATTAATATTGGTCATGACAATTAGTGAGAACTTGCCTGCTTTTTCCAAATACACTACCATGGCACTGTATATCTACGAAAGGCAGGTGCAACCTTGATACGATCTCACCTGAAAGATGGTCACCCACGGTGTACTGAGTTATTATGGAATTAACTTATTTAGCTGAGGAGAGTAAAAACATAGTGCCATTCTCTAATTCTGGTCCTTCTTCCTGCTCTTGTAACAAAGGCAATGTGCTTTAAAGGCAAAGAACTGCAGATTCTAGTTTATGAAAAAAGATACAAGAGCTGGAGTGACTTAGCAAGTCAGGTAGCATCTCTGGAGAACATGGATAGGTGACGTTTTGGGTTGGAACCCTTCTTCAGACTGATTGTGTTGGGGGGAGGGAGAGAAAACTGGAAGAGAGGAGGGGCAAGACAAAGTCTGGCAAGTGGTAGATGGCTACAGTTGAGAGAGGGGGGGGGGGGGGGGGTTGATAGGCAGATGGTTGGACAAAGGCCAGAGATGAAAAGGCCAAAGGTGGAAGATAAGGATAGAAAAGTTGCAAATGTTGATGCTAGAGTAAGGGATGTGGTGGATGGGAAGGGGCAGGGGAGAAATTAGTGCGTTCAGACCCCCTTCCCACAAGGAATAATGAAACCATTGGGTCCTTCTGGCCTTCTCCCAATGCCAACCATGAATTGGGATATTTTCTCTCTCCAGGTGCTGGTGCTGTCCTTCAGTCTGATCATATTCCCCAGCTTCAGCTCCTTCAGCTCCAGTAAGGGTGCAAATGAAGGTGACTTCACTCCGATACGAGGTGAGTAACAGTACCCACACTAAGTTGATTTGGTTAACACTCCAACACCATGCACTGATGTTGGGCTGCAGAAAGAGTCTTCAATCAAATTTATTTATTCACTCAGCCGATGATGTGAGAATTTTAAGGTGTAGAAGGATCAAAGGTACATCTGCAAAGATATACCTGAGCATTGGACAAAGATCACAAGAAATGAAACAATAAAAATACATTTGGGGAAGAAAGTCTTCAGACGCCAATATGGCAGAAAGCAGCACAAGATAGTGACTGATCTTTTTTATGTTTCACAGATTTTGAAACTGCAGGAGCAATTTTACCTCACCTCTCTTCACAAAACTGAAATCAATGCAGATTAATTTGAACTGAAATCAAAAACTAACATTCCATCTGGCAAACACGGTTAAATTGACCTTAGATGAGGTCCACAGATAACAAGAATGAAAGTTCATACTTAAACACTCCATTCATGAGATTGGAATGTTCCAAAGTTCTTTAGAGCCAATTAAGAATCTGTTGAAGCACAGTGATTACTGTAATAAGACATTCTGTCAACACTGTGTGCATAGAAAACTCCCACAGCAGTCTAAACATTTGTTCATTTATTGATGTGTTTTAGTGATATTGGTTGGGGAAGTAGAAACATAGAAAATAGGTGCAGGAGTAGGCCATTCTTCCCTTCGAGCCTGCACCGCCATTCAATATGATCATGGCTGATCATCCAACTCAGTATCCTGTACCTGCCTTCTCTCCATACCCCCTGATCCCTTTAGCCACAAGGGCCACATCTAACTCCCTCTTAAATATAGCCAATGAACTGGCCTCAACTACCTTCTGTGACAGAGAATTCCAAGGTTCACCACTCTGTGTGAAAAATGATCTTCTCATCTCGGTCCAAAAAGACTTCCCCCTTATCCTTAAACTGTGACCCCTTGTTTTGGACTTCCCCAACATCGGGAACAATATTCCTGCATCTAGCCTGTCCAACCCCATAAGAATTTTGTAAGTCTCTATAAGATCCCCCCTCAATCTTCTAAATTCCAGCCAGTACAAACCGAGTCTATCCAGTCTTTCTTCATATGGAAGTCCTGCCATCCCAGGAATCAGTCTGGTGAACCTTCTCTGTACTCCCTCTGTGGCAAGAATGTCTTTCCTTAGATTAGGAAACCAAAACTGCAATACTCCAGATGTGGCCTAACCAAGACCCTGTACAACTGCTGTAGAACCTCCCTGCTCTTGTACTCAAATCCTTTTGCTATGAATGCCAACATACCATTTGCTTTCTTCACTGCCTGCTGTACCTGCATGCCTACTTTCAATGACTGGTGTACCATGACACCCAGGTCTTGTTGCATCTCCCCTTTTCCTAAGTAAGTATTGGTCAGGACACTGGGGACTTTTCACTGCTCGTCCAACTAATTGGTCAATTAATCTTTTTAATGTTCATGAAGGAGCCTCAGTTAGAGCTCATCTGGAACATGGCACCACTGATATTGTGGCACTCCCTCAATGTCGTGCAAAATTGTGTTCCAAGGGAATTAAACCAAACTTCTGGAATACACATGTAAGCATTAAATCTGAATTCACCTGCATGCTTGCTTCTAACCAAAGCAATTGCCGGTGATAGAGAATTTCACCAGCTGGGTGCTGGCTTCTAAACAGCCAAATCACTCATCAAATGAACAATAGTGAACAGTAAACTATTTTGGATCATTAACAAACTCCACAATCCATCCTGTCTAGTTTTCATTTGGTAATAAAACACTATATTTCTTCCTGCATGTACAGGTAACCAAAAATGGGATTTGCCTTACAGTATTTTCTAGGTCTCTGCACAATGTGGAGTCAACCCGTGTGCTTCATGTGTTGGCCAAGCCTCAGCATGACGTTTCAGCCGGGAAGAAGGAGGAACGTAAAGACCAGCTCACTTTGGAGAATACTGGCATGGTCAGCAAACAGGTCCAAACTGTGAATGACAATGAACTCACTGGGGTCTTTGGAAGTCTCTCTCTTGGCGCATCTGACACTTCACTCAGGAATGGCACTGCATCCAAGGACATTACAATCCTTGAAGATCTCGACACTGAAGAGCACAGTACAGAACATGGGCATTCACTCTGGACTAAACGGAGCTCTTCTGAAAAGACCGCTAACCATGGAGATGAAATGTAGTGGGTTTTGAATTATGGGGAATGTCTTATTAATTGATATTTAAATTTGGCTGATTGGGTTTTGAACACAGGAGTGAGATTTAAGTCTTTCCATCAGAATATATTCCAATATTTACAGCCTCACATTTTCATATTAATCATTTTGCAGTCCAAATGTATGTTGACCTTCCATTTCTTGGTTTTGTATAGCCACAATTTATATATTTAAATTTAAAAAAAAAGTAAATGTTAGTCGTAATGACATTAATGTGACAATCTCAGCTTCATATCAGTACTGTAACTATCCTCTAAGCTTATCAAAGCGATCAAATGAGCTGATCACATCTCGTGTGCAGGGTGTGATTGTGCATTGTGTGCATTGTGTGATTTTAGGTGATCTTGTAGTTGCTCATTCTTGATATAGAGACAAGATCAGCTGTGTGAGAACTGTAAATTACTCTGTGACAGTGTTGCCATATTGATTGGGCTCTCTCTTGCTCTCTTTCCTCTGACCTGTAAGATTGAGCTTCATGTTTTCCTGTCCCAGCCACTTCCAATGATTTAATTCCTTCCTTAACGTTTGGTGCTTGATTCTCCACTTCCATGGTGGTCCTCTGAGTAAGGAGGGATAGCACCTTCACCATTGCTTGCTCATTTTTAATACAAGCACACAGGCTGCCTCCAATGTAGTAATCGCTGATTAAGTTGTGTGATTTACTTGTAACTATCTCATTGCCCTGACGTATTTTCTTCTCCATGGATTCATGATCAGTCATGAATAAAGTATCATTCATGATCTTCCCAGCTCAGTGTCCGCTAAGACATCCTCAGCTTCATCCAACATCCATACCTCTCATGGCTTAAATCACCTTCTCTCATCACCCATTCCTCATCCTCTCCCTCACTCCCCCAACTCATAACCCCATCCTCGCATCCACTATTTTCTCGAATTCACTCCCTCCTTCCTATTCGCCCTCTTGTCCCCAATTACCCCAAACCAACCCTCTATCCACTCCCATCCACCTCCACTCTCCTATCCACCCTCTCCTTCCTATCCAACCCCCCCCCCCCCCCAGATTCTTGTCAGCGCCCAATCTCAATATCCACTTCCGTATATACTATTCCATTCCTACCTCATAATCCATCACCTCCCTTCATCATTCACTCCCCCACTCCCACCAAACTCCTCCCCCACCATCCACTCCCATCTCATCGATACTATCTCACCATGCTTTATCACGTGTAATTGTGCCTTTTTTTCACACTTTGCCATAAATGTGACTTTCCAAAGAAAACAATTGTTTAATTAACTTAAGATTTTACTTTTAGGCCTTCTTTAAACTATTCAAGTGTAGCAATTGGATTGAGACAAAATCATTAAAATTCTGCAGTTCTTTAAAATTATATTCATGATTCTTCTTTAAAACATTAACTTCTTCCTCCAACCAGGCGATAGAAACTGGAAAATGATATTCATCACATTTTAGCCTCAGTGCCATATATCATTTATTGGGAATTACGGAGGTGAGTAAGAGTGAATGCCCTTGACCGAGAGGCATTGAGTCACCCGTTAAAAATGAGTTCAATGGCAACATGGACAAGTACAGCACTAGATCAGGCCCTTCAGCCTGCGATATCTATGCCAAACATGATGATAAGTTAAACAAATCTCCTGTGCCTTCATATGATTTCCTAACCCTCCATTCCCTGCATACTCACATGCCATTCAAAAGTCAGTTAAATGCCACCATCGTATCTAATCATAAAATGATCGGCAATGTAATGGGGAACACTCCAATGATTGGTGTTGCACAAAACGACGCGTTTGTTGGAAGGCCAAGAACACCACCTTCAGAGTTTCTCACTGTGGCAAGTGGTCCAACCTTTTTGGATACCACAGACCTTTTAAACATTGAAGATTTGTGGACCACCACATGCTGTTACTTCATGTGAAAGGATTGAGATGCCCAATTGCATGGGGATACGTGGGCAAGGGGAGGAGGATGTGCATTCAAGTGATACCAACTGGAGAAGTACAGGACAGGCTAGAGTCATGGAGCATACGGTACGGAAACGGGTTTATCGGACCAATTCATCCGTGCTGGACAGGATTTATAGCTGAGCAATGATTTAATGAAAACAAAATTGTGACAAGTGCCTCGATACAATGAAATGCGTTGTTTTCCATACAACTCGGTAAAATCATACAGTAGACCTCACCTGGGCTGTACACGTGTCTGGCGCCAACAAATTTACAAAAATTCACTGAACATTCTTATCTACTGCCCGCCGCTGCACTTGCCAGCAGCTCCCCCCCCCCCCCCCCACCTCCCCTTTGAGAATGATTGCACTGGTACAGAAGGGATTTCCCAGGTTATTACCTGAGATCTAGCCTCGCAGTTGCAAGCTGGGGATAGGCTGTGTTTCATTTTTTAGAGCAGTAACAGCTGATAGAGGTATGTAAAAAAGTATGAGGGGCATAGATAGAGTAGGCAGTTAGAAACATTTATCCTTGGGAGAGGTGTCCATGACCAGGAAGAATATTCAAGTTAAGGTACTTGAAAATACGAGGAGATTAGTGGAGGAAATGTTTTCACCCGGAGTGATTGAAATCTGGAACACATTCCCTGTGGAAGTGGTGGAGGCAGATACATCTCACAACATTGAAGAATTATTTCGATGTCCTTGAAGTGCCATGACATGGAAGGTTATAGGATGAGAGCTTGATGCTGGGTTTGTACAGCTGATACTTCTCCGCAGCACAGAAACAGAAGAGCCTGCCTCGGTGATGTGCGACTTAATGACTCCAAATTTTTGATTTGGTTCCCAGATCTGTCGTTATTCCATAAATATTTGCAACGGCAGACTTTTATTTAACAGATATCAAATCTCTTTGATGTTGACACTTAGTTAATTCTCACATTTAACTATTTCCTCTGATAACTTTGAGAAACCCCTCTTCCCTCTGCAAGTCAAGGCTAATCTTGCTTCCTAATCAAGGGTCTTTCACCCCCTGGGGGTAATGGGGGGATTGGGGGGGGGGGGGGGGGGGGAGGGGGAACAATGCTCACATATGGCTTCTGCCATCACTTTTCCTTTTGGTCTTCTAGTCATTCACTCATCATATGGGGGTAGAATTAAAAATATTGCAAGGCTCCTTCTGTTATGATGGGATGATCTCCTTGCCCGTTCCCATATCAGCTGCAGTCTCCTTCCTACCCCGCAAACATCCAGCTGGCAGGAATGCTCTGATGGTAAACACGTCCCTATTCACTGCAGCTCATAACCCAGATTTGCGCTCCATTAAGATCATTCGGCAATTCTCTCGTAGTTTAATTCAGTTTAGAGATACAGCGCGGAAATAGTCCCTTCGGCCCAGACAAGCTGCACCGGCCAGCAATCCCTGCACACTTATACTACCCCTACACACAGAAGGAACAATTTACAATTTACACCAAGCCAATTATCTTACAAACCTGTACATCTTTGAAGTGCGGGAGGAAAACGAAAATCTCGTAGAAAACCCACGCGGTCACAGGGAGAACGTACAAACTCCGTACAGTTTGCACCCGTAGTCGGGATGGAACCCGGGTCATCGGCACTGCAAGCACTGTAAGGCAGCATCTCCACCGCTGTGCCACCCCCATCTCTGTCAGAGAATAAATTAATATGTCGGTATTGATTTATTATTGTCGTGCACTGGGATACAGGGAAAACTTTTTTTGTTGTTGTATGTTCAGGTGATCAACAACAGTAGGAACTTCTTTAGGCCACTGCCAAGACAAGTTAATCCTAACGGCTTTGTGTCAGGTTGTTCCGGGCACAGAATGATTTCTTTGCTCTTCAGCAATGTCATTGTGTGAAATTATTGCAGAGATTTTTGGAAAAATTTGATACGATGTGATTTAATTTTTGTTTGTCAACATTGATTAGTGAGGATTACTAGTGGATTACTTCAAATCTTATATTGATGTCAAGAATCACACCATCCCAGTCTTTTTTTCTGTCTAAACGACCAAGCAACCTATACATAGGAACACGTTCACAAGAGACCAGGTTTTGTAATTTTTTTCACTCTGCGGAGGTCACTCAGCTTTGCAGTGTCCTTCTGAACATCGATCGGTTACCTGTAACTGCTGCTTATGGTACAGTAATTGAGTATGAGAAATAAATTGTTGAGCCTTTGATTCAGTCCTAGGCGTCTGGCTATTTAATGGGCATCATCCAACAAACTGGAATAGTTGCATCATGAATCTTTAGATTGTTTGTGTGGAGATTATAAACTAAGAAAGCCATGGAACAATGACTACCAATGTAGGAATTGGGAACAAGAGTGGGGCCCCTCAGCCTATTTTCTACATGGAGAGTGGTGGGGACCTGGAACACCTTGCCGGGGGTGGTGGTGGAGGTAGATACGACAGTGGTGTTTGAAAGGCTTTTAGATAAGCACATGGCAGTGCAAAGAATAGTGAGATATGGGTCATGTACATGCAGATGAGACCAGTTTAGCTTGCCATCATGTTAGGCACAAACATTGTGGGCCGAAGGGAGCAACTATGTTCTATATTAAGATACTTTGGATGAGTTCTTCAATTTTAAAGTGAAATGTTGAAAAAATGCTTCTGATGGGGTGAAGGGGAATTAATGAGAACACATGCATGCTAATCTATATTTACAGAGTTCAGCATCCAATTGCCTTCCATTTATCAATAGGATGTGAATGGATTGCAATTGTGGGAATCTCGTGGCGGTTGAAGTTGGATTGTGCAGGTCAATCAAGAGTCAAGTCAAGAGTGTTTTATTGTCATTTGTTTCAGATAGGACAATTAAATTCTTACTTGCTGCAGCACAACAGAATATGTAAACATTGTCTATAACGAGAGAAGAAATAAAGTATACACATGCGCACATACTCAATAAATAACAAATATAGTGCAATAATAATAATAGTCTGCAGCAGTTCAGAGCGTATTTGTTGTTGTGTTTAATAGCCTGATGGCTGTAGGGAAGAAACTGTTCCTGAACCTGGACGTTACAGATTTCAGGCTCCTGTACCTTCTTCCCGATGGCAATGGTGAAATGAGTGTGTGGCCAGGATGGTGTGAGTCTTTGATGATGTTGGCTGCCTTTTTGAGGCAGCGACTTCGATAGATCCATTTGATGGTGGGGAGGTCAGAGCCGGTGATGGACTGGGCAGTGGTCACAACTTTTTTGAAGTTTTTTCCGCTCCTGGGCATTCAAGTTGCCGAACCAGGCCACGAAGCAACCAGTCCGTATACTCTCTACTGTGCACCTATAGATGTTCAGGAGAATCCACTTTGACATGCCGAATCTTCGTAATCTTCTCAGGAAGTAGAGTCGCTGATGTGCCTTCTTTATAATTGCATCGGTGTGCTGGGTCCAGGAAAAATCTTTGGAAATATGCACGCCCAGGAATTTGAAGTTTTTGACCCTCTCCACCATCGTCCCATTGATGTAAACAGGATTGTGGGTCCTCATCCTTCCCCTACCAAAGTCCACAATCAGTTCCTTGTTTTTACTGATGTTGAGAGCCAGATTGTTGTGCTGGCACCATTTGGTCAATCTGTCAATGTCACTTCTATACTCTGACATCACCATCTGTGATTCGTTCAACAACAGTGGTGTAATTGCTAACTTGTTACTCGAGAGCGGTGGGATAATTATCACCCCACTATCCCATAATATTAAGAAGATATTGAAAAGTCTGTTCTTGAATTGCAAAGCCAGCTGCGGAAAGTTGTCCGTGCTGCAGGAGGGGAGGAAGTGAGCCTCAGGAAATGACATCAATTGAAGGTTGGTCTGCAGCTCAGCGCCCGGCGTACAGAGCAGGAAGTACGGAGTGAGGGACGGAGTGAGGGACAGGCTGGTTGAGTAATGAGAGGGTAAGGGAAGGAATGAAGAGGGGGAATGAAAAAGGAGGGAGGGAATCTGAGTGAGGACTGAAGAGTGAAGGAGTCAGTGTGAGTGAGAGAGAACCTGAGAGACCTGATGATGGCGCGAGGGCACTCGGAATGAGTCAACTCCCACCCAGCACCACAGACCTGCCCAACACCCGGCAAGTCATCCCACCCAATACCCGCTCAGTATCCTACCCACACGAAAGCCAATGTGATGATGGAACAAATCTTCAGCAATCTTCTCTAACCCAGTAGAGAAATGGATATTACTTACAGGACATACAGAAGTTATTCCTACTCCTGGTTGATGAAGCCTGCAATAATCTCCAATGTCATTATTTAATGGCTGGCTTCTGGTCTTTAAAGAAAGAAACTAAATTAATATATTCTATCATCTACAAAGCGAATTAAGGTGTGAATGATTAAAGTATGCATGAAGCCTCCAAGGCAGTGTTGATGGAGACACACTTACCGAAATATCATATTTAATTCATGACTTTAACAATTTGGTTACAGGCAAAATGAGTTTTGTGCAAAGATAAACACAAGGGGCAGTGACATTAACCTTATGATTTAATAATAGTTAAACTTGCTCATTTGTTCCTTAACGAGCTCTATATTACATTAGAAACTGAAATCATTGGTGCATAAGAGTTTTTAGACAGTTACTGTCAACGAGACAAATAAATGCAGCAGCATCGTTTTCTTTATAGAGTCATTGAGAGACTCACATGGAAGAAGTCCCTTCAACCCACTAAATCTGTGCCAATTATCACCACCTATTAATTCTACATTAATTCATTTTTTAAATTCTCATCAGCTTCCTCCAGACATTCCCACTCACCTACACACTGGGGACAATTTACAGGGGCCAATTAACCTAACGACCCACACATCTTTGGGATGTGGAAGGAAACTGGCGCGCACATAGAAAACTAGCCCATTCCCAGGAAGATTGTGCAAACTCCACAGACAGCACTGCATATCAGATTGAAGCTGGCTCACTGCTATTAGGAGGTAGCAGCAACTACCTGCTACGTAACTGTGCCACCACAGTTGCAGGACTCAGCTTTGGTACAATTATATAAGACTGATTGCTATGAGACGTTCGTGGTGAGCAGTTTTCTTGAAGGCTCATTTATTCTTCACCAGGCATTGAAATCGCTATCAAAATATGACACTCACACACACACATGCGAGGCTTCGGAGGCTTCAGCCGTGGGCCCTGTGAACGGTAATTACAGCTCAATCCAGCGCTAAATGCAGTTCAACTCTGCCTGTCTCGCCGGGTTAACATACAGCCCTGCCTGGACTGATGGGACACCAGCCTGGAGTCGTGGAGCTAGCGCTGTTTCTCCGTGCTGGCTGTAAACCTGGGCCATATTTCCCGTAAGTCCAGGCAGGGCTGTAGGTTAACCTGGCGGGACAGGCAGAGTTGAGCTGGGTTTAGCGTTGCTTCTCTGTGCTGGCTGTGGGCCTGGGGCACCGATCCCGTCTGACTCCCGATGTCTATGGCCAAACCCGGACGGGGGGGGGGGGGGGGGGGGGGCACTCGGGTTGGGACAGGGATGGTCCAGTGGCGGTTGAGCAGCCATTGCAGTGCTGGAGAGCCTGGATCAATCCTGGCTGCGGATGAGGGGCAGGTCTGTGTCCAGGGCTGCCGAGAGTGTTTTGGCACGTCTCCCTCCTCCAATCACCGCGCGCTATCCTCAGTCCCACCCTCCCTACTTCTGCCTCTGACCAACACCTCCCTCCTCCAATGATCACGCTGAATCATCATGGCCTGCCCCCATTGCCTGCTGACCGACATCTCTGTCGTCCAAACATGCGCCCTCGATCAGCAGTTCCGCCCCCACTGTCTCGCGGAAAGTGGAGATTTCACCGGGGTGTAAAATCTGGATTACAAAAAATGTGGGGGATCATCCCCCACCTCTCAAAACAGGGGGGTGACCCCTACCCCCCCCGGGATTTCCACCCCTGGTCTTCACGGCACAGTGGCGCAGCGGTAGAGATGCTGCCTTACAGGTTCGATCTAGACTAAGAGTGCTGCCTTTATGGAGTTTATATGTTTTCCTTGTGACCGCGTGGAGTTTCTCTTGGTGCCACCAATTTTCTCCCACACGCCAAAGATGTACTGTTTGTAGTTAATTGGCTTAGGTAACATTGTAAATTGTCCCTAGTATGTAAGATAGTACAAGGTATATGCGGTGATCGCTGGTCTTAGTGGGCTGAATAGGTTTCAAAGGTCTTTTAATGTCACGTGTACCAATTAAGGTACAATGATATTCGAATGACCATTCAGCCATGCTAAAAAAAAGCAACAAGACACACAACTACATAAAAGTTAGCATAAACATCCACCACAGCAGATTCCCCATATTCCGCACTCTGATGGATGGCAATAAAGTCCAATCTTCATCCCTCTATGTTTCTATGCTTCATCTCTAAAGTTCACAGTCTAAAATTCTGAAGTTGCTCCCACAGCACTATTGGGGAGCTCCAGGATTTAGACCCAGTGACAATAAAGTACTGATGGTATATTTCCAAGTCTGTAAGGTGTGTGAATGAGAGGAGGTGCTGCAGGATACGGTGTTTCCATGCATCTGCTGGAAACCTTGTCTTTCTAGGTGGCAACGGTCACAAGCTTGAGAAATGCTGTCAGGGCTGCCTGGGCGAGAGACTGTGTATTTTGTGGATGATACACACTCCAGCCACACTGAGCCTGTCATGGAGTAAGTAAGTAAGTAATTTTTATTTATATAGCACTTTTAAATCAAATCATGTTGAAGCCAAAGTGCTTTGCAGAGAAAAAAAATTAGATTACCATACATCCATATAAAATATGGAGGTTAAGGATGTTCTCCTTAATCAATACAGAACTCCCCTCCTCTTTCACCCACATCTCCATCTGCCTGCAGACACATACCCATAGTGGCTGTAATGTCCCAGTCGCAAGTACTTATCCACACACTGAGTTCATCCATCTTACCTGTCAGGCCTCGGCATTGAAATAAATGACATTTAACCCAACTGTCTTTTCTTGCTCCTTGCGCTGCTCCTGCCCACCCTGTCGATTCAACTTGCTGACATTGACTTCGGCACTGACTTCCAGCCTCTCACCTTTGCACACTCCTACATTGGATCATATCCCCCTGCTAACCTAGGGGGATGGGTTCCAATGTAGTAATGAGGCGGGGGGAAGGATGGAATAGCACTTGCAAACTTACCCGCCAGGATATCGGACCCCTACAGTTCAGCACCCCATCCTTCTTGTACAGATAGCCTCTGACCCAGAAGAGATCCGAGTATTCTGAAAATCTGAATGCATGCCCCCTGCATCAACTCCGCTGGCACGCATTCATCTGTCTCATTTTCATATTCCTATCATCATTGGCACGTGGCACCAGGAATTATCCGGACATTACTACTCTCTATATTCACTCTGCAGGAACACATCACTCTTCCCAACTAAGCCATTTGTGCTGACATGCACAACAACTTCTGCTTGCTCACCCTCCCACTTGAGAATGTTCTGCTGTTGCTCGGAGATATCCTGGACCCTGGCACCAGGGTGGTAAACACCATCCTGTTTGCTGCCACAAAATCTCCCGTCTGTTCCTCTAACTAATGTCTTCCCTCACCATAGACCTGTCTGATTCATCCTACCCCACTGAGCTAAACCTGGTGGTGGTGTTGCTGCTGCTCTCCTCTCCCCAACAGATCCAATGTTCTATACATGTTCTTTAACTCTGGGTGATTTTAAACAGGCTCACACGAGAGTTTGACGCCACTGTGCCTGTACTCACTGGAGTTTAGAAGGATGGAGGGGGGGGGGGGGGTAATCTCATTGAAATTTACCGAATAGGGAAAGGCTTGGATAGATTGGATGTGGAGCGGATGTTTCCACTATGAATAGCCTCAGAATTAAAGAACGTTCCTGTAGGATGGGGACAAGAGGGAATTTCTTTAGTCAGAGGGTGGTGAACCTGTGGAATTCTTTGCCACAGAAGGCTGTGGAGGCCCAAGCCAATGGATATTTTTAAGGCAAAGATAGATTCTTGATTAGTACAGCTGTCAGGGGTTATGGGGAGAAGGCAGGAGAATGGGTTAGGATGGAGAGATGGATCAGCCATGATTGAATGTCGGAGCAGACTTGATGGGCCGAATGGAGCGACCACGGAGGCTGTCGTCTTAATGGCTGTTTGCAAGTTGCCTCTCCTTCTCGTTACTGAGAAACCAAACATCACACCATGACAACCACTTTGACAAAATCCTCCATTTTGAAGTTACATTTCCATCTCTTGGTCCAATTTTGAGAATGTTTGAAGTCTACCCATTAGCACAATAACAATGCTTTGATGGTTCTCAACAATCTAAAACTTGTCAGCGAATATTTCCCTTGACAAACTGAAGAAGGGTCTCGACCCGAAATGTCACCCATTCCTTCTCTCCAGAGATACCTACTGAGTTACTCCAGCATTTTGTGTCTACCTTCAATTTAAACCAGCATTGCAGTTCTTTCCTACACATTTCCCTTGACAGTCACACATATATAAATGTCTGGAGAGATAACTCAACACATCAGAGTCTCTGGGTTGTTTATGTAAAACCTTGTTATTTTAGTGATATTGTCACATAGCAGGGGGTCCACAATAAAAGGTTGCTTATCTAAAACAAGTACTTAAGGATACCACCAGGGGCGCCGCACGATTGGCAGTCCTGCCAACAGTCTGTCGTTTTTTTCATCTTTTCTTGTTATTTTTAGTGTGTTTAAAAGGTTTGTGTAAATGTTCTCCAGTTTGTTTTAAGTGGGGGGAGGGGGTCGGGGGAAACTTTTTTTCAATCTCTTACCCTGCCGGAGATGCGATTGTTTTCGGGTCGTATCGCCGGCCGCTTTGCGGCCTTACATCGTGGAGCTGGAGGCCTGCTCGGACTGACTTTGAGCCCCACTGCGGGACATGGATTTAACATCAGAGCCGATCCCTTGCCTGGGATCACTCCAACCGGGGCCTGCGGACTGTACCATCGAGAGCTCCCAGTCTCGGGAGAGACCGTTGATTTCGGGAGCTCCAACGACACAGAAGGTTTCGACCAGCCCTGACCCGGGATCAGATCGCCTGGTGCAGGAGCTGACATCCCCCCCCTTCCCCCCCGATGCAGAAACTGATCGCCCAAATGCGGGGGGCCCAAACGCCGCCGGCTACGGGAGTCAAGATCGTCCCGTCAACGGAATGCTCGAGGCCCCCGACAGCGGGAGAACAAAGAAGGGAAGAGATTGAACTTTTTTTCGCAATCCATCAAAGTGAGGAATGTGGAGGAGTCACTGTGGTGGATGTTTATGTTAAAATGTAGTTTGTGTGTTCCGTTGCTTTTTATTTGTATGACTGACTTGACAAATGAAATTCCTTGCATGTTGCAAAACGTACTTGGCTAATAAAGTATTATTGTATGGTATTTACTTTCCAATTTAAAAAAAAACTGTTTCAGCACTAACAATAATTTTCCAAAGATATCTTTGGATAGGTTTATTCTGGTTTGTGGTTGCAATTTTTGCAAGTCTTGTTATTTTAACTTTGATCTTTGAAGACTCTTAGTGTTGTAGTGCTGTTCGCCAGGATTGATCTGTTGGTTAAAATGCACATGTCCCCATTGGTTGAACTGTGTGCAGAGTGTACAGACTAATATTTGTGAAGGTTCTTCTCAAATTGTGCAAATTGGACAGTACAAGACACACATGATCGTATATGTGGCAATGTCATGCTTACATAAACAGCTCCACTTTCTCTCCTTCACAGAAAAGAACGAGTGAAGCTACTTCAGCAATATTTCTAAATTTACCACTTTAACTTGTTAATTGGGTTTTAATTATCCAACATTTGTAACTGTACTGGTGTTACTTATGTAGGGCAACAGGTATATCTCTAGGTTTATCGAAGGTCCCAGCGTTCAACTCTCCTTGGCCATGATCTTCATCAATTCTTCTCCAACAATCACTGGACTCAATGAAACTCATAAACTTGCACCAAGACCAAGACCACTAATACTCACAAACTTGCACTAAGATCCCCTCTGAATGATTCTCTTACCCTGTTGACATAATCCTTGGAACTGTTTACCTCCATAAGGTACACATTACTTTATCTACTCATCTCTGACTTGACTGGTAGCCTCAGCACACAAACCTTCTCATGTAAATTGAACATGTGTCCTCTTTAGCCCATGTCCTAATGTTTGGGCATTGTTAGCATGCAAGCAGTTACTTGTATTTTTGTCCATAGACAAGGATCTTGAACACCTAGCCAGCAAGTGTACCATCTGCTTCTCTTTCATCTTTCAGATTCAGTTGAACTAGACATGCCGTGATTCATCAAAACATAAGCTTTTCTGCGTTTTCCTGTCATAATCTGTAATGAGAAGAATATCGCGGAGGTGATGTTTCATAGTATGACTCAACCTGCTTGAATGTTTTTTTTTTGTTCATTGCCTCTTTCAATCTACATCCTGATCTTTTTTTTGCTTGACAATGGTAGAATAAGAAGATGGGTCAAGGTGTTTGATCCCAATTCATTACACAAAACTGTTCAAATTGCAATGACTGACATGACACACCATCGTCTGGTATGATAGAGCTGTGTCATAGAAATAGATTTGGCCTCCTCTACAGAGAGTTGAGTGGTGACGCGTGTCTTGAATGTTGTGCCTCAATCCATATTGAGTGGCTGTCCACTAACACCAGGGAGTTGGTGCATCTTTTACCAAGTAGTACATACTGCAGAGAGCTTGTGGGACATCGCCATACTTGGAGTGATTCACCAAGTGTGATCTCTGGCCAGGCAGATGGTACACTTGCTGGCTGGGTGTTCAATATCCTTGTCTATGGACAAAAATACAAGTAACTGTTTGCATGCTAACAATGCCCAAATGCTCTCATTGGAGTTATTAAATGGAGTTACTTATGGAATTTAGCGATACAGCGTTGAAATAGACCCTTCGGTCCACCAAGTCCGTGCCAATCAGCAATCACCCTTACACTGGTTCTATCCTACACACTAGGGACAATTTAGAGGAGCCAATTAACCTACACGCATTTGGAATGTGGGAGGACACTGGAGTACCCAGAGAAAACCCACACAGTCACAGGGAGAACGTACAATGTCCGTACGGACAACACCCGTAGTCAGGATCGAACCTGGGTCTGTGGCACTGTGTTAGTGGTCTAGCCTGACATTTGATATTAGTTATCAGTTTATTATTGTCACTTGTACTGAGATACAGTGAAAACGTTTTGCATGTCATTTAGGCAAATGATACCATGCATGAATACAAACATACCATACATGGGGACAACAGGGAGTGCAAAACGTGATAGGGATCAAAGTGCAGAATATGGTGTTGCAGCTACAGAGAAAATGCAGGCAAAAAAAAAGCAAGGGCTGCAATGAGGAAAGAATATTTGTAATGGGTAAGATGGGATTTTCTTCTGGGACCAGCACACAAAGAGTCACTACACTTACCTTCTGAAGAGTTTTAGGTTCCAAATGTAAAGCTTCCTGTGATCTCTGCTGGTGCTGGATTAAAATAATCCTGAGATCCACCACCCATTAAATGAAGTATTGTTTTCCCTGAACTGTGGCAGGAGGTTTGCCAAAGTGGCAAATACACCTGGGCTGCCTCTGCTTGGAGAAGACCTTCCATACACTCTTACATGGCTTCATTTTGAGTAGGCACCCTCTCACACTCATACAGGCTCATACTCAATGTTAGTAATGTTATTTATCCTGAGGAACGTCTCCATCCATTCTGGACACAAAATGCTGGAGTAGATCAGCGGGACAGGCAGCATCTCTGGAGAGAAGGAATGGGTGATGTATCCGGTCACGACCCTTCTTCAGACTGATGTCAAGGGAGAGGTGGGTGCATAGATAAGGAAGTGTAAGGTTTGAAAACAGGACAAAGGGAATGAGGTTCAAGGAAAATGTAGACTAGATCATTGTTAGTTGGGAGAAGGTAACAACAAAGCAGAGATAACATGTAGTCGGAGACAGTAAGACTTGTCGGAGAACTGGGAAGGGTGAGGGATGGAGAGAGAGGGAAAGCAAAGGTTACTTGAAGTTAGAGAAGTCAATGTTCATACTGCTGAGGTGTGAGCTGACCAAGCGAAATATGAGTTGCTGTTCCTCCAATTTACGCTGGGCTTCACTCTGACAATGGAAGAGGCCCAGGAAGGTCAGTGTGGGAATGGGAGGGGGAGTTAAAATGTTGACCAACCAGGAAATCAGTAGGTTTAGGCAGACTGAGCAGCGGTGTTTAGCGAAAACGATTGCTTGGTCTTGCCGATATATGGGGTCTTGCCAGTCCACACCTGCAACAACAGATACAGTAGATGAGGTTGCAAGTGAACCTCAGCCGCACCTGTAAAGACTGCTGTGGTCCTTGAATGGAGTCGAGGGGAGAGGTATAGGGACAGGTGTTGCATCTCCTGCGGTTGCAGGGGAAAGTACCTGGGGAGGGGATGGTTTGGGTGGGAAGGGACGGGTTGACCAGGGAGTTGCGGATGGGACGGTCCCCGCTGAATGCGGAAAGGGATGGGGATGGGAAGATGTGGCTAGTGGTGGACTCCTGTTGGAGGTGGCGAATATGTTGGAGGATTATGTGCTGTATGCGACGGCTGATGAGGTGGAAGGTGAGGACTAGGGGGACTCTGTCCCTGTTATGACTAGGGGGTGGGGGAGCAAGAGCGGAGCTGTGGGATATTGAGGATACCCTAGTGAGGGCCTCATCCATGATGGAAGAGGGGAACCTCTGCTCCATAAAGAATGAGGACATCTCTAATGTCCTAGTATGGAACATATCATCATGGGCGCAGATTTGGCGTAAACGGAGGAACTGGATGTAGGGGATAGAGTATTTACAGGATGCAAGGTGGGAAGAAGTGAATTCTAGATAGCTTCTTGTAAAGACTCTAACCCCGACTCAATTCCCTTTGTCCTGTTTTCACACCCTGCACTTCCTATCTATGTACCTCCTTCTTCCCTGACATCAGTCTGAAGAAGGGTCTCGACCTGAAACATCACCCATTCCTTCTCTCCAGAGATGCTGCCTGTTGCGCTGAGTTACTCCAGCATTTTGTGTCTATCTTCCGTATAAACCAGCATCTGCAGTTCCTTCCTACACATTCCATCTATTCTACATAGGAGCTGAAGGGTTCTCATGTTGCATCATGAAAAACCAAGATTCCCAAAGTAGTCAGGTACAGACTGAACTGTACCCAATGATCTAATGCAGAAATTAGAATCTTTTATTTTGGTTGGTGTGAACAGGAATCTCAGTGCTTCAAGTCTGCACATTGACGTTACTGGGGCCAATGGTGAATGATCAGACTCATGCTACTTCCAGGTTGCTCAATGGATTTGACATCTTTGCTGCTTCTGTCACCTTCATTCATTTCTCACTCACTTCGCTTGTGTAATGGTTGATACCCTGTGGATACCTGGGCTATAGTAAAGTAACAGAAGAGGATATTGACTAAATATCAATCTAGTCCCTGATATTTACAGTGATTTAGTTTGAGAGACATAGCATGGAAACAGGTCTTTTAACTAACTGAGTCCACGCTAACCATCGGTCACCCGTTTGTACTATTCTATGTTATCCCACTTTCTCATCCACTCCCTACACACCAGGGGTAATTTATAGAGGCCAATTAACCCACAAAGCCGCGTGTCTTTGGGAAGTGGGAGGAAAACGGGGCTCCCGAAGGAAACCCATGCAGTCACAGAGAAAACATGCAAACCCCTCACAGACAGCATCCAAGATTAGGATCTAACCCGGGTCTCTGGTGCTGAGAGGCAGAAGCAATATAAGCAATGCTGTCACCCCTATTCCCCCTCCTATTTCTATTTAAAAGGGAATAGGCAAGACTACTCTAAAGATGCATCCCCATCACTTGAGTTTCTTTGATTGCATACGTGTGCCATGATGTGCATATGATTAAATAGTTCCAGCAGTGATGTCATGCTAGTTCACCATTAATGCAGAATCATGTTATCAAATATTACTTTCAATGTACTTCTGGCATTGCGATTCAGGTTAATATCAAAGCCTATTGGAGGATTATATATTATTAAAAAAAGCCCTTTCAATATCGTATAGTGAAATCCATGAATGAATCACAAATTCTGGGGAGTGAAGCTTAACTGCAAGCGTATTATAACATGGATAACCTTTAGTGCTGAGGTCCAGAAGAGTTTTTTCTCTTTGATCTTTGCATTGACAGGCTTTCATCATCAACAGCATGAGGAGCCCACGATGATTACGGATCACCATCTGAGCTGCGCAGAGTGTTTACAGATAGATGATTCTCCACGGATCATACACTGCCTTGCGTAAAATAACAAATAATTAGCATTCAAGCCCATTGACATAACCTGGAATTTTCAAAGGAAAAATGGCAGGCATCAGAGAGAAGCATCTCTAATAGACTCAAGAGCTGAATATTTTGACAATTTTCATCCTTTGATCATAGAGTCAGTGAGATATACCCCATTAATATTAACCACATTTTTTTAGTTTAGTTGAGAGATACAGCGTGGAAACAGGCCCTTCGGATAACAAATCCACGCCAACCAGTGATCCACACACATTAACACTATCCTACACACACTAGGGACAACTTATAATTATGCCAAGCCAATTAACCTACAAACCTGTACGTCTTTGGAATGTGGGAGAGAACCGGAGCTTCCTGGAGAAAACACACGCACGTCAGGGGGAGAATGTACAAACTCCGTACAGACAGCATCCGTTGTCAGGATCGAACCTGGGTCTCTGGCGCTGTAAGGTAGCAACTCTACACCTGCGCCACCGTGCTGCCCCAATTTATCAATGCTTGGGTTGTAGCCCTTTGTACCTTGGTGATTCAAGTGCTTGTCCAGATATTTCTTAACTGCGGTGGTCCCTGTCTCCACCACCTGGGCAGGGTGTTCTGGCTCATTGTCCTTCATACTAAAAGATAAATACATTTGAAATCAGGTATGTTCATCCTGAAACCACCTCCAAATACTAGGGACTGTTAGCTGCCAAGAATAGAAATAGTATTTCTGCAAATTATGGCAAGAAGCAGGAGTCTAGAACCAGAGTGCACAACCTCCAGATAAAAGAATGTACCTTTGGAATGGAGATGAGGAGGAATTTCTTTAGCCAGGGAGTGGTGAATCTGTAGAATTAATTGCCACAGTCAGCTGTGGAGGCCAAGACATTGGGGTATTTTTAAAGCGGATGTTTCTTGATTAGTAAGGTTGTCAATGGTTAGGAGGAGAAGGCAGGAGAATGGGGTTGAGAGGGAAAAATAGACGAGGCATAATCGAATGGTGGAGTGGACACAATAGTCTAACTCCGTCTGTGTCTTATAGCCTTATAGTCTAATACAGTTGACATTTGTACAAAGACACATACGTCTACAGATGCTGGACTATGGAGCAGAAAACAAACTTCTTGGGGAGCTCATTCTCTGAGAGAGCGTTTCCTGAGTGCCTTATAAGGTCATAAGGTCATAAGGGATAGGAGTAGTAGTAGGCCCTTCGCCCCATCACGTCCACTCCGCCATTCAATTATGGCTGATCTATCTCTCCCTCCTAACCCCATTCTCCTGCCTTCTCCCCATAACCTCTGACACCCGTACTAATTAAGAATCTATCCAGCCATTTAGAATGGAGACGAGGAAACACTTTTTCTCACAGAGAGTGGTGAGTCTGTGGAATTCTCTGCCTCAGAGGGCGGTGGAGGCAGGTTCTCTGGATGTTTTCAAGAGAGAGCTAGATAGGGCTCTTAAAAATAGCGGAGTCAGGGGATATAGGGAGAAGGCAGGAACGGGGTACTGATTGGGGATGATCAGCCATGATCACATTGAATGGCAGTACTGGCTCGAAGGGCCAAATGGGCTACTCCTGCACCTATTGTCTATTGCCTATCTATCTCAGCCTTAAAAATATCCACTGACGTGGCCTCCACAGCCTTCTCAGCTGTCTCAGGGGTCAGGCCTGCAAATAACATCATCTGCCCAAAGGATTGGACTGTGTGTAACATGGATCTCATGTGTAACATGTGGATATTGGTGTGAGAGAGGACACTATAATTGGTTCACTTATCACTCCTCTGAATCTGGAGGCATTTTACAGCATTGTTTATCCCTGTCCCCAGTGTCTCAAGGTGCTTGCTGCTGATGTTGGATCTCAGAAGTATGCAGGAGGGCAGGGATCACTGTTACCCAGTAGACGTTAAGGACACGCATAATATTAACAATACATACAATATTATTAATCTACCTCTAATACTTACATAGCCCCAAATAATTTTTAAAAATAATACATCTACAAGAAATTAACACACATAATTTAAATGAAATTTGGACAGGAAAGTTGAGAGTGATATGGGTGACATGTGGGCAAATGGAACTGTCTTAGATGGGCATATTGTTTGGCACAGATGAGTTGGGCCGAATGGCCTGTTTCTGCGCTATGTGACTCTATGATTCCATAACTGGCGTCATGGAATGGATTCAAGGAGCCGATTAATCTTGGCATTTGAATGCAAGGCAGTAACATATTTTGTTTTTTCCCATGTCTGTTGTAAACTGTTCAAGCGCGTAAATTCTTAATGAATCTACAAGGACTTGGCATTAACACATCATTACTAATTTCAAGAAATAGTCACATCATCCAACTAAAAATAAAAATAATTCTATAAATCTCAGCCTGCGTGCTGTGTATGTATCAGAGATGGTTGGAAAATGTCGATACTATTTCACTTATCTTATTGATTAGTTTCACAGTGTGTTGATCCTGTGGGTGACACAAAAAAGGTAAATGTTTCATCCAAGATAATGTTTTGCCATTAAGAACCTAGCATCATTGGCAAAGGTATGAATTATAAGCGATGCTCTTTATTTCATCAGAAAAACAAATGGAAAGAATTGACAAACGATGAACGGATGCAGAGTGACAAAAGCAAGTGAAGGAACATATCAATGCCTTTAATTAGATGAAGGGACGGCTACCTACGTCTGAGGCAGACTGAAAAATCATATCAAAGTTAAATAACTGAAAAGTATTAAGAACAGCAGAACTTGATGTATCCTCTATGAATAGTAGACATTAAGAACTCACCGCACTAGCTGAACAAATTATCTGAACAGGAATAGTAAGATTGAACGAGAACTTACCAGTTCGAAGGTTGATCTTTATTTTATGAGGAGTCGAAGTGAGGGATTTCGTGAAGAGCCCGCCGGCGCGCATGCTCGACATACTTCAAAGTAGCGGCGTGGAATCACAGAACCCAACAATAGAAATGACTTCGCATAGTAAGATTGAAGTGACTAAGATTACCAGATGAAGGTGATTGAGGGTTGGGCGAGGAGGGCACGAAATCCCTCACTGGTAAGTTCTCGTTCAATCTTACTATTTCATTTCGGAGTCACGTGAGTGACTTCGTGAAGACTTCAAAGCTTCTGTGATTACACGCCCTGGACCACGTCCATGCCGACACACCACTACCAGGGATGGATGGGAGGGACAAACTTGCTCAATAGTTCATACTGCAAAACAAGAGCATATTTATTAATAACAAATCAAAAACCCGCCATGCGGGGGCATCTCCACGTTCTGAACCTGCATTCAGCACGGCTTCTGCGAACTGTAGAGGAGCAGCAACAGGCTTGTTATAAAAACGCTGGAACACAGCTTCATTAGCCCATCCTGCTGTGGCGAGAATTTGGTCCATAGGCACCTCCATATTCCTCGCCGCTGACGTCGATGCAGCCCTGGTGGAATGAGACTTGAACACATTAGTGTCGATACCTGACTTACCCAAGACGACTCGCAGCCACCTGGATATCGTCTGGACTGTCACTCGATGATGAGGTCTCTTATGAGTGACAAGCAGGTATCTCTCCATTCCTCTGATGCGTGCCGTCACCTTGACATAGTGGCGGATATGTGAGGCTAAACATAGCCTAGCATCTGCGGGGTATGCCGGGAACTTCAGCTGCAGCCTTGTGCACCCAGGTCTATGCTGCTTTAGTAGCTCGTCAATAAAAAAGACTACTTCTGTAGGGGTAGAAATCATTCTGTCGACACGAAGTTTGTGTAGTGTCTGTACCCTCTGAGCTGAAGTCAGCGCTAGTAACATCACCAGCTTCATGGTGAGTTGGTCCAGTTGGAGCCCTTCCATGGGAGACCACATCCTGAGCAGGGTTAATACGTCCCTGACATCCCAGGTGATACTCTAGCGTGGTGTAGGCGGATTCATATTGAATATACCCCGCATGAGTCTGGACACTAGCCTGTTGGATCCTACCTCAATATTGAGGTAGAATGATAGCGCACTTCTGGCGCTGTTGATGGCACTGTAACTTAAGTGTTCATCATGGTGCAACCCCGCGAGGAATTCCAGGACGTCGGCTATTGTCACGTCATCATACGTGATGCGAGAGCGGCTGCAGTAGGCTTCCCACTTCTTAATATGCGAGCGGTATCTTCGCCTTGTGGACTCTCGACACGACGCCCCGATGGTATCCATGGTCCGAGCCGAGAGGCCGTATTGGACTAACGGCCTGTTCAGAACCTGCAAGCCAACAAATTTAAATAGCCATGGCAGGGATGTGGCTCCCCTGAGACAGGGTGAGTAACCAATTGTGGGCAACCCTCCAAAAGGACCCAAGGTTCGTTGAGCATGTCAAAGACCACCGGATACCAAGGCTGTGTGGGCCAGTCGTGTATAATAAGGATGCCCTTGGCAGCATCTGCCTGAATCTTTCGAAATACCCGACTGATGAGGCAAAACGGGGGGAAGGCATAGAAAAACCAATTCCCCCAGTCCAGCGAGAATGCATCTAGCGCTATTGCCCCAGGATCTGGTTCCCATGAAACGTAGGCTGGTATCTGATGGTTTAACCGTGACGCAAAAAGGTCAATGTCCGGTTTACCAAATTTGGCTGTGACTTTAGAAAAAATCTCAGGATGCAACATCCATTCAATATTGTCATTAAATTTGCGTGACCTGGTGTCCGCCACAGTGTTAAGCTCACCTGGCAAATAGGTAGCTGAAATCCAAATGTCTCTTTGAACACACCAGAGCCAAATTGAGTTAGCCAATTTGTCACATGAAACTGACCTGGTACCACCCATATGGTTTAAATATGCCACAGCTGTGGTGTTGTCTATTTGGAGACGGACGTGTGCTCCAACAAGCTTGGAACAATATGCACGAAGTCCGTAGAATGCTGCCAGCAACTCCAAATAGTTAATCCCTTGAGTCAACAACATCGATGACTCAAGGGTGTCCCATCTGCCCCCACAACTAGAGCAATTATCAGTAGCTCCCCAGCCATTGGAGCTTGCATCAGTCTGTAAATATACCACCGGATTAGCCTCCCTAACAGGCTTGAATGAGTTGCTAATGTGACACACCCACCATTGCAACTCAGTTATCGCTTCGGACGGCAGCTGCATTGATCGATCATAATGACCAGCGTTCCGTTTTAACGCAGTAATTTTAGCTCTTTGCAAATTCTGATAATGCAAAGGTCCATATCGTGCTGCCGGAAACAAAGCCACTAGCTTGCCAATTACTGTGGCTGTATGCCGAATCGATGGTATATTGGTGCCAATTAAATCTCTGCACACCTGAGTGACTTCCTCAATTTTGTTAATTGGTATAGTTATCCTCATGCTCATTGAGTTCACCGTGAACCCTAGGTAATTAATTACCTGGGCAGGGCAGAACTTCGATTTCTCTGGATGGACAATGAATCCTAATTGTTGAAATATATTGACAGCAGCTGCAACACCCTGTTCAGCCAATTGCAGGGTGTGGCCCACAATAAAGACATCATCTAAATAGGCCATAACTATATGATGTCATTGTCTCAAATAAGCCATGATTGGCTTCACCAATTTAGTGAACAATCTAGGGGTTGTAGTGAGCCCATTAGGCAAAGCCTTATACTGCCAAAGTTGCCCCATCCAGATAAATTTCAAAAACCTTCTATCATATTTCTGGATGGATACTGAATAATATGCATCCCTCAAATCGATGCATGCCATAAAGCAACCATGAGAAATCAATGATTTGGCTGTTTCAAACGTATCCATTTTAAAATGAGTATATGTTACAAACGTATTCAAACGGGTTAGATCAATAATGACACGACAGCCTCCATCCTTCTTCGGTCTAGTAAATATGTTCGAAACAAATTCAATTGGCTCATGCACCGTTTTCTCAATCACACCCTTCTGTTCCAGACTTAAAATTTCCTTATAACCTGCTGCCTGTTCTGCAGCAGACAATTTAAACGTACGACCAGGCATGTGCTGGGATGGAGGAATGTCGCCATTAATAAACTCAATTTTATGCCCCTGAATATTTCGCAACACATACTCATCACCAGTAAAATTACCCCATGCACCCAAAAACAACCGTAACCGACCACCAACATGGGAAGTTAAACAAAGAGAAAAAAGAGAACCAGACCCCCTCACCTCGGTGGTTACCGGCGGTCCTTGACACGTGTGGGTGGCCGTGGAGGTGCTGGGTTGGCTTGAGGGCGCGGCGTCTTCGATTTCCACCAAGGTCTCTGCCGACCCTGTCCTAAAAAAGACCCTTGGTGCTGGTTCTGGTGCTGTTGTCGTTGTGGAGCTAGAGGGTGAGTCCCCGTCGAGGCACTGGCCGACCCTCGTGAGTGAATGTATGGAGCTTTTGAGCCTGACGGTGTGGGGGAACTCTGAGAGCGCATGATCCCCACCGTTTTGGCTTGTTCGTCAAGCTCTTTGACTCTCTTCGAGAGGTCCTCACCAAAGAGCTGACGGGGCGGCGGCGGCGGCGGTGGTTTGCACAATCCTGCAAACTTCGGGTTGAGTGCTGGGCGGATGCTGTTTTTGCGAAACCCGTTGATTTCGTGCTGGGTCGCGCACAATAGGGCCAGGGCATCTTCCTGGTCCAAATTCAGTTTGTCCCCGTCCACCGACCGCGCAAAGGAGGTAATACCGGCCGTGAGGAGTTTCAGGATCCGCTGCAATTTTAGCTCCTGTTGACGGATAGCCGCACTGATGTTGCCCCATATTGGCGTATTGACCACAGGCACGTTGAGGGAGTTGCAGTTTGATGGAGCCTTGTGACGGCTCATAGCCTGGATGAGGACTTCTTCCTGCAGCACCTGATTATTAAGAAAGTCCACTGTGGCTGCCAGCTTTGCATTTAGAGGAAGACCAGATGAATGTGGGGCCGCGAATTTGGTCGCCACATCCAAGAGTTCCTCCGCTGGCACCTCCAACGGAGGTGGTACGGGATCCACCAGAACCTCCTCCTCCTGCTGCTCCAGGCTGATAGTAGATGTTGGTGAAGACGCCCTGTGCCTGTTGCTGCCCTGCTGTTGTTGACATTGAAGCAGGAGCTCCAGCAGCCGCTCCATACGGTCAATACGCCCTTCACCCTGAACACTCAGGTGGTCGGAGTCCTCCGGCTCTGAAAAGAAAACCGGGCTCCTGTCATCGGCCCGCACCTCGTCGAGGCCCTGCCGGTGCCGGTAGTTGTCGCTGACAGCCGCCGAGGCGAAACTGCGCGATTCCTGCGCGGGCGTGTTCAACCGCCTCCGTTTAGCGGGAGCTGAAGCCGCTGCCACTAAGGACACTTGCGGCGTGGTGTCGGCACCAGCCGAAGCATGGCTGCCTGGGGCCCGCGCAGTCTTGCCGGCTGCCCACCTCGTGGACCTTGCCGACGCATGGTCTCGCCCACCCATCCATGGGGGGCTCGGCGACCGTGACGAGACCCGACTCAACCGACCCGTCCCGGCGTCGAGAGTCGGGGTGTGCCGGCTGGACCTCACAGCCGCCCCGGGTCTCGGCCTGGAACCTGACCGCTCCTCCGCGGCAGGCAATGCCTTAGCCCTAACAGGGTTAGGTTCTGGGCTCCTGCCCTCCCCCTTCTCGGAGGGCTGAGTGGAACGGGCCGTGCAACGGCACGTGCCCTGCTCGAGGTCGCCAGCGAGCCCGCTGACGACCTGACTGCCATGGCAGGGTCCCCCTGCTCTGGCGGCACACCACACTCCTCCTCGTCGAACTCCTCCGAGCTGTGGTGTGCTGGCGGATTTGGACCTGTAAACACAGGGCTTACCCACATCTCCACCCGAGTCCCGGCCTGCGCTGCAGGTACTGCCGATGGTAATGGCCCCGGAACTGTTGGCCGTCGAACTCGTCCAGACATCCTCCGGCCCTTGAAACTCCCATCCATGTCCTTGCTGCAAGACATAATCAGACAACAAGGACCACCAACTAAAGGTAGAATACTTACCTCCGTGGCCCCTTATGAAGGGCTGGCGAGGAGCGCGCTCCACCGCTAGCCGTCGCAGCAACGCGGTACGACGATATGTCGAGCATGCGCGCTGGCGGGCTCTTCACGAAGTCACTCACGTGACTCCGAAATGAAATGCCATGTTCCCTAACAGTTCTTCTGATGTCATGGGTTCAGGAAAACTAACAGATGCTGGCAAAAGTTTTCGACCAAGTTAAAAGTGAGGGTGGAGCTTGGTATTGTAAAGTAAAAAGACGCTGCTGATGACCAGATTTCTCCCAACTCTTTGATTCATTGGGTTGAAGTTGTAACAGGACAGCCAGTGCTGGCTAGAGACATTGCTGAAAGGTTAATCGCATGTTATTAGGACAGAAAACTTGACCATGTGATACCTGGGGATCGCTGGCCAGCGCAGACTCGATGGGCTGAAGGGCCTGTTTCCTTGCTGTATCTCTAAACCTTTTACACAAGGTTGGTAGGTGTATGGAGGAGGTAGTTGGGTTAGGTACTATCGCAACGCTTAAGGAACGTTTAGACAAGAAAATTGATAGGGTACGTTCAGAGAGATATGGGCCAAAAGCAAGCAGGTGGGGCATGTTGGTTGGCATGGTTGGATGTATTCAACATTTTTTTTCCCCAATTGCCAGCTGTAAAAATAGAGGGGGTCAATTAGTTAATAAAACTGTTTTATAATCTGAAGAAAGCATTTGGTCTCTGTAATATGAAGGGAGACGTAACATCTACCATCGCCCGGCGGGGGCCTCAACTGCGAGAGCCTTGATCGCCTCGACGCACCAGTTTGACTGCCTGACCGCGGGGTAAAAAGCATTGGAAGAGATAAGACCATCACAATGGCTGGAGGAGATTCACTGTGATGGATGTATCTGATTGCAAAATACATGTTTCACAAAGCATGGAGGGGGTTGTCCCCCACCTCTGAAAACATGAAGGGGACCCGCCCCCGTCCTCCCCGGGATTTCCACCCCTGCCTATCCATGTTCTTCAATGATGCTCCAGGACCCACTGAGTTACTCCAGCACTTTAGGTAGCTTTTTATAGACCAGCACCTGCAGTTTAATTTAGAGATACAGCGCAGAAACAGGCCTTTGGTCCACCGAGTCCACACCGACCAGCGACCCCCACACAGTAACACTATCCTACGCACACTAGGTACATATACACCAAGCCGATTAACCTACCTACATGTCTTTAGAGTGTGGGAGGAAACGGAAGATCTCGGAGAAAACCCACGCGTTCACATGCCGAACGTACAACAGACAGCACCCGTAGTCAGGATCGAACCTGGGTCTCCGGCGCTGTAAGCCAGCAACTCTACCGCCACCGTGCAGCCCTACCTTGTGTCTGAAATAATATTTAACGGCTTTAGCCGACTGTCACCATCCATAGGTACAGGTTTATGATAAGGGTTTTGCCGACTCCAGACAAAAGGGATGTCAGCCTACAGGTGAGCAGTGGGCAGGGCAAGGATCTGCTTCTTGCTCTCTTCCTGAAGGCCAGGGGGACTGAATTACTCAGGAAAACCAAGAGAAAGGACTGGAGCAACACCCGGTGTTTCACACTTTGCTGGGATCGTTTGCCATTGGGACAGTGTGATAGAAACTTAGCTTAACCTGGAGTGAACCAAGCTTCACATGTAGCCATGTCCAACATGAAGTGCACCAATGGTGAAGTATGGACAAGCAGTCCCAGTGTGAGTCCGACCTAGACCTGATACCACAACAGGAATCTGCGGGACGTTGGCGGAGTCCAGAACCAGGGGTCACAGTTTAAGAATAAGGGGTAGGGCATTTAGGACTGAGATGAGGAAAAACCTTTTCACCCAGAGAGTTGTGAATCTGTGGAATTCTCTGCCACAGAAGGCAGTGGAGGCCATTTCACTGGATGTTTTCAATAGAGAGTTAGAGTTAGCTCTTAGAGCTAAGGGAATCAAGGGATATGGGGAAAAAGCCTGAACGGGGTACTGATTTTGGATGATCAGCATTGATCACATTGAATGGCGGTGCTGGCTCGAAGGGCCGAATGGCCTACTCCTGCACCTATTTTCTATGTTTCTATGATAGCACTCCTGGTTCTTGCCTGGAATGCTATGTGGGTTAACTCCCACCAGCCTCTCCTGGGGGTATCTGTGGAAGGTCTCCTCCAGCACAACATGGGCTTAAAGCTCTGCACGTGCAGGTGAGTTAAAAACCTACTGAAATCAGTATGGATGGTGTTGATGTCAGGAAGTATGTTAACTCCCACGGCTTCTGCTTCTTTGGTTCAGGTGTTCATCCAGGGTCATAGTGGATTGGAAGAGGTAGAGATGTCCAGTATTGATGGGGTTGAACACCTCCACTACTTCCCGTCCACCATGACCCCGTCCTCCTCGATCCCCTCTCCACCATTCCTGGCCGGACAGCCCCATTACCCCAATCTCCATGGCAGGTCCGATCCTATCTCAGCCTCTCAGGGATGTGAGTGAACACCAGCCCCTGCTTCCTGCACAGGACCTGTTGCCAACTCCTGGGTTTGGGATTTTCACACACATACCCGCACAACTCGTGCAATCAATGGAGGTTTGATCTGACCAAATGACTACCCTGTGTCTTTATAGAACCATAATGTCATATTGAATTACAGCACATTATTTTCTTTAATTTAATTTTCCTTTCATTCCCATCAACTCCCTCCCCCCCTCCATCCTGCTGGTTCTACCACTCATCCACACACCAGGGATAATATAAACCTCCCAGTTAATGTCCCAACCTGCACATCTTTTGGATGAGGGAGGAAACTGGAGCATCTGGGGGAAACCACATGGTCACAGCGACAGCATGCAATCTCCTCACGGATAGCACTCGAGGTTAGGATTGAACCTGGGCTGATGGAACTCAGGGGCTCCGGACACAGGAGCTCTAATACCTGCACCTCACCGCCGTTTTCGGTGACATTTCATATTTCAAACCAAATTTTAAAGTATCTTTTGTTTTGAGACCTGTTCGAGGATGCTTTTTGGTCTGCACTTGTTGTGAAGCCTGGGGCTATGATTCTGAACCAACCTCCTGTTCTGTACGTCTCAGAGTTCTGGAGACTTGCTGCTGCACTCTCTGGAGTCCTCCCAGGATGTCAGGAATTTGTTGCTGAAATGCATTACCATTGCATTACCCAGTGGAGTGTGTGAGTATTTCCAGCAGCCACAGGCCAGTGAATTCAATTTGCTTACTGCATCTTGACAGCAAAGCTCAGTTGCTCGATACTGACGGTATTCTAAGGTAGGAAATAGCAGGATTGCGTGTTTGTCAGCCAGTGGCATTTGAACAGCATTCCCTCAGGGCTGATTTGTCCTTAAGTTATTAAAGTTATTAAGTTATCAGTTATTAAAGATGGGATAGCAGCACATTTGGAAAGTGGTGAAATCATTGGACAAAGTCAGCATGGATTTACGAAAGGTAAATCATGTCTGACGAATCTTGTGGAATTTTTCGAGGATGTAACTAGTAGCGTGGATGGGGGAGAACCAGTGGATGTGGTGTATCTGGACTTCCAGAAGGCTTTCGACAAGGTCCCACATAAGCGATTAGTATATAAACTTAAAGCATATGGCATTGGGGGTTCAGTATTGATGTGGATAGAGAACTGGCTGGCAAACAGGAAGCAAAGAGTAGGAGTTAACGGGTCGTTTTCACAATGGCAGGCAGTGACTAGTGGGGTACCGCAAGGCTCAGTGCTGGGACCCCAGCTATTTACAATATACATAAATGATCTGGATGAGGGAATTGAAGGCAATATCTCCAAGTTTGCGGATGACACTAAGCTGGGGGGCAGTGTTAGCTGTGAGGAGGATGCTAGGAGAATGCAAGGTGACTTGGATAGGCTGGGTGAGTGGGCAAATGTTTGGCAGATGCAGTATAATGTGGATAAATGTGAGGTTATCCACTTTGGTGGCAAAAATAGGAAAACCGACTACTATCTAAATGGTGGCCGATTAGGAAAAGGGGAGATGCAGCGCGACCTGGGTGTCATGGTACACCAGTCATTGAAAGTAGGCATGCAGGTACAACAGGCAGTGAAGAAAGCCAATGGTATGTTAGCTTTCATAGCAAAAGGATTTGAGTATAGGAGCAGGGAGGTTCTACTTCAGTTGTATAGGGTCTTGGTGAGGCCACACCTGGAGTATTGCGTACAGTTCTGGTCTCCAAATCTGAGGAAGGACATTATTGCCATAGAGGGAGTGCAGCGAAGGTTCACCAGACTGATTCCTGGGATGTCAGGACTGTCTTATGAACAAAGACTGCATAGACTCGGTTTATACTCTCTAGAATTTAGGAGATTGAGAGGGGATCTTATAGAAACTTACAAGATTCTTAAGGGGTTGGACAGGCTAGATGCAGGAAGATTGTTCCCGATGTTGGGGACGTCCAGGACAAGGGGTCACAGCTTAAGGATAAGGGGGAAATCCTTTAGGACCGAGATGAGAAGGAATTTTTTCACACAGAGAGTGGTGGGTCTCTGGAATTCTCTGCCACAGAGGGTAGTTGAGGCCAGTTCATTGGATATATTTAAGAGGGAGTTAGATGTGGCCCTTGTGGCTAAGGGGATCAGAGGGTATGGAGAGAAGGCAGGTACGGGATACTGAGTTGGATGATCAGCCATGATCATATTGAATGGCGGTGCAGGCTCGAAGGGCCGAATGGCCTATTCCTGCACCTAATTTCTATGTTTCTATGTTTCTAAGAGGGAAATATAGATCAGACATGATTGATTGGCAGAGTAGACTTGGTCTGAATGGCCTAATTCTGCCCCTAGAACTTATGAGCTTCACTAAGTACAGGGGTGGGGGCGGTGCAGAGGATTGGTTATCAGGCTGACCATCCATAGATCTGGGGACAAATTCATCTGTGGTAATTGCGGAACTTAAAAAAGTATTCAGGGATTTCTGAAGCATCCATTAGGAAGCCAGAGGTAACTATAATTGCTGTCTTCTTATAAGATTAATTGAAGAAAATCAATAATACCTTGGAGTTCACATGCAAGACTCATCTAATTCAAATTCAGATTAATTATTGCTATACACCAGGGTGCAATGAAATTACTTGTTCGCATGAAGCTCTCAGGGTACATTGTATACTTGATAATGAAAGATACAACTATACAAAGCACAATGATGAATGCAACAATGGTGCAGAGAGACACAAAGTGCTGCATTAACTCAGAGGGTCAGACAGCATTTCTGGAGAAAAGGAAGCTTTTTAGTTTGCGAGCCTTCTTCAGACTGAGACTCATTGGAGAGAGAAACTAGAGATATGAAATGGTGCAAAAAATAAATGAATGAAAGGCATGAAATGGACCAAACGAAGCCAGCAATTATGATCAAGGGATGGTGGAGCCCGCAATGGCTCGGAATGGTCCAACCTGAAGCAATGCAAGTACAATGACGGAATAAGTGAATGAGGTAGAATTAAGAGTAAGAGTAAGTGGCAGTAGGTCCAGGAAGGCAGTGTGAAAAAGATGATTGGTTTAGGAGTCAGATGGCAGTGGGGAAGAAGCAGTGCTTAATTCTGGAAGTCCGGGCTTTCAAGCAGGTGTATAATTAGAGAATTTTTGGCAAAGATGCAAGTTCATTTAAAAAATATGTATCAGTGAATCAACACTCCAATAGGAAGATAGCGACAAAATACTGGAGTAACTCAGTGGGACAGGCAGCATCTCTGCACTTTAACTCCCCCTCCCATTCCAATCTTGACCTTTTCGGTCCTGGGCCTCCTCCGGTTCGACTTCCCGATTGCGGGAGAAAAATGAGGGAAGAAGATTAGACCTTATTGCCTTCCATCACAGTGAGGAATGTGGGGAATCTGCCGCGGTGGATGTTGATGTTAACTTTTATGTAGTTGTGTGTCTTGTTGCTTTTTTTAGTATGGCTATATTGTAATTTGCATATCACTGTACCTTAATTGGCACACGTGACAATAAAAGACCTTTGAAACCTTTGACCCGAAACGTCACACATTCCTCCTATCCAGGGGAGCTGCCTGTCCCGCTGAGTTACTCAAGCATTTTATGTCTACCTTCGGTTTAAACTGGCATCTGCAGTTTCTTCCTATACTCCCATAGGAAGGACAGGTTAATGACTCCTCCTGTTCCTGTACAGTTTCAAAATGTTATTGAATGAAATTTGGTCATGCTTAACATTAACCTGAGGGTGTTGTAAGAAACACTTCAGTAGCTGCAGGCAACAATAGACCCATGTAAAGACTTATTGGAATTGCAAGTCATCCATTAAAGTGAAGCTCCACGGCACAGTGGAGAAAGGACAAGAAAAGTGCTTTGACCTGCTGAGTTTGCAGAGATGTTTGCTGGCTGCTGCTTTGATCTGACGCACCATTGTGTGTGTGTAACAAGAACACTTTCTCACAGACGGCTGCTCTGGAAGGTTAGATTGCATGGGATCCAAGGAGAGGTAGCTGAATGGATAACAAATTGGTTCCATGGAAGGAAGTAGAGGCTGATGGTGGAAAGTTGCATCTCGGACTGGAGGCTTGTGACTAGTGATGTGCCTCAGGGTTCGGTGCTGGGCCCGTTACTGTTTGTCATCTACATCAATGATTTGGATGAGAAAATACAGGGCAAGATTAGCAAGTTGGCTGATGATACAAAAGTGAGTGGTTTTGCAGAAAGTGAAGATGGTTGTGAAAGATTGCAGCAAGATCTGGATCGATTGGCCAGGTGGGCGGAGGAATGGTTGATGGAATTTAATACAGAGCAGTGTGAGGTGTTCCATTTTGGGATGTCAAACATGTGCAGGACCTACACATTGAATGGTAGGCCTGTGGATAATGTTGTAGAGCAGAGGGATCTAGGAGTGCTGGTGCATGGTTCCTTGAAGGTCGAGTCGCAGGTGGTCAAAAAAGTTTTTTGCCTTGGTGCTTTGCTTGCAAGTAACAACACGATATACAGTAGATAATTAAAAATAAAACATTATAATTTAAACATGTGAAGAATGAAATTAAATACCGGAGCACAAAGAGGCTGCAGACTTTTGGCTGTTGAGTAGAGCAAATGCTCGTGGAAAAAAAACTGTTTTTATGTCTAGCTGTGGCGGCTTTGACAGTCCAGAGTCGCCTTCCAGAGGGAAGTGCTTCAAAGAGTTTGTGGCCAGGGTGAGAGGGGTCAGAGATTATTTTACCCACTCTCTTCCTGGCTCTTGCAGTGTACCGTTCGTCGATGGGGGGAAGGTTGCAGCCAACAACCTTCTCGGCTGATCAAATCATGCTTGGTGGCTGATCCAAACCAGACCATGATGGAGAAGGTGAGGACAGACTCAATGATGGCAGTATAGACCTAGACCATCATTGCCTGTGGCAGATTGTGTTTTCTCAGCTGCCACATGAAGTACATCCTCTGTTGGGCCTTTTTGACTGTGGAGTCAATGGTGGCCTCCCATTTAAGGTCCCTGGAGATGATGCTTCCAAGGAACTTGAATGGCTCCACAGAAGTGACTGTGGTGTTGTTGATGGCGAGTCCTAAAGTCTATAATCAATTCCACCGTTTTAAGAGCATTGAGGTCCAGGTTGTTGCGATGGCACCAGGATGCCAGCTGTGTCACTTCCTGTCTGTAGGCAGATTCCTCCCTATCCTGGATTAGTCCAATCAAGGTTGTGTCATCCGCAAACTTGGGAAGCTTGACAGAGGTGGCTGTGGAGGTGCAGTCGATGGTGTAGAGAGAGTAAAGGAGGGGGGAGAGTACGCAGCCTTGCGGTGTTCCTATGCTGAGGGTCTGTGGGTCTGAGATGAGTTTTCCCAGCCTCACATGCTGCTTCCTGTCTGTCAGGAAGTTGATGATGCACTGACAGAGGGGTTCAGGCACAGTCAACTGGGAGAACTGGTATAGAAGTTGGGAGGTCATGTTGCAGTTGTATTAGACGTTGGTGAGACCGCATTTAGATTATTGTGTTTAGTTCTGGGCACCATGTTATAGGAAAGATATTGTTAAGCTTGAAAGGCTTCAGAAAAGATTTACGAGGCTGTTGCCAGGACTAGGGTGTGTGCTTTTGGGAGAGGTTGAGTTGGCTGGGTCTCTATTCCATGGAGTGCAGGAGGATGAGGGTTGATCTTATAGAGGTGTACAAAATCATGAGAGGAATAGATCGGGTAGATGCACAGAGTCTCTTGCCCAGAGTTGGGTAATCGAGGACCAGAGGGCATAAGTTCAGTGTGAAGGAGAAAAGATTTAATAGAAATCCGAGGGGAAACTTTTTCACACAAAGGGTGGTGGGTGTATGGAACAAGCTGCTAGAAGAGGTAGATGAGGCTGGGACTATCCCATCGTTTAAGAAGCAGTTGGACAGGTACATGGATAGGACAGGTTCGGAGAGATATGGACCAAGCACAGGCAAGTGGGACTAGTGTAGCTGGGACATTGTTGGCCGGTGTGGGAAAGTTGGACCGAATGCAATCGTTGGTTGATCTTGGATTCACCCTCAAATTGAATAAGTCAGCACATTAACAATTCATATTTCCGCACTGTAACACTCCATGACTCTATAGTAGTATAAATGTTATTACAAACATGTAAAACAAAAAAAGTTAAAAACAAAGCAAACTAACAATAAAATAAAATGAATAAACTTATACACATTGAATAAACATCACAAATTAAATCTTACATGTTCGAAAAGTAGGAGGAAGTATACACTTATTTATTCTTACCCCTCTCCGCTACTCATCAATTAATTCACAAACTTTATCTTTATCTCATCTATGTATATATATACACAAACATATATCCATACATAAGCCACATACATACATATATACACACATATGCACGCAAACAATAATATATACAGTTTATAAATAATTATCCAAATTCTATGTACAATGCAAATATCGCACTGTCAATAAACTAAAACTTAACCGTCATCACAGCCCTTCCTCATATACCTCTGGAAAATAATTTTTTGCACTTCTTCTTAAACTGAGTAATGTTTGTGCTTTGCTTGAGTTCCACTTCCAAATCATTCCACAATTTCACCCCACAGATTAAAATACACACACTCTTCACAGTTGTACGAACACAAAGTTTCTTTAAATTAAACTTTCCTCGCAAATTATAACCACCCTCCCTGTCAAAGAACATTTTTTGTATATCACCTGGTAGTAAATTATTTCTTGCTTGTTAGCGCTGTATTAAATTCTACAAGATTCATAAACTTCAAGGCATTTGACTTTAAAAACAGTGAGTTGGTGTGTTCACAAAATCCTACCTTATTAACTATCCTTGTGGCCCTTTTTTGCAGTACGCATAATGGATGTAGGGAGCATTTGTAAGTGTTACCCCGTACCCACACATACTAAAAGGGGTTTGATGCAGTGAACACAATCATTGGCTGATCTTGCATTCACCCTCAAATTTAATAGGTCAGCACGTTAACAATTCATATTTATCCAAACAAACTTCAAATGGAAATTTAGATTAGGCGCCATGCTCCCAGCTCCCAGACCTGATAATTGGGCCTTGCAGGCTAGGGCGAGCAGCTGCAGAAGATGCCATTCACCTTGATAAGTCTGACATCCTTTGCAAAGGGAGTTTTCACGAGTCTGGTCTTTGTTTTCACGCCACTTTCACGAAGGTGTGTCGACGGCACGTGTCGCAGGAGGGAGTGGGGCCTGTTCCAGAGCTCCTTGGGCTGCCCTATGCTGTGAGATGCACCGTTCTTGGTGCTGCTTTCTACCTTTACTCCTCCCTCGGGGAAGTGTGAAACAGTTGAAGGGAACATTGACTGAGAACTAGAGGACATAGGTTTAAGGTGAAAGGGAAAGGATTTAATAGGGATCTGAGGGGTAACTTTTTTCACACAAAGGGTGATAGGCGTATGGAACTAGCTGCCAGAGGAGGTAGTTGAGGTAACATTTAAGAAACAATTAGACAGGTACATGGATAGGACAGGTTTGGAGGGATATGGGCCAAACGCAGGCAGGTGGGACAAGTGTAGATGGGAGATTTTGGTTGGTGGGCAAGTTGGCACAAGGGCCTGTTTCCATGCTGTATGACTTTATGACTATGACTGACCAATTGATAATGCCATCTGCATGGCTGACATCACCTCGGAATAGAGAGATGCTTCTCCTCAACCAGTTCACATTCATTCACCTTACTCACCCCTTCACAAGTTCACTGTCTGCGATTCATCACCTCCCTTCAACACTCTCTGATGGTCACCAACCATAATTCAACAATTTACCTCCATCCTACCCCCTCTCCCACCACCTCCCCTCCAACATCACACAGAGACCCCGGCCAACATTCACCCCCCTGCTCTCACAGGATCACAGCCCACTTTCAGCCTTGGGTCAATGACCCTGAGGGATGCTTTGGACAAGTGTCTCTCGTCGGAAAGCCCAACGTTCCCAATTAAGCAATGTTGTTTTCTCCGCTGATCTGAGAGATGAGGTTGATGGTCTAAAGCCAGGGATGACCTTTGGTGTAGTCTTCGTTGTCTTCCTGCACCTATTTCTCTAGCGAGTCACTTGGTTCCGCATCCTGGGACTTAGCCATTGGGTCTCCTTGCTACTCTTCCTCCGAGGCCACATGCTATCATTGATCTGTGGGACTGGGGCAATGGTGAAGTCTCCACACCTTCATGCATTCACCAGTTCCCACGTACGCCTTGCTGAATCTGTCCAGATCTGTCCAGATCTCAAATCACCATGGTATCATCTTCAAGATCTTCTCATGATCCACAACCAGCTGGACATTTTGGGAATGAAAACATTTTCCGTTGGTGATGAGGTCCTAGTTCCTCATCAATGGCCTTTGGAAAGGAATGCAGCTAATGGTGGGAGCAATGGGAAGCCATTAACATTGGTAATACCAATGCTTGAGATGCTCTTTCTCCTCGGTGATCTTGAGAAAGATGAAAGCCCTTCCTTTGGTGTCCTCTATAATTCTGTGTTGAGCAACAGATTGGGAAATGAGGCAGAGACGTACTGTTGCTGCCTGGAATGATCCAGTAGCCGAGCTGCAGAGGACCAACATGACCTTGACCTCCATTGAGAGAACAAGTTGGAGCATGAGATTAGGCTCAGAGATTGTCCCACAGACGCACCTTATATTCTCTTTGAACTCCTTCCATATCTCTAGTTTCCCTCTCCTCCGACTCTCAATCTGAATAAGGGTCTTGATCCGAAACATCATCCATTCCTTCTCTCCAGAGATGCTGCCTGGCCCGCTGAGATACTCCAGCATTTTGTGCCCACCTCCTGTCAAATACCTCTTTGATTATACTCTAAATGTTGAATCCATTGTTCATTGAACAGGCTCAGAAGCAGGCTCTTCATGGATGACCTTAGCTTTGCCTCTGGTCCCAGCTTCCCTGTTAAATTCTAGCAGCTAAATGCTTGAGAAAGCTCTCACTGGTAAGTTGGCTCGCTCTGTCAGGAGTGTTTGATCAGCACACAGCCAGTTCTGCAGCAGCCCTGATGCCAAACCCCGTCCCTTCAAATGATGAGAAAAGCCTCCCACTGCAATCTCCACTGAGATTGTTCCCTAAGGGCTATTGCATGGAACTTTTGAGCTTTAATTTATATTGTTGCAAGCAGAAATCTGCCTTGCATGGCTGAGTATGTTGAGACAATGTCAGAAATGCTAATGTGAATGTTAACTGTCATTTGGATCTTTTTATCTTTTCCCGCATTCATTGGAGAAAACTGCATGCCTTGCTGGCAGTGAAAGTTAGTTTTGTGCCATGATTTCAAAGTTCGACACTGAAGTTAAATAACTGACGTCTGCATTAACTTTGATTCACATAACCCGTTTAATGGAGAATGAATCAAGATGCTCTGACATTCAGATGAGCAGGAGATATATTGTGCTTGGAAAGGGTAAAAGAGCACAGTATCATTCTGATATTTGTCAGTGACAAAGACCAGCCACCTGTGACTACTGACATTAATAACTCAAGCATTTACACAATGTTATCTGCAATGACATCCAGACACCTCAGAGACGGAATGATGCAAGCAGTAATTTGCTCTTTGTAACGTTGAATTGGCAGTGGCTGTAGGCACAAAAACAGTAGTCTGCTGGTTTATGTTACTGGCTGAGTAAACCAGAGGTCAGTCCTGATCAATCTAACTGGGTTGGCTCTGAAATTTAAATTGGTAATTAAACGGATCTGGAATTAAGAAAGGTAGCTCCAGTGGCAATCACCATGAAACCATGAAGCCCTGCCGACCACACTAGCTCTATCCTCCACACCAGAAACAATTTACAGAAGCTAATTAACCTACGAGCCCACGTGTCTTTAGAATATGTGAGGAAACCTGAGCCTCGGAGAAAACCCATGTGGTCACAGGAAGAACGTGCAAACTCTGTACGGACGGCACCCAAGGTCAGGATCGAACCTGGGTCTTTGGTGCTGTAAAGGAGCAACTCTACCGCTGTGCCACTTTAATGCCACTATGAGTTCTGGCTCCACCACCACCCCTGGCAGTGGGTTCCAGGCCCTCACCAGTCTCTGTGGAACAGGCATGTGCCGTGAGTAATTACTCAGGATAGGCAGTCAGTCGGCTTTTAAAAAAATCTTAAACCGCGCATGGGCAGATTGTTCTCTCCATAAAAATATTTTTTTTAAAATAAAAAAGTAACAATTCAATTTGCCCAAGGCTTCCAAATCTCCTTCATTCTGAATTACTGAATAGGTGGGGGATGGAAGATAATGGCAGGTGGAGAGATGGTGGGAAAAACGGGAGCACACCAGGAGAAGTTGAATCAGTTGTCACCTTATTGAATGACAACACTCGTTCAAGGGACCAATTGGGGGGAGAATTCCTTTTACAGCGTGTGGGGAGTCTGGCCAAGGGTAAAGTTGCGGGGAGGGCAGGAGTGTTGAGAAGTAGTGGGTCGCGGATCATGAGAGTAACCCACTCACTCACCGCTCTGGGCGCGGAGCCACTGCATTGTGGCCGGGGAGGGAAGTAGCTCGGGTGGCTGCGAGCGGCTGCCGGGACCTCAACCCCTTCTGCCGGCCCACTCACCTCTGGCAGTGCTCTCCGTCTGAACAGTGAGGGGACCAGCTCAAGAGAAAAGATCATAGAGCGGAGCGGGTCAGTGGGCGATGGATAACAGGACAGCGGGCGGTGGAGCTTCCTCCTGTGTCAGCGCGAACAAGGGACCAATTGAGGTTACTCACGCTGACACAGGTTTAAGCTCCACCGCCTGCTGTCCTGTTATCCATCGCCTGCTGACCCGCTCTTGAGCTGGTTGCTCTGGTATGATCCCCGACCACCTCCTTCTCAACGCTCCTGCCCTCCCGCAACTTTACCCCTGGCCAGACACCCCACACACATCGTTCTTGATGTTGCTGTACTGAAGGATAGCCAAGTCTATCTTTGTTCGCTAACAACCTAACCTTGGGTAAAAAATAGCGTCTTCATTGCCGGGAAATAAGGTATTTAAAAACATATAGCTCAAAGAAATCTACTTACCATATTATTTGTACACAAACTCCATTCTTCCCTCTTTGTAATGACAATCCATGTTTGAAAAACTTGCCAAAACACGCACTGCGCATGCGCAATATGCAGTGTAAAGGCAGAATTTCAGCTGCCTTCAGTTCCCCGCATCATTGACGGCTTGAAGCAGCATTGACAGCACGTCAGCTACACACACTCGCGTATTACATGTACTGTGCATGAAAGGAACGGCAAGTTTTGCCTACCTAAGAGATCGACCTCTTAGGTAGGCACAATTCTCCTGTGCCGTTACCATTTATATTTAATAATTATCATTTTAGAATTTTAGTCAGGGTAGGCACTGCCTACCTTGCCTACCCTGATGGCATGTGCCAGCTGTGGAAAGAGACACAGTTAACCTGTGGTCCACTACCTTTCTGGTGGAGCTTTTGGAACTTGGGCATTAATTTGTGATGGATAGGTTTTCAGTAATAATTCCTTTCTCCCCTCTCTGCTCCCATTGCTGTCTATGATGTCTCTGGTGGCCGTGGTCCATCTCAATGCCCTCCAGCAAGAGATGGGTTAGGACATTGGGTCCTTTTGGAAATGGAAAAGTTGTTGAAGACACCAGGAAAGTTCAGCGGAAAATGTGAGCAACGTGTAGAATGAATAGAGAGCTGCAGAATGCTCTGGGGGCATCCTGGCAAAAAATAGTTTGATTTATGACACTTTAGATAGCAGTTTCAGGGAATCAAGTTCGGTGAAGCGTGATTATTCTCAGAGTAAATAAGAGGCAACATTTATTCGACCAGTGAGATTGAAGGCTTTGCTGGAGAAAACGTTTGGATGCATTGAATCGGGGAGGAGGGGTGGGGAATGCTCTTGCTGGGGGAATGTTTCTGGTGGAAAACAAGGTTTCTGGGCAGGCAGGGGAATCCACAGAGTGGGCATCCTTAGTTCTACTCTCAGTTGCTCAGCATTATTTCGTTGGCTCCTGTGACAATGACTTTATTGGCAATAATTTGTTTCTCACAGGACACCAGAGTTGAACAACAACAACCAGGCAGTGGGAACTGTTCATGTCTCTGCATCTCTTACACCTGGAGGTTTGGAGGCAACTTAGGATTGGAGTGCAAGGCAACATTACAAGGGGAAATGGAGGGATGGTGTCTACATTCAATGTTGTCCCACTTACTGCACTCACACCTGGATTTAAAGTCGGTAGGGAATGAAAGGTAATCTTGCGCATAATAATAACATTATTTCAATAATTATCATTTAAGTACATACTTCATCCAGGATCTCCATCAATCAGACTTATTGTGCAGCTGCACACTGAAGCTTTCCCCAGCTCAGGTACTCGCACATCCATGGTAAGTCGAGTTCTCAGCTGCTGACTCTATGATAGAACCTCACTTATCCCAGGAGGGAAATTGATCTGCCAACAGTCATCAAAATCCAAAAGCCCAAAATACTTGAAAAAATGAAGTTAAAGTGACGAGGGGAAAGGATTGGGGATGTGCAAAGATTGGAGCGGCTGGGGGATAGTCAGTTTCCGTCTCAGTGAACAAGGTGTCAAACCCATCACCAGTGAAAAAGGTGATGCGAAGTTGGGAACGGCAAGGCAGTCTGCCGTAGAGGAGCAGCGCATTCCAAGCTCAGCAAGGTGGATGCAGACAATGCACCTTAGGGGATGTCACCTCCGCAGTGATGCATGCCCCAGAGGTCAGTGGATAGCTCAGTTGCTCTGGAGAGTGTAGGGACTAACATGAATACAAGCACCTGGTTGTATTGTTGTCACTGAGTGACTTGCGTCTTCTGATGAACATGCTCTCTTAGAATGCTCACTATTACAGTATATATTAAAACATTCCCAGCCTCTCCCACATCAGTGTGTCCATACCTGTGACTTTCCACCCCTGTGCCATTTTATTCAATAAACACTCAGTTAAGCTGCGATGATAATAGAAAACAATTCAGGGCTGATGAATGTAATTTGGCTCATTTAGCTTTTCCTACAGTTTCTCCATTCATCTGATCCAGTAGCTAAATACAAGATTGGCTGAGTAAACTGCTATGAATTGAACATTTAATAAATAAAATTACAAAGTATTTTGCAGCGCTGATAACACAATAAAATAATCCCATCTCCTCCTGAGGGGTATAACCAGAGAAGAATTGACAGATCGGTAGTCTGCAGGTTGGTTGAAGAGCGTGGGAGCTTAAGGATGCAAAGCAGCTATTTTCAGGGGTTTAAGCTGAGAATTATGGCTATTTTGTGTGTTGACACATGATGGTTGGAGTAATTAAATCAGGAGGTGCTCAACAGGGTAAAATGAGATGAGTGCAGGTATGTGTTATAGAACCAGAAGGTGAAGAACATTGAACAGTACAGCACAAGAACAGACCCATTGGCCGACATGCCCATGCTGAACATGATACTATGACCATCTCTTATTCAATTCAATTCAATTCAATCTTTATTGTCATTGTGCAGTGTACAATACAGAGACAACGAAATGCAGTTGGTATCTCCGAAGGGCAAACTTACGAATGACGTTTATACATACACAGTGTCCGGGTGGGAGGGGGAGGGGTGGAGACAAGCAGTCATTGAGGTGCAGCGTTGAGAAGTGTGACAGCCGCAGGGAAGAAGCTGTTCTTGAGCCTGCTGGTACGGCAGTGGAGGAACCTGTAGCGTCTCCCGGATGGGAGGAGGGTAAACAGTCTATGGTTGGGGTGTGAGCTGTCCCTGGCGATGCTGTGCACCCTGCGCAGGCATCGTTTACTATGGACAGACTCAATGGAGGGGAGTGAGAAGCCTGTGATGCGTTGGGCGATCTTCACCACCCTCTGCAGAGCCTTCCGGTCGGCGACAGAGCAGTTACCATACCATACTGTGATGCAGTTGGTAAGGATGCTCTCGATGGTGCAGCGGTAGAAGTTCAGCAGAATCTGGGGAGACAGGTGGACCTTCTTAAGTCTCCTCAGGAAGAAGAGACACTGGTGAGCCTTCTTGATCAGCGAGGATGTGTTGTGGGTCCAGGAGAGGCCATCGGAGATGTTGACCCCCAGGAACCTGAAGCTGGAGACACGTTCCACCTCCGTCTCGTTGATATGGATGGGGGTGTGCGTGCAGCCTCTCGATCTCCGGATGTCCACACTGAGCTCCTTGGTCTTCTTGGAGTTGAGGGCCAGGTTATTGTCGGCACACCTTGCTGTTAGGAGCTGAACCTCCTCCCTGTAGGCCGACTCATTGTTGTCGCTGATGAGGCCAATCACCGTTGTGTCATCTGCATACTTGATGATGGTGTTGGTACCATGTACAGGTATGCAGTCGTAGGTGAAGAGGGAGTAGAGGAGGGGGCTCAGCACACAGCCCTGGGGTACGCCAGTGTTCAGGGTGAGGGTAGATGAGGAGTGGTCATCCAACCTAACAGACTGTGGTCTGTGGGTTAGAAAGTCCAGTAACCAATTGTAGAGGGAGGGTTGATGCCCAGGTCATCGAGTTTGGCGATCAATTTAGAGGGGATAATGGTGTTGAATGCTGTTCATCTGAATGATGAACAGCATTCTCACATAAGTGTTTCTGTTGTCGAGGTTGGAGAGGGCGGAGTGGAGTGCCGTTGAGATGGCATCCTCCGTGCTCCTGTTCTTGCAGTATGCAAACTGGTAGGGGTCCAGAGTGGGAGGTAGGCAGCATTTGAGGTGTGCCATGTCCAGCCTTTCAAAGCACTTGGCGATGATAGGGGTGAGTGTAACTGGGCGGAAGTCGTTGAGGCTCGCTGCAGTGGAGTGTTTTGGCACTGGCACGATGGAGGTAGTTTTAAGGCACGTGAGGACAACTGCCTGGGCAAGTGACAGACGTCTGTCAGCTGTGCAGCACAGGTCCTGAGGACGTGCCCGGGGATGCCGTCAGGGCCAGCAGCCTTACGTACATTGATCCTACTAAGTGCCACGTGCACGTTGTAGGGGTTGAGTGTGAGGGGCTGGTGGTCATCGGGGAGCCCAGTCTTGATGGCCAACTCTTGGTTGTCCCTTTCAAAGCGGCCATAAAAGTGATTGAGTTCCTCGAGGAAGGATGCGTCGCTGGAAGTGGGGGTGGAGTTGGTGGCTCTGTAGTCAGTGATGGCCTGGATGCCATGCCACATGCGTCGGGGGTCAGAGTTGCTGTCGAAGTGCTCCTCGATCCGCAGCTTGTATCTATGTTTGGCGTTCTTGATGCCCCTCTTCAGATTGGCCCTTGATGAACTATAGGCACGGACATCGCCTGACCTGAAAGCCGAGTCCCGTGCTTTCAGCAGTAGCCTGACCTCGCTGTTCATCCATGGCTTCTGATTCGGGTATGTGGTGATTTGTTTGGGAGTGGTGACACTGTTGATGGAGGAGTTGATGAAGTCCAAAACGGAGGAAGTATAGGCGTCAATGTCAGTGTGGGAGTCAAGGGTGGCCTGAGCTGCAAATGCATCCCAGTCAGTGTTACCAAAACGCTGCTGGAGTGTGGAGTCCGCTTCATCTGACCAAACCTTGACTGTCCTCACTGTGGGTTTAACGCGTCTGATGAGAGGGGAGTACTTAGGGAGCAGGAACAATGATAAGTGATCAGACTGACCAAGGTGGGGGAGGGGGATGGCTTTGTACGCTTCAGCCATGTTGGTGTAGACTTTGTCCAGTGTCTCGTCCTCTCTAGTGGTGAAGGAGACATCTTGGTGGAATTTGGGGAGTACAGTCTTCAGGTTGGAATGATTGACCCGCAACAATGGAGGCTGCGTCTGGATTGAGGGTCAGTTGTTTGCTAATGGCAATATGCAGTTCTTTCATTGCAAGCTTGGCATTAGCATCAGGAGGGATATAGGCTGCAGTCACAACAGTGGAGGTAAACTCTCTGGGCAGATAGAACGGTCTGCACTTAACCAAGAGGAACTCAAGGTTGGCTGAGCAGTGACTCTCAATGATGGTGGTGTCTGTGCACCATGCTTTGTTTACATACATGCACAGACCCCCACCTCTGGTCTTACCGGAGTCAGATGTTCTGTCCACTCGGAGTATGTGTCGTCCCGCTAGCTCAATGGTGCTGGCGGGAACATCAGAGTTCAGCCAGGTTTCGGTGAGGATCAGGATGCTGCAATCCTTGATCCAGTTGTAGGAGGCAATCAGAAGACGGAGGTCATCCATCTTGTTTGCCAGGGAACGGACGTTGGCAAGGAAAAGGCTAGGGATATCTACTCGCCCATGATCAATGTCCCTCCATTCCCTGCATATTCATGTACTTATCAAAAATCCTCAAATGCCACTGTCTTATCTGCCTCAACCACCAACCCTGGCAATATCTTCCATGCACGTACCACCCTCTGTGTAAAAATGTTGCCCTGCACATCTTCTTTAAACCTTGCCCCAGTCACCTTCAAACTATGTCCTCCAGTGCTGCATTTGATTCTTCCAACCTGGGAAAAAGGTTCTGAAATCCGGCCTTTGTTTAATCGGGTGAGTGTGGTTAGTTAGCAAGAGGTGCAGTGCATGCTTGGAGTTTGATGCGAGTTTGGACGGGCAGAGTTTTGGGTGACTTTAAGCTTAAGACGAGTAGAATGGGGGGGGGGGGGGGGGGGGGCGGGCAGATGATGTTGGAAAGGTCTGTCCAGATATTACAAAAATATGGATAATGATTTCACCAGCAAAAATGTTCAGATGGAGACAGTTCATATGAGCGATTCGGGTATAAACAGAATTAGAAATGGCCATGAAATGTGATGTAAAACGCGGCTGGAGTTATAACGTGACTCCAAGGTGATAAGCAATGTGGTTTGATATCAGGTGGTTGCCAAAGATAAGGATGGAGGTGGTGGCTGGGGAATAGCTATGCAGATTTGGAGTAATGAAGGTCAGTGATGCACAAATGTATCATCAGCAGCAGGGCAGCGACCAACACAACTGTTTCTGCATTATTTAAGGAAGCTATTTTTACGCTGTTCACTTACATCTTATTTTAATTAAAAGTTTTGTTGTTTGTTTTCTCTAGCTAATTGAATTACTATTTTCAATTAGACTTGAAAGCATTTGTAGTTTTTGCTGGACGCTATGTACATGCTTAATGTTAGATGCCATCCTATATATAGCTTCATGATGTTATTATAAGCATTGAAGTTCGCACCAGTTCAGTGAATCTAATCACTTTCCTATCACCATCACCAAATCCCCTCACATCAAAGTCCTAGGGTCAACATAGACCAACGTGTTTCATGATGATGTGGATGAAACAGATTGGTCACGAGTTGTGTATTCTGTGGCAACTGATTCCTCGTAGCCTCCGTGGAGAGTGATGGAACATCCATTGGATGCTTCATTGGAAGCTCTAATAACAAAGCTTGACCACATTGAGTTAGAACCCTAGTTCGAGTTACTTCTTAGTTAGCATCAAGTTGGAAGCAGCACACTTGATTGCCCCGAATGGCCACTGTTATCCTGGGCTGGCCAGCTCTGAGTGATGGGATAGAGGTTCACCATTTGAGTAGGTCCTGGAAAAGTCCCGTTATCTGTTGCATGAAATATTTTATCAGGATGCATCACAGCTTGGTTTGTGAACAGCTCCATCCAGGACCGTAAGAAATTGCAGCGAATTGTAGTCGCAGCCCAGGTCATTATGCAAACCAACCTCCCTTCTATCGATTCCATTTATACCTCACGCTGCCTCCACAAAGCCAGCAACAGAACCGAGGATGAGTCACACCCTGGCTACTCCCTCTTCTCCCCCCTCTCTAATCAGGCAAAAGGTATAGAAGTGTGAAGACGCACACCGCCAGATTCAGAGACAGTTTCTTCCCAGCAGTTATCAGGCAACTGAATCATCCAACCACAACCAGAGAGCAGTTCTACATCTACTACCTATCTCTTTGATAGTAAGATTAAATGAGAACTTACCAGTTTGAAGTTTGGTCTTTATTTTATGAGAAGTTGCGCTGAGGGATTACGGGAAGAAGGCCGCCAGCCTGCATGCATGTCAACCTTCAAAGCAGCAGTGTGAAATCACAGAAAACAGTTGCTGAACTGATTATAGGAAGATTCACAAAACTAGAACTACCACATGATCTTTATGAGAAGAGGGTTGGGAGTGGAGGCACGTAATCCCTCATCGCAACTTCTCATAAAATAAAGATCAAACTTCAAACTGGTAAGTTCTCATTTAATCTTACTATTTTACTTCAAAGTCACGTGAGTGACTACGTGAAGACTTTAAAGCTCTGTCATTTCATGTCGTGAACACGAGTCCATGCAGCACACTGCATTAGTTGACCAGAAATGATTGAAAAGATAATGCATTCAGACATGACATAGACTTAAAACATGCTGATGCATTTAATAAACAAATGATAATAATAATACAAATCCCTTACATCCGGGACAGCAATTATTGAACAAAACTTAAAATTCAGTTGGCAAACTAACTCAGCCTGGCAATCGGCTTATTATAAAAGGTTTGGAAAGTCCGCTCATTCGACCGTCCTGCAGTCGCTAGGATATGGTCCAGCGGAACCTCCATGAACTTCGCTGCTGATGTTGTTGCAGCCCTGGTGGAGTGAGATTTAAAAACATCAGTGTCCACTCCTGCACAAGCCAATACATATCTTAACCACCTGGAGATGGTCTGCATTGATACCCTCTTGCGTGTTTTTTTTATGACTAATAAACATTGCCAGTTCAGTGCCTCTAAGGTTCTTTGTAGACTTGAAATATTGTTGAATATGTGTGACCACACACAATGTATGGTCCATAGGGTGCGCCAAAAATTCCAGCTTTAGACCTAACACCCTTGGTCTGCTTTGTTTAATTAGCTCATGTACATAAAACGTTATTTTGTTGGTAGATGTAACCATTCTGTCCAGCTGTAGCTTGTGCAATGACTGGACGGGTTGTGCTGAAATTAGCGCCATGAGCATAACTACTTTCTATGTGAGCCTGACCAAAGATAAGGATGTAGCTGGAGCCAACCGGCGAAGCAGTGTTAACACAATGTTAACATCCCATACCTCAGTGTACCTGAGCCTGGGAGGATTAGTGTTAAAGATGCCCTTCATGAGAATAGAATAGAATTTAATTTATTTGTCATTCAGACCTTGCGGTCAGAACGAAATTTCGTTCCCCTGTATGATAAAATATATCTGACTGTATACAAAAGATTTCCCATTTCTTTATATGAGACATATATTGTTTCTTAGTGCTATCTCTCCATGCTGCAGTTATGACATCTATGGTCCTATCCAACAGTCCAAGCCCTTGTAATGGTCTGGTAAGAACCTGCAGATTAACAATTAATACGATCATGTAATGGATGACTTTCTCCTGTTACTGGATGTACCAACAAATTACTGCAGTTGGGGATTGTCATGAATGGCTGAGTCATCATTCTGAGCACCAATGGGAACAATGGCTGTGTAGGCCAGTTTGGAACCACCAAAGCGCCTGCGGCGGAGTCTTGCTCTATTTTGGTGAGACATTGCCTAATCAGGCAAAATGGGGAAAAGGATAGAAGACTATACTTCCCCAATGTAGCGAGAATGCATTCACCGCTACTGCTCCTGGGTCTGGCTCCCATGAGACATATTTATGCAACTGGAGATTTAATCTGGACGCAAACAGATCAATATTTGGTAACCCATACCGACTGACAATCTTTTTGAAAACTTCTGGATTTAACATCCATTCTGTATTGTCATTGAACTTTCGTGATCTGTTGTCTGCCACAATATTGTCTCTCCCTGTTAGATAGATAGCTGAAACCAGATATTTTTGGAGATACACCAGTGCCACGTGAGGTTGACCAGATTATCACATGATACTGATGTTACTCCCCCCATGTGATTGATATATGCCACAGCTGTGATATTGTCTACTTGTAATTGAACATGTAAGTCATTCATTGTAGAACAATAAGCTATCAATCCATAAAACGCCCCCAATAACTCCAAATAATTGATACCATGTGTTTGGAGAATTAAATCGTCTTGGACAGTCCATCGACCACCACAACTGGTGGCGCTGTCCGTAGCCGCCCACCCCCCATCCGAAAGCGCTCACATCCGTTTGTAATATCACTGAAGGTTGTTGAACCAAAATATTTTCTAGTAGTTTGTGCAACATTGAGAATCCATCATTGCAATTCAGCTAAATCTTTAGTTGGTAACTGCATGGACCTATCAAAATGACCTGCACGCTTAAAAAATATATTAAAATTTCATTTCACTTATTTATTTATTTATTTATTTATTATTATTTTAAAATGTCTTTTTTATTTTCATTTTAGTGCTTGTTCTCTGCTCTTTGCAGACTTTAATAGTGCAGAGGTCCAAACTCAACAGCAGGAATGCTGCTACCATTTTACCAATAACCGTAGCTACTTCTCGGATGGAGGGATAAGGTCTCTCAGCGAGACAAGTACAGGCATTTGTAATATCCCCAACCTTATCTGTTGGCAAAGTTACTGAGATATCAACTGAATTAATGACAAACCCCAAATAATCAATTGTTTGGGATGGCTGTAACTTAGATTTTGTTGGATGGACAGAAACCCCATCCTTTCAATAGGCTTATTGTTGCTGAAACCAATTCTCCAGCTGTCTCCTGAGTGGCATTTACAATTAACATATTCTCTAGATAAGCCATTACAATGTGATTCTGAGCCCTCAGTAACACCAGTGCTGGTTTCAATAATTTTGTGAACAGCCTGAGAGCTGAAGTTAACCCATTAGGTAATTCTTTAAATTGCCTCAGCTGACCCATCCAATTAATTTAAAGTACCTGCGATAATGATGAATTTGTACTGAATAATAAGGCATCTTTTTTTTAATATAGTAGCCATATAGCAGCCTTGTGATAACAACTGCTTACAGTGTTGAAGGTGTCCTGATTAAATTATGAATTTAAGTTTGTGAGGTCCAGAATGACTCTGCAACCCCCATCTTTCTTCTGTCTGGAAATATATTTTTCTACCTGACGAATTTCTGGTGCAGCAAACACCAAACCGATCAGATATTATGCAGCATCATACGTTATAAAACAATTGTAATCTACCCCCAACCGCAGGTTGTTCCCCAGAAGTTCTATCGGTGATGGAATGAAGTTTCTGTACCTCCATAAATAAACTAGAAGATGTCCTTCTCCCAATATAATGGTTGATGTGGGCTGTATTGGATATAATACTTTGTACCCATCTCCCTACCTCTGCTGGTCCCTGTCCCAGAATCAAACCCCCTTCATATTCAACCTGCTTGTTTTCTCAGAGCAGGGATGAGAAATTTTATAAGGCAAATATCCTTAATTGTTTTGGCAGATTTTCCCCAATAATTAATCTGGATATTGCATTTTTTGGGTATAATGTTGGCCAAATGGCAATTATCCTCATACAATTAGGTTCGAATAGGCAGTGCAGAATAACGCAAGCATGTCCTTATGAGCTTTGGACATTATCGACCCTTGTATGTCTTTCCCAAATGCAGTGATACCAACTGATATCAGCTAGAGGACATGCTGGAAGCACATTTCCTGCCCTCACACCATTACACTCATGGGTGCCCAAATTACTGTTGGCACCCTGAGCAAGACACAATAGACAGGTGTTTTATATATATATTTTCAGCTGTTTCAGTTATAACAGTTTCTTGGAGCTGGTGAGAAACCAAATAGTTTATGTTGGTCGCCATGTTTTCTTCCATGGCCTCACCGCTCCCTTCTGATATAGCAAAGGATTGTGCTGCATCAGGTACACCTGGAGTTTAACTCTAGTGCTGTGGTGGGTATTCAAGACCAAAAACATCACCTTCAGGGTCAGTCTCCTGCCGCTCTGGTACTCCTGAGACTTGCTCAAAGGAGACTTCTTCCAGACCTAAACAAGGCTCTGGAGGTTCACATTCCCATGTTGTATAGGCACCATATTCTTGATATGGAACCCCCTCAGGGGCTGCCTGGGAAATCTCTGGGTCTTTGGACCTTTGACTGATTAAAGTTTGGAGCATTTTAGTCTTGCTCTAGGGACCTCATCCAGACCTACCAAGGCACTGGAGAGTCAGATTCCCATTTTTAACAGGCACCATACTCAGTGTATGGAACTCCTTCGGAGGCTGCCTGGGAATCTTTTGATCTTTGAACCCTTGACTGAGTAAAGTGTGGATCATTTTCTCCATTTCCAGTCTCCCCCACATTCTTGTCCTGTCTTGGAGGAAGTTACTTCTTTTACATTTTCTTGTGTATTTTGCCTAAAACTAAGAAAACTGCATCTGGTAACACATACTAAGAGCAAATCTTGTATGTACTTTCCTATCGTTGTGGCCTCAGTGCCCTGCGACACTAAAGCAGCTGGAGGGTTATTAACTACGGAAATAATGGCCACCGGTATCGGAACCACCACCGCACTTATCTATTTTCACGATCACTGCGATGGGACCGCAATGCTGCGTGACCCACGCTTGCTCCTCCCGCTGCACCGCAGGCTCCTGCTGACTCACAAGCCAGCCTTACAGAGCTTAACTCTCGCTGGAAAGTTTTTTAAAAGCACTTACCTGCAAGGTTTTCTACTTACCACTGGTGGAGCTGCGCTCTCCAGCTCGTTCAATGCGACATGCGTCGACGTAATGACGCGCATGCGCCTGGCGGGGCTTCTTCGCGTAGTCACTCACGTGACTCCGAAGTAAAATCCCAGGTGTAAAAGGTATTTTATTGCTGTGGAATCTTCTGGTACAATTCACTCTGTGCCGCTCAATCAAATCCATTCTACTTGTCAAGCATTCTTTCCAAAAACACTTTAGACTTTTTTAGACTTTAGAGATACAGAGCGGAAACAGGCCCTTCAGCCCACCAAGTCCCTGCCGACCAATGATCACCCTGTACACTAACACTATCAGCACGGTGGTGCAGCGGTAGAGTTGCTGCCTTACAGCACTTGCAGTGCCAGAGACCCGAGTTTGATCCCGACTACGGGTGCTGTCTATACGTTCTCCCCTTCGTGGGTTTTCAAGATCTTCGGTTTCCTCCCACACTCCAAAGATGTACAGGTTTGTAGGTTAATTGGCTTGGTATAAGTGTAAAATTGTCCCTAGTGGGTGTATGGTAATGTTAATGTGCGGGGATCGCTGGTTGATGCGGACTCGGTGGGCCGAAGGGCCTGTTTCCGCGCTGTATCTCTAAACTAAACTAAACTATCCCACACACTCGGGACAATTTGCAATTTTACTGCAGCCTATCAACCTATAAACCTGTAGGTGTTTGGAGTGTGGGAGGAAGTCGGAGCACGTGGAGAAAACATACGCGGTCACAAGGAGAATGTACAACCTCCGTGCAGACAGAGCCCGTAGTCAGGATTGAACCCAGGTCTCTGGTGTTGTAAGTCAGCAGCTCTATCGCTGCGCCAGTGTGCCTCTCAATACATTTGGGCGATCAGCCTGAAAAAAGGTCCCGACCTGAAAAGTCACCTACCCATGTTCTCCAGAAATGCTGCCTAACATGTTGAATTACTCCTGCATTTCATTTCTTTATTGGTAAACAGCATCTGCAGTTCTTTGTGTCCCCAACGCATTTGGTAGCTTCCAGATAATTACTAGTCTACTCAAGCCTCTCCACTCCCGGCAAGTAAAACATTTATCACTCATTTATTATGAATACAAGATAATATCATTTCTTTGCATAAATATATTTTAGAATGACATTGCCTTTACTTGAAGAGCAAGTGCTCTGTTGTGGATTAGTTTGCATATTGTAATCTATTAAATATTATAAGAATATGATTCATAATTCAATTCATGAAGGACAAAGCAGACACTTGATTCTTCATTTTTATTCTTGAACTGGTTTACGCTGATGTAATTCCTCTACAGCGAGATCATGTAATAGTTAATGAATACCTGTCTTCAGCATGGATGCTTCCAGCATAGCTTTGATGTACAGAATGTTCTGCCTCATTCAGTTACTATAACCCTCATCCAATGACATTCTGCTAGAGTGATTCCGGCCACTAAGAGACATTCCTTCCCAGGTGCTGCTAGTTTGGATTGTCATTGAACAAGGTCCAATTCATTCTTCTAAAAGAAAACAAGTTGGTTGCTTAAAAAAAAAGTCTTTATGGTCTGCGAAGTGGGATCAGACTGTATGAGGAGGGGTTTCCCTTTGATAGGGGGCAATTCCAATGAGGAAAATGGGGGAATGGTAGGTTTGCTGAATCCCCAAATTCTAAATCGGTCTGAAGCAGGGCCTCGACCCAGAAATGTTACCTATCCAATTTCTGCAGAAATGCTGTCTGACCTGTTGAATTACTCCAGCACGTTGTGTCCCCCAATTTCTAAACTTGCCTACCCGAGCGACTGGATTAGCGATAAAGTTGGAAGGGGGAGGGTGACGATGCCACTCTAGTAATTAGGGCAGAATGGTGTTGCCACGGTTGAATTGCTGCCTCACAGCACCAGAGACCCAGGTTTGATCCTGACTATGGGTTCTTTCAAAGTAAAAACTCTGCAATTAAAAACCCAATTTATGGGTGCTGTCTGCAGGGGGTTTGTACGTTCTCCCCATGAGCTGCGTAGGTTTTCTCAAGGATCTCCAGTTTCCTCACACACTCCAAAGACATACAGGTTTGTAGGCTAATTGGCTTGGCATAATTGTTAAATGTCGCTGGTGTTTGTGGGATAGTGTTAGTGTGCCAGATCGCTAGTCGGCGCGGACTCGGTGGGCCAAAGGACGTGTTTCCACACTGTATCTCTAAACTAAACTAAACTAATCTGACCATACACCATTGTAACACGGGAATGGTACTGCACTGTTGGACGTACTGTCCTCTGGAAAAAACGTTGGACTGAAGACCTGTCCATAAACCTCTGCCAAGGCATTAATCCTAGAAGACCAGGGAACAACTTCATGGCCAACATTTAACCCCAAACAAATTCACTGAAACGGGTTGGCTACTCTTTACCTCATTGTTGTTGTTCTGTGCAAATTGGCTGCAGTTTTTTCAAAGTAAAAACTCTGCAATTAAAAACGGACCAATTTAATTGGTTTTTACCAGTGGAGTGATCCAAGGGCATGAACAACATTTCAGAAATGAAAGATAGGCACAAAGTGCTGGAGTAACCCAGCGGGTCACGCAGCATATCTGGAGAAGAAGGATGGTTGATGTTTCGGGTTGGGACCTTTCTTCAGTCAATTCTTGAGTCTGAAAAAGGGTCCTGACCCAAAAGGTCATCCATCCTTTTTCTCCAGAGATGCTGGCTGACCTGCTGAGTTACTCCAGCACTTTGTGTCTATCTTTGGTCTAAACCAGCATCTTCAGTTCTTTGGTGCTACATGTTAGAATTGAAAGTCTTTTTCATTTGGATCTAAATTCCAAATTTTCCAGTTAATAAACTGAGGTGCAAATTTCTTGACAGAAGAGCATTTCAAGTGTGCTGGTAGCTGTACCTGTTGGGCCCAGAATCATGGCTTGGATAAGGAAGAAGCGTTATCAGATTACTTCAGGCCCATACCCGACGTTTGGCTATATTTAAGAGGGAGTTAGATGTGGCCCTTGTGGCTAAAGGGATCAAGGGGTATGGAGAGAAGGCAGGTACAGGATACTGAGTTGGATGATCAGCCGTGATCATATTGAATGGCGGTGCAAGCCCGAGTGGCCTACTCCTGCACCTATTTTCTATGTTTCTACATTTGTATGAGCAGATGTGAAGGGCCTGTTCCACTTGGGCGTCACTTATGCCACACCCTAAAAATTGGTTGGCGCGTCATGACACGCGCATGGAGCGTGGTGAGGCGGGGGGGGGGGTGTGAATGCAGTGACGGCGGTAGCGCGCAGCGCCCCGGGATTTTGGGATGCTCAAAATACTCGCACACCACCTGCGTGACACGCAAATGACGCCCAAGTGGGACAGGCCCTTGAGGGGATATAAGCTGTGTGCTGAGAAATAGTAATGAGCTCATTATAAACGTACCGATAAATAGAGGATTCTCACAACAGTCATACTTTGAATACAACATTCAAGATTAAATTTTCAGCCAGTGTAATTTTGCAGAAATGTTGACATGATCAACATTTGTGCTCGGCGGCTCAAAGGCAGACTAGGTTATAACGTATCCCCAACTTCCTCAGCTTGACTAATGACATTGTTAACTAAAAGTGGCGTCACAGGTAGGTAGTGTTGTCAATAAGACTTTCAGTACATTGGTCTTCATTAGTCAGAGTACTGACTATAGAAGTCGGGATGTTATGTTACAACTCTACAAGACGTAGGTAAGGCTGCATTGGAAATATTGTGTTCAGTGTTGGTCACACACCATTTGAATAATATACTACTTTTCAATTCTTCCTATCAAGGAGAAAACCATACATTCCATCTCATCACGTTTCCAGCAATTGCTTTGCTGTTGATTTATCTCGGCTTACGCTGAGAGGAAGGAGTCTTAAAGGTGATTTGAGGGGAAAGACTTTCACAGAGAGTGGTTGATGTCTGTAACTTGCTGCCTTGGGAGGTGGTGGAATCAGATGTAATTACTACATTTAAACAGCATTTAGAAATACATTGAATCAGACAAGGCAGAGACTAAATGTAGGCAAATGGGATCAGTGTAGATGGGAGAAACGCTTGGCATGGATGTGGTGGCTCAAATGACCCATTTCTGTGCTAAACCACTCTATAATTCTTATAATGGAAGATAATCTTCTAAAACGTAAAACTATTCATCTCTAACTTTGCCTTGCTCCGATGAAATATTAATGACCTGAAACATATTCTCTCCCTCTCCCTCTCCCCCTCTCCCCCTCTCTCCCTCTCTCCCTCTCCCCCCACACATGCTGCCTGATCAGTGAGTATCTATAGAACCTGCTTGATTCGGAGGCGGAATCTTCAGTCTCCTGGGTTTGAATGGACAGTGGGGAATATGTAATTGGTGAAAATATTGCACATAATTTTTATGCTTCTGATGAAATTCCTGCATAATGGGACCAAAATATTTATATAACTGGAAGATTCCAGAAATGCAATATCATAGCAATGGTAAACATGTCTGGTGTCAAATCAAGGGAGATTTCTACAATTATAGAAACATAGAAAAATAGGAGTAGGCCATTCGGCCCTTCGAGCCTGCACCGCCATTCAATGTGATCATGGCTGGTCATCCAACTCAGTATCCCGTACCTCCCTTCTCTCCATACCCCCTGATCCCTTTAGCCACAAGTGCCACATCTAACGCCCTCTTAAATATAGCCAATGAACTGGCCTCAACTACCTTCTGTAGCAGAGAATTCCAGAGACTCACCACTCTCTGTGTAAAGAATGTTTTCCTTATCTCGGTCCTAAAGGAATTCCCCCTTATCCTTGGACTGTGACCCCTTGTTCTGGACTCCCCCAACATCGGGAACAATCTTCCAGCATCTAGCTTGTCCAATCCCTTAAGAATTTTGTAAGTTTCTATAAGATCCCCCCTCAATCTCCTAAATTCCAGCGAGTACAAGCCGAGTCTATCCAATCTTTCCTCATATGAAAGTCCTGACATCCCAGGAATCAGTCTGGTGAATCTTCTCTGTACCCCCTCTATGGCAAGGATGTCTTTCCTCAGATTTGGAGACCAGAACTGTACGCAATACTCCAGGTGTGGCCTCACCAAAACCCTGTACAACTGCAGCAGAACCTCCCTGCTCCTATACTCAAATCCTTTCGCTATGAATGCTAACATACCATTTGATTTCTTCACTGCCTGCTGCACCTGCATGCCTACTTTCAATGACTGGTGTACCATGACACCCAGGTCTCGTTGCATCTCCCCTTTTCCTAATCTGCCACCATTCAGATAATAGTCTACCCTCATGTTTTTGCCACCAAAGTGGATAACCTCACATTTACCCACATTATACTGCATCTGCCATGCATCTGCCCATTCACTCAGCCTATCCAAATCACCCTGCAGCCTCCAAGCATCCTCCTCACACCTAACTATACCCCCCAGCTTGGTGTCATCTGCAAATTGGGAGATGTTGCATTGAATTCCCTCGTTCAAATCATTAATATATATTGTAAATAGCTGGGGTCCCAGCACTGAGCCTTGCGGAACCCCACTAGTCACTGCCTGCCATTGTGAAAAGGACCCGTTTACTCCTACCCTGCCAGCCAGTTCTCTATCCACATCAATACTGAACCCCCAATACTGTGTGCTTTAAGTTTGTATGCTAATCTCTTATGCGGGATCTTGTCAAAAGCCTTCTGTAAGTCTAGATATAACACATCCACTGGTTCTCCCTTATCCACTCTACTAGTTACATCCTCGAAAAATTCTATCAGATTTGTCAGACATGATTTACCTTTCGTAAATCCATGCTGACTTTGTCCAATGATTTCACCACTTTCCAAATGCACTGCTATCCCATCTTTAATAACTGACTCTAGCAGTTTCCCCACTACCGATGTTAGACTAACTGGTCTGTAATTCCCCGCTTTCTCTCTCCCTCCTTTTTTAAAAAGTGGGATTACATTAGCTACCCTCCAATCCTCAAGAACTACTCCAGAATCTAAGGAATTTTGAAAAATTATCACTAATGCATCCACTATTTCTGTGGCTACCTCCTGGAGTACTCTGGGATGCAGACTATCTGGCCCTGGGGATTTATCGGCCTTCAATCCGTTCAATTTACCCAACACCACCTCCCGGCTAACCTGGATTTCACTCAGTTCCTCCATCTTATTTGACCCCCGTTCCACTGCTATTTCCGGCAGATTATTTATGTCTTCCTTAGTGAAGACAGAACCAAAGTAGTTATTCAATTGGTCTGCCATGTCCTTGTTCCCCATGATCAATTCACCTGTTACCAACATTTGTTTTAACTAGTCTCTTTCTCTTCACATATCTATAAAAACTTTTGCAGTCAGTTTTTATGTTCCCTGCCAGTTTCCTTTCATAATCTATTTTCCCTTTCCTAATTAAGCCCTTTGTCCTCTTCTGCTGGATTCTGAATTTCTCCCAGTCCTCCGGTAGGCTGCTTTTTCTGGCAAATTTGTATGCCTCATCTTTTGTTTTTATACTATCCCTGATTTCCCTTGTTATCCATGGATGCACCACCTTCCCCGATTTATTCCTTTGCCAAACTGGTATGAACAATTTTTGTACTTCATCCATGCAGTCTTTAAATACCTTCCATTGCACATCCACTGTCAACCCTTTAAGAATCACCTGCCAGTCTATCTTGGCCAATTCACATCTCATACCTTCAAAGTTACCTTTGTTAAAGCTCAGAACCCTTGTTTCTGACTTAATTTTGTCAATCTCCATCCTAATGAAGAACTCAACCATATTATGGTCACTCTTGCCCAAGGGGCCACGCACAACAAGACTGCTAACTAACCCTTCCTCATTACCCAGTCTAGAATAGCCTGCTCTCTCGTTGGTTCCTCCACATGTTGGTTGAGAAAACTATCCCGCATCTATTCCATGAAATCCTCTTCCTCAGCACCCCTGCCAATTTGATTCACCCTATCTACATGCAGATTGAAGTCACTCATTATAACCGTTTTACCCTTGTTGCACGCATTTCTAATTTCCTGTTTGATGCCATCCCCAACTCCAATACTACTGTTAGGTGGCCTGTACACAGCTCCCACTAGCGTTTTCTGCCCCTTAGAGTTTCGCAACTCTACCCATATCGATTCCACATCCTCCACGCTAACGTCCTTCCTTTCTATTGCATTAATCTCCTCTCTCACCAGCAACGCTACCCCACCTCCTTTTCTTTTTCGTCTATCCCTCCTGAATATTGAATATCCCTGGATGTTCAGCTCCCAGCCTTGATCACCCTGGAGCCATGTCTCCGTGATCCCAACTATAGCATAGTCATTAATCGCTATCTGCACCTTCAAATCATCCACCTTATTACGAATGCTCCTTGCTATGAGACACAAAGCCTTCAGGCTTGTTTTTACAACACTCTTACTCCTTATACAATTATGTTGACAAGTGGCCCCTTTCACATCGATCCCTATTACACTTGGCCATACTCTCCTATCCCTTTGTGAGCTTTCTTTCCCATTAATTCTGGGGTCATTAACCATCCCTTTACTCTCTTTCCCTTTAACTCCGTCCTCGACTATCCCATTTGACACCCCACCCCCTTTATTCAATTTAAAACCATCCGTGTAGCAGTGGCAAACCTGCCGGCCAGAATGCTGGTCCCCCACCTGTTAAGATGCAATCCACCCCTTTTGTACAGTTCCCCCTTACTCCAAAACAGATCCCAGTGATCTAAGAATCTAAATCCCTGCCCCCTGCACCAGTTCCTCAGCCACACATTCAGGTCCCATATCTCCCTGTTCCTGCTCTCACCAGCACGAGGAACTGGAAGCAAACCTGAGATAACAACCCTGGAAGTCATGCTTTTCAGCATTTTTCCGAGCTCTCTGAAGTCCCGCTGCAAAATATTTATCCCCTTCTTTCCAACATCATTTGTGCCAACATGCACGACCACTTCTGGCTGTTCACCTTTGCCCTTGAGGATTGTCTGCACTCTGTCCGTGACATCCTGGATCCTGGCTCCAGGAAGGCAGCACGCCATCCTCGAATCCCGTCTGTTGCCGCAGAAACCCCTGTCCGTACCTCTCACAATGGAGTCTCCAACTACAATGGCGTTGCCCGACTTTGGCCTCTTTGGTTTTGGCTCAACAGCCCTTTTTGTTTTGCAAGCCAGTCCACCGCTCAGTGAGATACCGTCTTCTATCCCAGCAGCTTCCACGTGGGTGAACCTGTTCACAAGAGGTACAACACCCGGGGACCTGTTGCATTCCATGTTTTCCTCCCTGTCTCACTGTCACCCACCTTCTCTCTTCTAGTGCGTTGGGTGTAACAATCTTACTGTAGGACTTGTCGAGGAACGACTCAGTTTCTCGGATGAACCTGAGGTCATCCACTTGTTTCTCCAGTTCCCCAACACGGTCCTTCAAGAGCTGTAGCTGGATGCACTTCTCACATTTGTAGCATCCAGAGGCACCAGCAGTGTCCTTGACCTCCCACATACTGCAAGCATCACACTGCATCAGCTTGCTTGACATCTCCTTCTTTTGCCTCAGTCTCTCCCTATCCAGTGTTTTGCGCAGCCTCCTCGCCAAAGACTCACACTTTACTCACAGGGCACTTCCCTCACTGCTGCTCCCCAAGAGCTGCCTTGCTTATATTGACTGTTAAATTGCCTAATTTACAAACCAAATTCCTCAGTTTTCAACTGTTTTCCCCCTCTGACTCACTGAGAACTCTCCTCCCACTCGGGCTAGAGCCAATCAGTGCTTTCTCCTGCTTCTCTTTGTTGCTGTTGCTTCTAAATCTACAGGAACACTGAGCTTGAATAGCTTTAATGGGGAGTGCCTGCTTGTGATGATGTGCAAATTTAGAGGTCGTCAATATAAGGTGGCTAGCCTAGAATGTAGATTGATAACTTAGAAGATACTCTTTTACCACAAGTGCAAATGTGGATCTCGCCACCACAGGGCTATCCAAATCCTCTTTAACTCTGCATTATCACTTTACTATCTTCCCTCCATTCCAATGTTACCACTCCACTTTATATGCAGAACCCCCCCCCCCCCCCAAATAATCTGACACCATGCCAAACTCCTGAAAATCTCCAGAATCCTTTCTTTGACTACTCCCTTGCACCTTCTCTCTGATAGCCCTATCCTTCCTCCATCTCCATGCACGTCACCAAAGCATTCTCTAAAATATTCTCCGCTCTTGAATGGAGGGAATTTTCATAGCAAGGTCTGTGTGTAAGTTTCCATCTGCTAAGTCTACTCTGCAACTTGACGCATAGGACCTCCGTGCAAAATCACTCCTCTACTACAGGCTGGCCTTGAGCTTGATCCTGTTGCATTGTTTGTGTCCTTGCGTAGCTGCATTTGAGAGAGATCTGAATGAGCACACAACAAAGAAATGAATAAAAGTTTACGTCGTTGAAATTTAATTTTACTCGATAATGTCTTACAATAGGTATGTGCGTGGGTGAAGCAGAAGTAGAATCATTTACTCTTTTCTTCTGAATAGCTTTTCCATTAGAAAGTTTCGAATTTAGAGAAAGGCTAAAAGAATTACTTTGAGAGACATCTCAAGTGGTGTCCATCAATAATGTAGAGTGAACAGAGCATAAACAAACTGATTTTCCTTCTTCCGATTCATCATTTTGATGTACTTTAGTCATGCCAGTAAACCTTTAGTGGAAGCACAAATATAACACGTTTTAAAAGCAAACCAAAATAATGTTCTGTGTCAGTGGCAGCTCTCAATGACAGAGAAGTTGCATTGAAAGGTGGCATCTCCACTTCCTTCTATGATGGCAATGTTCAAGGACTGGGCAATGTTCAAGGACTCGGCAACGGACTTGAATGAATACGCCACAGTCGTTACAGACTTCATAAAGAAATGTGTGGAGGAATGCATCCCTACAAAAACCTTCCGAGTGTTTCCCAATCAGAAACCTTGGATGAACTGAGAGATCCGCACTCTTCTGAAGACCAGACACTGGGCATTCATGTCTGATGACACAGTGGTCTACAAGAAGTCCAGATACGACCTTGGTAAGGCCATCAAAAAGGCCAAAAGGGAATTCTGCTCCAAGCTGGAGGATGAGACAGATCGGCAGCTGTGGCGGGGCCTGAATGCAATCACCTCTTACAAGGCGAAACCAGGAGGCAGCTCGGATGTCGGCGATACATCACTCCCTGATGAGCTCAATGCATTTTACCCACGCTTTGATAGTGAGAACACCGATGTGCCTTCCTGAGCCCCTATTCGCTGTGATGGTATTTCAGTCACAGAGGCCGACGTCAGGAAATCCTTCAGAGGGGTGAACCCTCGAAAAGCGTCTGGACCTGATGGCATACCTGGTCGTGTCCTAAAAACCTGTGCAGACCAACTGGCTGGAGTTTTTACGGACATTTTTAACCTGTCACTTCTGAGGTCTGAGGTTCCCACCTGCTTCAAAAGGGCATCAATAATACCGGTGCCCAAGAAGAGCAAGGTGACGTGCCTCAATGACTATCGACCTGTGGCATTAATGCCTGTGGTGATGAAGTGCTTCGAGAGGTTGATCATGGCGCAAATCAACTCCTACCTCGACAAAAACCTGGACCCACTGCAGTTTGCTTATTGCCACAACAGATCAACGGTGGACGTGATCTCACTGGCCATCCACTCCGCTCTGGACCACTTGGACAACAAAAACTCATATGTCAGGCTGTTATTCATTGACTACAGCTCGGCATTTAACACAATCATCCCCTCCAAGCTGGTTACCAAACTCACAGAACTGGGTCTCTGCGCATCCCTCTGCAATTGGATCCTTGACTTCCTCATCCACAGACCACAGTCTGTTCGTATTGGTGGAAATGTGTCAGACTCGATAACAATCAGCACGGGAGCACCTCAGGGTTGCGTGCTCAGCCCCCTGCTGTACTCACACAAAACTCATGACCGCGTAGCCGGTCATGGCGCGAACTCCATCATCAAGTTCGTTGACGACACCACTGTTGTGGGACGTATCACTGATGGGGATGAGTCAGAGTATAGAAGAGAGATCGAGCAACTGTCCATATGGTGCCAGCACAACAACATGGCCCTCAACACCAGCAAAACCAAGGAACTGATCGTGGACTTTGGAAGGAGTAGGATGGGGACCCGCAGTCCTGTTTATATCAACGGGTCGATGGTTGAAAGGGTCAAGAGCTTCAAATTCCTGGGCGTGCACATCTGTGAAGGTCTTTCCTGGTCCGAGAACACAGATGCAATTATTAAGAAAGCTCATTAGTGCCTCTACTTCCTGAGAAGATTACGGAGAGTTGGTCTGTCAAGGAGGACTCTCTCTAACTTCTATAGGTGCACAGTTGAGAGCTTGCTGACCGGTTGCATCGTGGCTTGGTTCGGCAATTTGAGTGCCCTGGAGAGGAAAAGACTACAAAAAGTAGTAAACACTGCCCAGTCCATCATCGGCTCTGACCTTCCTTCCATCGAGGGGATTTATCGCAGTCGCTGCCTCAAAAAGGCTGGCAGCATCATCAAGGACCCACACCACCCTGGCCACACACTCATCTCCCTGCTACCTCCGGGTAGAAGGTACAGGATCCTGAAGACTGCAACAACCCGGTTTAGGAATAGTTACTTCCCCACAGCCATCAGGCTATTAAACCTGGCTCGGAACTCTGAACATTAATATCCCTCCATCTGTTATTTGCACTTTATTAATTTATTAATTCATGGGTGTATTTATGTATATAATTGTAGTCAATGCCTTCTATGTTCTGTTGTGCTATGCAAAGAAAGATTTTCATGTCCTGTCAGGGACACATGACAATAAACTCTTTTGACTTGACTTGACTTTGATGGAATGAATGAGTTTCTAAAATACACATGAACTGCAGAAACGTGTGTTCAGTGTCAGTTCATTCTATAAATTCACGCTTCACTTCCTTAAACAAAGACCTTGGCTTCATTCTCAAGGTTCTATGGGTAAAACATAAAACAGAACAGTACAGCAAAAGACCAGGCCCTTCGGCCCACAATGTCTGTCATGACCATCACTTATCTACCTGCACATAACCCACATCCCTCCATTCCCTGCATATCTATATGCCTGTGCAAAGGTCTTTTAACTCACTAACCTATGTGTGCCACCCCTGGCAGTGCGTTCCAGGCACTCACAACCCTCTGTTTCATTTTAGTTTAAACTTTGCTGCTCTCAGCTTAAAGCTATGCCTTCTAGTACTTGATTTTTTTCCATCCAGGGAAAAGTATTCTGACTGTCTATCCTATCTATGAGCCCCGACACTTTACAGTCAATGATATGAAGATCCACAGCAAGAGGGCAAGCTCATGCTTCCAGTGGTGAAGAGTGTCCCACACTCACAATGGGGGTGGGGATGGGAGTTGTATTGTGCTGGAAAATGTGTAGTGGAATCCTAATGTGGGCCAACACATGCCAGTTTGACCTGGAGCACTCAAAATTCAGCCAGAGGTTTTTTTGGAACTTTCCTAAGGTTTAGGTTAGTTTAGCGATTCAGCACAGAAGCAGTTTCTTCGGCCACCCAGTCTGCGCCGACCGGCAATCACCCCGCACACTAGCACGATCCGACACACTAGGAACAATTTACAATTCTTACCGAAGCCAATTAACCTACAAACCTGTATGCCTTTGGAGTGTGGGAGGAAACCAGAGTACCCGTGATCAGGATTGAACCCGGGTCTCTGGCGCTGTAAGGCAGCAACTCTACCGCTGTGCCACTGTGCCACCTGGTGCGAGGTGCTGAGAAAATGCAACCATTTACCTATTTGTGATTTATTCACAAAATTATTTTACTCAGGCTCTGAGATGAGATGAAACATTAACTATCAGTTCTTGACCTGGCCTACACCACCCTAATCCTACTTTGGCAACAGAACACCGCAGACCACCTTTTGCACTGCCATGTACTTGTTTTCCAATTACATCCTTTGTACTAATGGCCTTTTTTAGAGGGAAATGAGTTACATACAGGATGCATGCTGTCTTCAGTTTCACAGCCACAAACGAACAAGGTTCAATCCAGTCGTCAGGTGCTATCTGTGTAGAATTTGAATGTGCTCTCTGTAACCACACTGGCTTTCTCCGAGTGCTCTAGTTTCCCTTGTCGTGAGTTGGTAGACTATTTGCTATTGTACATTACCACCACTGTGGAGGGCAGTGGTAAAACCTGGGGGAATTTGATGGTAATGTGGGAAGAATTTAAAACATAGGATTAATGAAGGATTTATAAAAGGACTAGACAAGCTAAATGCAGGAAAAATGTTCCCAATGTTGGGCGAGTCCAGAACCAGGGGCCACAGTCTTAGAATAAACGGGAGGCCATTTAAGACTGAGGTGAGAAAAAACGTTTTCACCCAGAGAGTTGTGAATTTATGGGCAGAGGGCAGTGGAGGCCAAGTCACTGGGTGGATTTAAGAGAGAGTCAGATAGAGCTCTAGGAGCTAGTGGAGTCAAGGGATATGGGGAGAAGGCAGGCATGGGTTATTGATAGGGGACGACCAGCCATGATCGCAATGAATGGCGGTGCTGGCTCAAAGGGCTGAATGGCCTCCTCCTGCACCTATTTTCTATGTTTCTATGTTTCTATGTTTATATTTGTTTAAATGCATGGTTGATATGCTGTATGACTCTATGAATGTAAGTTTAGCTGACGTTAAGCAAGAGAGGTTTGCATGAAACAGAATACACTACCTGAGCTGGATGGCCTGATCATTTGATAAAAATTATATGTTATTTTATCACCGAACTCACTGCAATTCATACTTTGAACTGAACCTCTCTGTATCATAATTAAAAGATTTCATGGAGTGGTTTTAAGACTCCCATTTCCTCCTGAGAGAGATAAAACTAATAATGGATGAATTATCTATTACAATACTCATCATTTTTATGGCTTGTGAAATCTTCTCAGTGTTGCTGCCTCTAACTGTTCCTGGGCATCTGGCACTTTAAAATCTCATAATCTGAAAAAGATTAATTTCTTGGTTGAATTGATTTAAGATTTAACGGGGTCGGCTCCATTGGAAATAAGATGAACTCTCTTCTTTTTTAAGCGGCCGAAGAGAAAATTTCCCACATAACTGGGAAGGTCCCAGAGTCAATGGTCAACTGTGGCTTCATTGTGAATTCAGAAGGTTGTGGGGTCACCCGAGAGATACTATTCTCTCAAACTTACAGTCTGGCCTGACTCTTCAATGCAATACTGAGGGAGTGTTGATTTTTCGGAGGGGTTGCCTATCCATGAGACAATACATTTAGTCCCTGCCTTTCTCACACCACTGACGCTGCCTGGTCCTCTGAATACTTCAACATTCTCTTTTATTTAGATTATCAACAACTGATATGTGCATCTCACATGTCCACCATTTTGTTTATAACCTCTCCAACTACCCCCCATTCACTGTTAACCATTGATATTCCTCCAGTCGCATGGAGTCCCATTACAAGAATTAGCTTTGGGAGTTTATGGGCTTATACATCAAACATCGAACAATGCAGCACAGTAACAGGCCCTTCAGCCCACAATGTCTGCAACAAACATGATACCAAGTTGGACTAACCTCCCCTGCCTGCACATGATTAGAAACATAGAAACATAGAAAAATAGATGCAGGATTAGGCCATTCGGCCCTTCGAGCCTGCACCACCATTCAATGTGATCATGGCTGATCATCCAACTCAGTATCCCGTACCTGCCTTCTCTCCATACCCCCTGATCCCTTTAGCCACAAGTGCCACATCTAACGCCCTCTTAAATACAGCCAATGAACTGGCCTCAACTACCTTCTGTGGCAGAGAATTCCAGAGACTCACCACTCTCTGTGTAAAGAATATTTTCCTCATCTCGGTCCTAAAGGAATTCCCCCTTATCCTTAGACTGTGACCCCTTGTTCTGGACTCCCTCAACATCGGGAACAATCTTCGAGCATCTAGCTTGTCCAACCCCTTAAGAATTTTGTAAGTTTCTATAAGATCCCCCCTCAATCTTCTAAATTCCAGCGAGTACAAGCCGAGTCTATCCAGTCTTTCCTCATATGAAAGTCCTGCCATCCCAGGAATCAGTCTGGTGAACCTTCTCTGTACCCCCTCTATGGCAAGAATGTCTTTCCTCAGATTTGGAGACCAAAACTGTACGCATTACTCCAGGTGTGGCCTCACCAAAACCCTGTACAACTGCAATAGAACCTCCCTGCTCCTATACTCAAATCCCTTCGCTATGAATGCTAACATACCATTTGCTTTCTTCACTGCCTGCTGCACCTGCATGCCTACTTTCAATGACTGGTGTACCATGACACCCAGGTCTCGTTGCATCTCCCCTTTTCCTAATCTGCCACCATTCAGATAATAGTCTACCCTCATGTTTTTGCTACCAAAGTGGATAACCTCACATTTATCCACATTATACTGCATCTGCCATGCATCTGCCCATTCACTCAGCCTATCCAAATCACCCTACAGCCTCCAAGCATCCTTGTCACACCTAACTATACCCCCAGCTTGGTGTCATCTGCAAATTTGGAGATGTTGCATTGAATTCCCTCGTCCAAATCATTAATATATATTGAAAATAGCTGGGGTCCCAGCACTGAGCCTTGCGGTACCCCACTAGTCACTGCCTGCCATTCTGAAAAGGACCCGTTTACTCCTACCCTTTGCTTCCTGTCTGCTAGCCAGTTCTCTATCCACATCAATACTGAACCCCCAATACCATGTGCTTTAAGTTTGTATGCTAATCTCTTATGCGGGACCTTGTCGAAAGCCTTCTGAAAGTCTAGATATAACACATCCACTGGTTCGCCCTTATCCACTCTACTAGTTACATCCAATGTAAAATTCTATTGAAAAATTCTATCAGATTTGTCAGACATGAATTAACTTTCGTAAATCCATGCTGACTTTGTCCAATGATTTCACCACTTTCCAAATGTGCTGCTATCCCATCTTTAATAACTGACTAGCAGTTTCCCCACTACCGATGTTAGACTAACTGGTCTGTAATTCCCCGCTTTCTCTTTCCCTCCTTTTTTAAAAAGTGGGATTACATTAGCTACCCTCCAATCCTCAGGAACTACTCCAGAATCTAAGGAATTTTGAAAAATTATCACTAATGCATCCACTATTTCTGTGGCTACCTCCTTGAGTACTCTGGGATGCAGACTATCTGGCCCTGGGGATTTATCGGCCTTCAATCCGTTCAATTTACCCAACACCACCTCCCGGCAAACCTGGATTTCACTCAGTTCCTCCATCTTATATGACCCCCGTTCCACTGCTATTTCCGGCAGATTATTTATGTCTTCCTTAGTGAAGACAGAACCAAAGTAGTTATTCAATTGGTCTGCCATGTCCTTGTTCCCCATGATCAATTCACCTGTTTCTGACTGCAAGGGACCAACATTTGTTTTAACTAGTCTCTTTTTCTTCACATATCTATAAAAACCTTTGCAGTCAGTTTTTATGTTCCCTGCCAGTTTCCTTTCATAATCTATTTTCCCTTTCCTAATTAAGCCCTTTGTCCTCCTCTGCTGGATTCTGATTTTCTCCCAGTCCTCTGGGAGGCTGCTTTTTATGGCCAATTTGTATGCCTCATCTTTTGTTTTTATACTATTCCTGATTTCCCTTGTTATACATGGATGCACCACCTTCCCTGATTTATTCCCTGAGTATTGCGTACAGTTCTGCTCTCCAAATCTGAGGAAGGACATTATTGCCATAGAGGGAGTGCAGCGAAGGTTCTTCAGACTGATTCCTGGGATGTCAAGACTGTCTTATGAACAAAGACTGCATAGACTCGGTTTATACTCTCTAGAATTTAGGAGATTGAGAGGGGATCTTATAGAAACTTACAAGATTCTTAAGGGGTTGGACAGGCTAGATGCAGGAAGATTATTCCCGATGTTGGGGAGGTCCAGGACAAGGGGTCACAGCTTAAGGATAAGGGGGAAATCCTTTAGGACCGAGATGAGAAGGAATTTTTTCACACAGAGAGTGGTGGGTCTCTGGAACTCTCTGCCACAGAGGGTAGTTGAGGCCAGTTCATTGGCTATATTTAAGAGGGAGTTAGATGTGGCCCTTGTGGCTAAGGGGATCAGAGGGTATGGAGAGGAGGCAGGTACGGGATACTGAGTTGGATGATCAGCCATGATCATATTGAATGGCGGTGCAGGCTCGAAGGGCCGAATGGCCTACTCCTGCACCTAATTTCTATGTTTCTGTGTTTCTATTCTTTTGCCAAACTGGTATGAACAATTTTTGTACTTCATCCATGCAGTCTTTAAATACCTTCCATTGCACATCCACTGTCAACCCTTTAAGAATCACCTGCCAGTCTATCTTGGCCAATTCACATCTCATACCTTCAAAGTTACCTTTGTTCAAGTTCAGAACCCTTGTTTCTGACTTAATTTTGTCACTCTCCATCCTAATGAAGAACTCAACCATATTATGGTCACTCTTGCCCAAGAGGCCACGCACAACAAGACTGCTAACTAACCCTTCCTCATTACTCAATACCCAGTCTAGAATGGCCTGCTCTCTCATTGGTTCCTCCACATGTTGGTTGAGAAAACTATCCCGCATACATTCCAAGAACTCCTCTTCCTCAGCACCCCTGCCAATTTGATTCACCCAATCTACATGCAGATTGAAGTCACCCATTATAACCGTGTTACCCTTGTTGCACGCATTTCTAATTTCCTGTTTGATGCCATCCCCAACTCCAATACTACTGTTAGGATTGAAGATGAATGAACTTTATTGGCTTCCATCACAGTGGGAAACGTTGATTCCGCTGTAGTGGATGTTAATGCTAAACTCTATCGTGTATTGTGTTCTTTTTATTTGTCTGGCTGTATGGTAACTCAAATATCACTGTACCAATTGGTGCATGTGACAATAAATGTGAACTTGAACTTGAACTCGAATTAATCGTGGTGGTGGAGGGGTGAATTAGGGAAGAAGCAAAGAAGAAGCAGAGGCCATCCAGGTGTGGGGTGGAGGCAGAGAGGGACTACATGCCCTTGGTGAAGATGAGCAGGTAAGTATCAGGACGCTGGAATCCATCACAGTTGTGGAGGGCACCAGAAGAACCTTGGAAGAAAGTGGGGAAGAGAATGGACACGAGATGAAAGATTTAAGTCTGCCGAATAGCTTTGAGATAGTCAACGTTACCGTGACTTCAGGACTTTCATGCTCCAATGCATGGAATTCACTGTGGAACTCAGGATATGACAAAAACAATGAAGATGTGATAACGAGTTTGAGCTCAGCATCGTCATGTGATACATTTGTTGTAAAAGTAATTGTTGCTAAAAAATAGCGTGGAAGAATCTAGCGGTACTTGCCTTCAAGCTTTTGTATTTACTTCTTGACGGGAGAGCGAAGAAGAGAGAATGACTGAGGTATGAGTGATCCTTGATTAAGTTGACTGCTTACCAGAGGCAGTGTGAAGTATCAATGGAGTTGATGGTACGGGAGGCTGAACACAATTAATAAACAGAAAGACAGATACTGATTGCATTTCCTCTAAATGTGATGAATGAAGCATATTTTTTAAGTAAAGAAAGGAAGCTTCCAGATTCAGCTTCTATGTTTGCTGGAGCTTTTGAGTTTGGGTGAGTCTGTTTGAGACTTCAAACTGTGGTCAACCGGTGAACCCAAGGACCCCAATGTCAAAGCTGATCCAACAGTTAGGCATGTGGCCCTGACAGGCAAGGATGGAGCTGGTGAATGGAAGGCAGTAATGACATAGAAACATAGAAACATAGAAATTAGGTGCAGGAGTAGGCCATTCGGCCCTTCGAGCCTGCACCGCCATTCAATATGATCATGGCTGATCATCCAACTCAGTATCCCGTACCTGCCTTCTCTCCATACCCTCTGATCCCCTTAGCCACAAGGGCCACATCTAACTCCCTCTTAAATATAGCCAATGAACTGGCCTCAACTACCCTCTGTGGCAGAGAGTTCCAGAGACCCACCACTCTCTGTGTGAAAAAATTCCTTCTCATCTCGGTCCTAAAGGATTTCCCCCTTATCCTTAAGCTGTGACCCCTTGTCCTGGACCTCCCCAACATCGGGAACAATCTTCCTGCATCTAGCCTGTCCAACCCCTTAAGAATCTTGTAAATTTCTATAAGATCCCCTCTCAATCTCCTAAATTCTAGAGAGTATAAACCGAGTCTATGCAGTCTTTGTTCATAAGACAGTCCTGACATCCCAGGAATCAGTCTGGTGAACCTTCGCTGCACTCCCTCTATGGCAATAATGTCCTTCCTCAGATTTGGAGACCAGAACTGTACGCAATACTCCAGGTGTGGCCTCACCAAGACCCTATACAACTGAAGTAGAACCTCCCTGCTCCTGACAGAGCCCTGGAGAACACTGGAGGCAGTGTCAGTGACATGACAGGCGACAGGACAAGTACAGTAAGTGAGGGTGGATCCTGGAGGAGACTGGAAAAGTTTGGCTTGGTGAAAGTGTGCAGCGAGGTTGCAGAGCATAAGAGAGGCCACAAACCATCCCAACTGAGGTCCACTGGTGACTTTTTAATGAGAGTAAAATAACATCCGAAAATGCCGTAAGTACTCTGCAGGTCAGGTAACATCTGACTGAAGAAAAACAGTGCTAATGTTTCAGGACAAACAGTCAGAACAGTTTGATGAAAGATCTTCCATCTGAGATGTTGACTCTGCTCTTCAGCTGACAGAAGTGGCCTGGCCTGGCCTGCAACATATTTCCAATGTTTTCTGCTTTTACTTTAGATTTCCAGCATCTGGAGTTATTTTCTTGGTTTTCACTATTGGTTGGATGAACATCAGCAGCAACAGGTGGAATTGAATTGAATTGAATTAAATTTATTTGTCATTCAGACCTTTCGGTCTGAATGAAATTTTGTTCCCCTGCAGTCATACATATAATTAAAAAATGACAGAAACACACAATAAACACAAATTTAACATCCACCACAGTGAGTTCACCAAACACCTCCTCACTGTGATGGAAGGTATTGTCTTAAAGTCTCTGTCCCTTCCCTCTTTGTTCTCCCTCTGCGCCGAGGCGATCCAGGCTTCAGATGTTGTGACCCCACGGGCTGATGGTAAGTCCCGCGGCTCAACCGTGCTCCGCGAACGGGCCGGTTCAAACTCCACGGCCCGGGGTGGTCGAAGCTGTCGAAGCTGCCGCCATCCAGACCAGCGGACGAAGCTGTTGTTGCGGGAGCTCGGAAAAAACAGGTCACCAACCTGTGACCTGCGATCTCCCAAAGCCATCATCCACTGGGCCGCGGCTGAGGTCGCGATCGGGCCGCTGCCGCTGCCGCTGCCACAGCTCCGGGGCCGAGTCGGGTCGCCGCTGGTCTGTAACATCTGACTGAAGAAAAACAGTTCCAATGTTTCAGGACAAACAAGCAGAACAGTTTGATGGAAGATCTTCCATTTGAGATGTTGACTCTGCTCTTCAACTGACAGAAGTGGCCTGGCCTGGCCTGGCCTGCAACATATTTCCAATGTTTTCTGCTTTTACTGTAGATTTCCAGCATCTGGAGTTATTTTCTTGTTTTTCACTAAATTGTTCATAAGGTTGTTGGAAGAACTTCAGCAGCAACAGGTGGAGGATAAGCATTTAGTTGGATAGTGACTAGCCACTGGCAATGTGACTTCCCATTAGTGCCAGCTTTAACTTTCAGCAGACAGGAGTTGATGGGTGGTCCTGTGGATAGGACACCGTGCACTTTGAAAAATTAATGACAAATTTAGAAATGAACAAAACGCTTCTAGTCTTTATCCATCAGGTTGTTTCCATTCATAAATTTTTTCTAAAACTGACAATCTTGTTAGGTATAATTTTGCAATAATTATATTAAATGTTTATGTTTTAATTAATAAAAAGCCTGCCTACTGGTTTATCATATATCTTAGAAGCAGTTTAGAGAAAATGGTTGCTGCAGTTATAGTACCCATTTTGTGTGCAGTAACACTGCCCAAATGGCGATAATCAGCAACATTAGAATTTCCTGGGGGCAGCAAATCCAGAGAGTGGCCAGGAGAACGTTCTTCTCATTATAGACGTAACATCGGTTTTTCAGCTACAGGTTCTTATCAAAAGATCAGAACCTTGGGTATAATACATTGCTCCGGGGCTGTACTCAGGTGTCAGTGTTACTTATGTTCTCAAGTGGTCATTACAGATTGCAAACTGTAGACTAACAAGGAGAGAGTTATTGACTATTCTAATCTTATGCTGTTAACCACTCTTGTGCCTTAGGGAACTCTTTGAAAGCTGCCCATTAACAAAATAATTTGTCTCCTCTGCCAATACCCCCCAGCAACATTTAACTGGTTAAGATCCTGTGAAAGGCCTTGGCTCACCTTCATATGTAACAGAGAAGTTGTTATTGCTGGCAAAGTTCAGTTCCAAACATTTAAGAACTATTAAATGCGTCTTTCAACGTCTAACAGTAAGATGCTACAGATGTTCTATCAATCAGTGGTGGCCAGTGCCATCTTCTTCGCTGTTGTGTGCTGGGGTAGCTGGGCGAAGGCCGCAGATGCTAACAGAATTAAAAAGCTCATCAGGAAGGCTGGCTCCGTCCTGGGGATGGAGTTGGATTCATGGGAGGTGGTCCTAGAGGGGAGAATTTTCCTCAAACTACAGAGCATCTTGGACAATACAGCTCACACTGGTAAATGTGAGGTGCACCTTCAGCAACAAACTGGTTACACCGAGATACAGCAGAACACCACAGGAGATCCTTTTTCCCTGTGGCTTTCAAACTATACAACTCCCCCTTCTGTCATGGGGTAGACTGACTCCCCTTCCACCTCCCACCCCCCCTTCCCCCGCCACCTCAATCTTTGTACATCCGCAATACCAATTTCCCTCCTGGGATAAATAAAGTTATATCGTATCGTGTGGTATCATATACAGAGAGTTGTGGACACAGGCCTGTCCATCGCGCAAACTAACCTCCCTTCCGTTGACTCCGTCTCCACTTCATGCTGCCTCAGCACTTTGGGAAGTGCACCTTGTGTGGTAAATGAGTGATGAGAATATTAAACTTGTGGACACATGGATTATAGGAATTCATCAACCTCTACATGTAAACAGGTGTGAGAAATATTCACAATGGGAAAGTGAATAATAGGTTACACTAATATATTAGGTTGGGGTAGGCTTGCATCAAGCATCAAAACAGGGGTGATCAGTCAGAACCAATGGCTCTGTTTTCTGTTGTACATTCAGTGTAATTGCATGAACATGGATCAGTGTTTGCATTATCACTCATGGCGCTTTTACCTCCAAGTTAGTAAATTAAGAATTTCCTTTAGAAAGTAATTAAGAGCAATGCGATAAGATCTTTTTTCCAAAAGAAAGACTCGGTGTTACAGGAAACCATGGATTCCAATAGGAAGCCTTTGGAGTGATACTGATTCCTGTTGTAAAGGATAACAGGGAAATGTACATCATTCAGTGTCCAGTGGTTACATACCAAACTAAATGCTTCCCTTTAACCAAGCTCTCAGTATGAAATGCTGCCAGAAAAAGCACTGGAAAGCCAAAACATAGACTGTAGGGTGGCATAACTGGTTAGAGCTGGTAGAGCTGCTGCCTCACAGCTCCAGAGACCCGAGTTAGATTTTGACCTTACTTCGGGTGTTTGTGTGGAGTTTTCCTGTTTTCCCTGTGACCACGTAGGTTTTCTACAGGTGCTCCAATTTCATCCCACATCCCAGAGACGTGCGGGTTTATAGGTTAATTGACCTCTCTAAAAATTGTGGGGTAACATAGAACTCGTATGAACGGGTGATCGAGGGCCAGCGTGGACTCAGTGGGCCGAAGGGCCTGTTTCCATGCTGTATCTATAAACTAAACTAAACTGAATTAAACTAAAGGCCTTAAATGAGGGATTCTCCAAGTGATAGGGAAGGTGCTTATTATGATGCAGTTAATCAATGTCTAGTTCTCAAAGACACAGGTTCAAAGTTCTCTGGGTAGAAATGTTACGTGCAGTGATTCCTTGCGTTCCTGAACTTCCAGTTAGAGGCAGTATAGTAGCTCACATAATGTAAACAAAAGTTATTGGAAGACTGAGAAGGTCAGGTGGTATCTGCGGAAACTGAATCAACATTTCACATTGAAGATCTTTCATCAAAATGCCTCACCAGTTCTGATGAAAGGTCCTTGGCTAGAGACATTAACTCTGTTTGAAGAGCAGTGCCCTTTGAGTTCTGGGGAACATTTTCCTTTCCATCTGCATTCAAATTTGGAGACCTGAGGAGGGTTTTATTCACCTAGAGTGTGGTTGGAATCTGGAATTCACAGCCTGAGGTGATGGAGGTACTCTTGCAAAATGTAATGTACCTGGATGAGCACTTGAAACACCATGATTTAGAAGCCATGAAGAAATGCTGATAAATTGAATTAGTATAGATGGTAATCTGAATCAGTGGACTGCAGGACCTGCTTCTGTGTTATAAAACTCAATTAAGATCCGATTACATATTAATCTATAGAAGTAGAAACAAGAAATTGAATAGAATAGAATGCCTTTTATTGTCATTCAAACAGCTTGGTTTGAACAAAATTGCATTTTCTTTAGTCTTACATTACAAAAAAACCCAAGTCCCACACTTAACACAGTTTACATAAACATCCATCACAGTGGATCTCAAACATGTGCTCACTGTGATGGAAGACAGTCTTATGTCTTCCCTTTGTTCTTCTCCCGGGGTCCAGCCGTCCAACTGCAGCTTCGAGGCGAACTGGGGCTCCCGATATTAAAGCCCCCGGTGGGCGATGGTAAGTCCTGTGGCCGTTTAAGCCGCGCCGGGCGATGTTAGGCCCCGCTCCGAGTCCTTTAAACCCCACGATTCCAGTGGAAGAAATTGCAGATTCTGGATTTCAACAAAATGACACAATGTGTAATCAGGCAGCATCTTTGGAGAACATGGATAGATGATGTTTCCCCTCTTGAAATTTCAAGGGTCTGAGGAAGAATTTTGATCAGAACCGTAAAGCTCCGAGTGTCCTTTTGTGGTAAGCCAGTGAAAAGAAGAATTCACCAAGTACCTCGGAGTCACCCTGGATCGCACCCTCACCTATCGTCAACACCTGAATAGGGTGGCTGATTAACTGAAAACAAGGGCAACATCATTAGCAAACTTGCAGGCACAACTGGGGATCCAATGCACAGACCCTCCGTGCCGCAAGCTTAGCCCTAGGCTACTCAACAGCCGTGTTTTGCTCAACAGCTTGGGCTAGCATCTGCCACACGAAACGAGTTGACACTGTCCTTAACTCTGCAATGCGGGTCATCACAGGGATGCTTAAGTCAACGCTTTTGCAGTGGCTCCCTGTCCTCTCTCATATTTCCCCTCCCAGCATACGCTGAAGGGAGAGGATGGGGAAAGATTGGTGCATCATCGAGGCTAATCCTAACCTTCCCATCCAGGCTGACTTGTAGGTGGCGTCCTCGAGTATGGCTGCCCTGCCAGCAGCTGTTACTCTTTTCACGCTTTTTTAAAATTTTTAGTTAGTTAAAAGTGTTTGGTTTGGAGTTCTTTTAGTCATTTTATGAAGGGGGTGGGGTGGGGGGGGGGGGGCGAAGGGGGAAACTACTTTTCTCAGTCCTACCTGGTCGGAGATGCGGCTTTTCTCCGAGCCGTGTTTTCGACCCTTCCTCGCAGCCTACTGGCAGTCTGGAGCGTTGTTTCCTACCGGGACCGGCCAGGACTTCGGCTCTTGAAGGTGGAGGCACAGCTCCGAGGCACCATCGTGGATGGAGCGATGCCTTGCCCAGGTCATCGTGCTGTAAGCTCCCGAGAGCTGAGACTGCCGCCGACTTCAACATGGTGGAGCGGCGGTCTGCGGTCTGCGGTCTGCAGTCTGCGGTCTGTGGAGTTCCCAGCCGCAGGCGGCGCTGAGTTAGGAACACCGTGGAGCATGGGATCTCACGGAGGTCGCCAGGGTCGGAGCTTCGACCAGCGCGGGGACTTCGGGAGCCATGGCCTTCGGGGAGGAAGCAGTCGCTCCAGACACTCCGGGCCGCTGAGAGTGTTCACCCAACGCCAGAACTCCATCATCCGGCGTGTGGGCCTGAAGCATCGGGCTGCCGTAGTGGCGACTGCAGAGGCCTCAATAGGCCCCACTATGGATGAACTGGGGCTGGGACTGGACTTTGCTGCCCTCCCCCACAGTGGGAACCATTGTCGGGGGATGTTTTTATGTTTACTGTTAAATTCTTTGATGTTGTGTCTTATCTTTATTAATGTGCTGCGACGGCAAGTTAAATTTCACTACACCAATTGGTGTATGTGATAATAAATGTCCTTTGTCCTTTGTCCTTTTGACTTGAACAATCTGCCCAACATGCGCCTGAAGTCCCACAAGCCCTTCTGGTCTTCCGATAAATCACTGGAAGACTTTGACGCCAAGACTGAGTGGCGCAGAGCCTGGAAAGATGCCAACACCAACAACGGAGAGGTCATCACAGACCCCACAGTGAAACCACTGGGTTTTGACCTCCATCGCAAGCGATGGCTAACCCTGAATAGAATCCACACCCTCCATGCAAGAACCGCCCATAACCTGCATAAGTGGGGGATGACAGACAGCCCTGCCTGTGACTGAGGACATCCGGACCAGACCATCCCACACATCGTGAATGACTGCTCACTGAGGCTTTTCCCTGGTGGCATCAAAGCCATCCACCCAGTAACTGATGCTGTCCTGGCCTGGATGTCTACCCTTGATCTACAACTTTAGGCTGTGCATGCCATACGCAAGAAGACAAAGTTCCGAAACGTCACCTGCCCATGTTTTCCATAGTTGTTGCCTGGCCCATTGAGTTACTCCAGCACTTTGTTTCCTCACAAGTTAATCAACATCAATATGGTGAACAAATTGTCAGCAATGTACCAATAGAATCTAAACTTTATTGACTGAAAAGCAAGTAATTTAAGATGCTTTGTAGATGTAAAAAGCAAAGTTACTTCTTATTACATTGTCCACCACAGAACACTTGACCTTCTTACAGTGGCATGTGGAATGGTGAGACGTGGAACCAAGGCAGTAACCTGTGTCAGGAGTCAAGAGTGTGTTATTGTCATATGGCTATTGAACTAATTGGCGGGCATAATCAGTTCCTGTATTTTTGTAAGAACATATACAGTGCCTTCCAGTATGTTTGGGACAAAGACCCATCATTTATTTATTTGCCTCTGTACTCCACAATTTGCAATTTGTAATAGAAAATAATCAGGTGGTTAAAGTGCACATTGGCAGATTTTATTAATGGATATTTTTATACATTTTTGTTTCACCATGTAAAAATCACAGCTGTGTTTATTCATAGTCCCCCCCCATTTCAGGGAACGATAGTGTTTGGGACACATAGCTTCACAGGTGTTTGTAATAGCTCAAGTGCGTTTAATTGCCTTCTTAATGCAAGTATAAGAGAGCTCTCAGCACGTAGTCTTTCCTCCAGTCTTTCCATCACATTTGGAAACTTTTATTGCTGTTTATCAACATGAGGACCAAAGTTGTGCCAATGAAAGTCAAAGAAGCCATTATGAGACTGAGAAACAAGAATGAAACTGTTAGAGACATCAGCCAAATCTTCGGCAGTTTGGAACATCATTAAGAAGAAAGAGAGCACCGGTGGGCTTACTAATCACAAAGGGACTGACAAGGCCAAGGAAGATCTCCACAGCTGAGGACAGAAAATGTTTCTCTATAATAAAGAAAAATCTCCAAACACCTGTCCGACAGATCAGAAACACTCTTCAGGTGTGGATTTAGCAATGACCACTGTCCGCAGAAGACTTCGTGAACAGAAATATACAGACTTCATTGCAAGATGCAAACCACTGGTTAGCCGCAAAAATAGGATGCCCGGATTACAGTTTGCCAAGAGGTCCTTGGAGCAACCACAGTTCTGGAAAAATGTCTTTTGGACCGATAAGATGAAGATTAACTTATATCAGAGTGAAGGCAAGAGCAAAGAATGGAGGAGAGAAGGAACTGCCCATGATCCAAAGCATACCACTTAATCTGTGAAACACGGTGGTGGGGGTGTTATGGCCTAGGCATGTATGGCTGCTGAAGGTACTGGCTCACTTATTTTCATTGATGATACAACTGCTGATGGTAGTGGCATGATGAATTCTGAAGTGTATAGACACATCCAATTTGCTCAAGTTCAAACAAATGCCTCAAAGCTCATTGGCCGGCGGGTTAATTCTACCACCATACTGCTAAAGAAACAAAGGAGTTTTTCAAACCTAAAAAATGGTCAATTCTTGAGTGGCTGAGTCAATCACTCGATTTAAACCCAATTGAGCAT